>JARGSG010000188.1:0-27316 GCA_030374805.1 Gracilaria gracilis | reverse complement strand
GCAAAGCGCGCGGGATGTTTCCAAAAAATTGGTATTATTTACAAAAACTTTTTCTGAAAATTCGTGATGCAAGAACAAGAACCACTTTTTCATGGTGTCCTAGGACATGAAGCATTCAAGTTATATTTTTGGGACAAGAGCCCCTGGTCATACACCATGGACGAATGCGGACGCGGAGCAATGTGTTGAGGGGGCCATGTCCTAGGACATGGCGAAAACTTGGTTCATGTTCGTGCAAAGCGCGCGGGATGTTTTCAAAAATTGGTATTTATTTACAAAAACTTTTTCTGAAAATTCCGTGATGCCAAGAACATGATCCAACTTTTTTTTTTTTTTTTTTTCATGGTGCCTAGGACATGAAGCATTCAAGTTATATTTTGGGACAAGAGCCCCTGGTCATACACCATGGACGAATGCGGACGCGGAAGCAATGTGTTGAGGGGGCCATGTCCTAGGACATGGCGAAAACTTGGTTCATGTTCGTGCAAAGCGCGCGGGATGTTTTCAAAAATTGGTATTTATTTACAAAAACTTTTTTTGAGAATTCCGTGATGCTTTTCACCAGACAAGTTTCCCAATCTTGCTGGTCAAGTCGGCTGAACCCTGGAGTAAAGCTATATCCACTGAACTTCAGAAATTCGAAACTCATAAACGCTTCCTTCCATAACATCCAATGCTTTACAAAACAGCCATTATTGTGAACATCTGTTCAAACTGTTGAAAACAGCCAGCATTGTGGAGATCCTTCAAACCGTTCGAGAATAAATGGCACCCGTTAGTAGTACATAATACACATGGTGAAGAATTGCTGATGTGTGTATCTATATGCCGTAAATTACTTTAGTAAACGTGGGATACGTGTGAAGTGCAAAAAGGTGTTTTACACGTGGTCTTTCGACTCTCCTTTCACTGTGGCCGGTGTCCGTTTCATTGAAATTGCACTTGTGGGCCACTTGTGCGCGATATAATTTCAGGTGCCACATAACGGAGCCATGTCCTAGGACATGGCGAAAACTTGGTTCATGTTCGTGCAAAGCGCGCGGGATGTTTCCAAAAAATTGGTATTTATTTACAAAAACTTTTTCTGAAAATTCCGTGATGCAAGAACATGAACCACTTTTTCATGGTGTCCTAGGACATGAAGCATTCAAGTTATATTTTGGGACAAGAGCCCCTGGTCATACACCATGGACGAATGCGGACGCGGAGCAATGTGTTGAGGAGGCCATGTCCTAGGACATGGCGAAAACTTGGTTCATGTTCGTGCAAAGCGCGCGGAATGTTTCCAAAAAATTGGTATTTATTTACAAAAACTTTTTCTGAAAATTCCGTGATGCAAGAACATGAACCACTTTTTCATGGTGTCCTAGGACATGAAGCATTCAAGTTATATTTTGGGACAAGAGCCCCTGGTCATACACCATGGACGAATGCGGACGCGGAGCAATGTGTTGAGGGGGCCATGTCCTAGGACATGGCGAAAACTTGGTTCATGTTCGTGCAAAGCGCGCGGGATGTTTCCAAAAAAATTGGTATTTATTTACAAAAACTAAAACTTTTTCTGAAAATTCCGTGATGCAAGAACATGAACCACTTTTTCATGGTGTCCTAGGACATGGTTCCACCCCGTGTTGAAGTTGTACACTTCAAGACTCCGCCCAGAAGCCATCCTGATTTATTGTGCTTATTCCTGTATTCCTTAAAACCAAGATTTCTATTATGCACAAACGTGACATATTGGTCTTTGCAAGCGCCCCGTACTCACTTCATTGCGTAGGCTAAATCGTATAACACGCCTTGCCACTACCGAAACTACACCAAGGGTTCCATGCGCAACGGCGGCGAAAAGCAACACGACGACTTGAACACCTCAATTCGTGAAATCTGCTCTAAAAAGGATTCCGCGCCAAATCTCTACCGTGTCGTTGTTGTTTCGATTGAAGTGCAGGGAGTGGAAGGGAAGGAGAAGGAGCGGTTCGCAGTGTGAGATATAAACAATGTGGAAATAACTATGGTGTTGGCTACGCATGATGGTGCCTCGGAACGGGACTGTACTGGCGGGCAAAGAAAGATGTCATCTTCGCATCTTCTAGATGACATCTTGTAGCGAATCTTAAAATAAAACTTGTGAAAAACGAAAAAATCCTAATCCAAAACACACGAATGAAAAACATGTTCCAAGCAAGCCGTTGCGAAGGTACCTCAAAACCCATTTCGTGCTCTAGATCGGCACTTCCTCGTCCGATTCACTCGGAGAGCGACCGAGCGGCGGAGCACATTCGAATTTCTTCCCGTTGGAGAGTCTCATATCACACAGAAAATGTCTGGTAAGAACTGGATGTCCGAGGAGGACCAGCAATTGCGGGACGCAGCCTTAGAGGAAGCACATAGTGGCTCTGGGAAGCACTTGGAGCTCAATTTCTGGGAGACTTTGGCAAATAATCAACTTCTTCCTCGGGATCGGAATCCGGGAGAGTGTTGGGAGAGATACAAGAAGATTAGTGAGGAACATACGAATTTTCCCCGGAAAAAGGCGAGGACCTCACAAGATATCATCCCCTTGGGTCAATTTAGGGACGGAGGTGGAGATTCAGAGGAGATAACAGCCCAGTTTGAGGCCAGAGACAACCGTGGCTGCCAAGTCCGCAGTTCCAGTGAAATCTCTTGGGGCGGTTATTAATTTCTGCGGCAGTGAACGTCACTTTCGCGAAAGCTTCCATGAAGAACATCGTGAGCGGAAAGAGTTTGTGAATCTTGAATATGGAGGTCGCTCGAAAGAAGATCTTGAACGGAAAGAGCTTGTGAATCGTGAAGGTGGAGGTCATTCGAAGAAACATCGTGAACGGAAAAGAGCTTGCAAAACTTGAAAATTTAGGTCCTGCAACATGTGACCGAGGTTCTGAGCCTCAGCTGAAAGAGAATGTGGACTTCCCGCAAGTGGTCAGCTGTCTTCTCTCAGTAGCGGAATTGCCTGGCATTTCGCAAAGTTCTTGATGTTGGAATGTCCGGGAAGTTTATTTGAAGAGTGCGTGAAGAAGTGCTACGGGATAAAAACAAGCTGGAATTTCTTCGAGAGCATCTCTCAGCTAAAGTACAATGCATGGAAGCGAAAGGCCTAGTTTTCACGCTTAGGAACGACATGCAATTGAATGAAATCTCTGAGAAACAACTCTATTCTCTACTAGATAGGAGCACATACATCTTCATTAATGGAAGTAACAGTGCTTTGACAACAAGACTGTTTAGAGCTGTTATCTCTCTGGTGAAATCCACCGTTCTTAGTGGCTCAGGTGAAGTTCATGTGCTGAAAAAAGCTGGGTTCGAATTGCAAATCTCGTTTTGTGGAAATGGAAGCCTTTCTTGAATGAAGACATCTTCAGGAGCGAAATGAAGTCATTGAAAGAGTATATGATCGAAAGGTACAATGGGGCCAGAGGGTTGTCCTATTGACCAGTTTAGGTGTTTCATCCCTGTTAACCTCCGTCCAACATATCATTGACAGGGAGGAGGAGAAACTTGATGAAGTTTTTCACCAATATAATTTGCCTCGGTCAAGAAACGGAGAAGAATTTTGGCCAGCAACCTTGATAAAGTGAAAGGCAATGAGGCTGATGAGATATTGAAGATTCATCTGTTTTCTGACGATGATTCAGATGATGGTGTTGCTCAGAAGAGATCAAGGACCAGTAAGGAAAAAAAGAGATCTCTTGGGTGGAACCAAAAGTTTTCAACTACGGGGCGAGGCCTCTGAACTGCAACTGAGGACTGGTTCATTCTCACCCAGGGAAGACAAATTACTACGCCAAGGTATTGAACAGTATGGAGTCGGGAGCTGGAGTCGTATGCAGAAGGAGTTGTTTATTCCAAATGGATTTGTACGACTTCAAACCAGTCTAAAGGATAGAGCCCGAATGCTAGGATACGTGAGCATCAGAAAGAGGAGGACGAAAAGGAAGGCAGTTTCTCCTCCCCTACTGGAGTTTGACGATAGTAAGTTCCTGAGTGGCCCTCTCCACTTGAGGAAAGAATGAAAAAGAAGTTCACGATTCAAATACATATACCTGAAAGCATTTTCAATGGTTTAGATCGGTGTGATAATGCGAGCGCGCTAGAGAACACGCCAGATTCAGCAGCTGAAGCCAGACGCTTTCAGGAAGCTTTAGTATTCTTGGATAGGTGATTATTTTGTTTTCTTACGGTACTTTTTGTAAAAAATCGTAATCGTGCACAAACGCAGGCCCGTCTAGTCGTTCATTCTCTCATACTCTCCTGGATCTCTGCAACCGAAAAACCGATCCCTCCTTTTAGTTTCTTTGTTCCGTGGCATCCGAATCATTATGATGTCCCATATACATTCTTCAACGAAGGAGAGAATGCCCATTCTCCTTTCGTTGTACAACGATCCTTCGTGTATCAAGAATGAAAGTCTGCCACCTGACACCTGTTTACCACAGTTTCTGTTGGATGTCGCGAATGGAAACGTTATGTCCGCAATTTCTATTGGTTTCCCCCGATCAACGTTACCACAGGCTTGGGTTTCTTGTGAAACGTGAAGGCAAAGTATGCTTCCAGTTTAACCGATCTCGTGTTTCTAGAACAATCAGCCACTACGAATATTCTAGTGAAAACAAACGACTTCTGGACTACTACTCTTCACGAAATGACAAAGTTCTTACGTTCTTGAAAGGAGAGCTGAAATTTATGCCAAGGACCAAGGTTTGCCACTATGAACAATGGATCGGAGGCATAGTTTTTACAGCGCGCTCTTGAAACACAGCTCATCTTTGCATCGCTCTCGTGTAACACCAAATTACTGGAAGCATGTAGGTGGGCGCAGAAAAACTCTTTAACTTCGCAACGAGGATTCGCTGGGGCTCCTAGTTTCGACCCATGCTACTTGGCTTGGGGTAACGGCCCCCAAAGCCCGAAACTATAATTTCCTGGTTGGATTATCTATCTCTACCACATTCTGTTGACGAAAGTACTCAACTAGAACGGATCTTCACATATCAAGGCAGTGGTACGTACTGCTGGCGCCCGATTTCGTTTCTGAGCATGTCGAAAGGGACGAAGAAAAGCCTTGGTTATGGTGAAGGAGAAGACACTTGTGTAAGCGTTCTAATTAACTCTAGGAGATATGAAGGCTGGTTACGCTCAGAACCGAAGCAAGTAGTCTCTACGAAACCTAGGTCTCTTGTTGCCTCGAAGGTAAGGGCGAAGCTTTTAGTCAAGTTCCGTTTCGGCGAGCAGTCTCTAAAAGGATGGGGCACAAGTTATTGCTTCTGTGAAATGGATATGGAAAACACTCTGTGCCTTTTCCTCCTTCCAAACTCTTTGAAGCAACACCTCGCTCAACACAACTATGCTCTACATAATGGTTTGGAGAGAAAATCAATGGTCTCTCACGACTGGATAGGCAGGCTAAATGAAGATATTGAAGAATCTTTAACCAATATCTGTGATATAAGAAAGATATATGGTGTCCTGCGAAGCTGATTTTGCAAAAAAAAGCTTCATCTATTCTTCTGATCTTATTCAATGACTTCTGCCCTCGAAGCCACTGCAAAAGTTAAGTAGACGGGGAACGGAGGGAGAAACAGAATTGTTCTTCTGAAATGCAGTCCGCAGCGTCATTCCTTTGGGTTTCCCACCATCATTTGTGCCGTCGTAAAAGTAGATTCTGTCTTTGCCGTTAGTGGCCTTGAACAGAACGCCTGAAATAAAGTGAGTTTCGGAAGATTTAAGTTCGTATCCTAAGAATGCCAGAATTTTCAACTCATATCCATTGGAAGAAAATGTACGGGTTTCACCAAGAAGCTTCTTTAAGTACTTGAACATTTGGGTTTGAAACTTTTTCATCTAGGGTGAAATACAAGGCATCCTTCAACCACACGGGCCGTTCTTGAGAATAACGAGGTCGTGAAGAAAATTCAGCAAAAGTAGATGAAGTCTTGCGATCCCTCAAGCAATCTTTCAAGCAATCATCAGATATCATTATCCTCCTGAAACTCCAATTGAGATAGTAAGCTACAGTGTCCCTTTGCGCCGAGCAGTCTTGGGAGGATATACCAAAACTACTTCGTTTATGTTCAAGAAGGGATTTTTCTTACATGGGTCCCAAAAACGAGGAAGGGGCTTTCCTCTTGGCCTGTAAAAGCTCGAAAGATCTTGGATTAGAACTCGCAAGTAGTTCGAGATTCGCTGATGAAAACGTTCACGGTAGTGATTCACTCCAATTGAGAATAAACTTTGCATTATGACGCACACCACTATAGCTCCTGGAGCTTTGAAGGCGTACGATATCCCATTATCGGTCTTCCCGAAAAGTTCCTTCTTAAAAAGCATCCAATAGAGGTGTGGGAAGATGAACAGAAGTGAATCTAAGGCACACGAATTATCGAAATATCAAACACCCACGCTTGTCCTTGAGAGATACTGATCGGGCTCTAATACCATCTGCCGTACAAAGATGCTCGAAAAAACTGCTGGCCCTTTGGTTTGCAACAAGAGCATACGATTCCTTTCATATGCGTGCCAATCATTCTTCAGAATGGATTCAAATCCACTCATCAGAAGTTTGATAGACTTCTGGTATGAACGATCATTTTCAACCATTTCCAAAGGGTAGCAGAAGCTTGTAAAGCTCACCAGCATTTGACACATCCCCACGGGTGTCCGCTTTTCATGATCGAGCACAGATACCACTCGTCCTTGTTTGCCCATTCGAAACCTTTGCGATTCAGATGTGTTGGCAAAAGAAAGTTTCCATGCTTTGCCAAAAGGTAAAAGAAGTTGAGATGAAATGTGTCACAGAGTGATGGGGAATTTTGGAGAACCTCATTTTGGCGATGTGTACCAATAACATCTGCAGAGAAGAAAACGCCTTTCAGACTGGTATACTTCAATCCATCATTCAACGTTTGAGCTGTTAGCTCAGCTGCTTTCTGTATTTCCGGTACAATGCCTTCGGGTCTAATCCCTGGATGCTCTAATTTGTGACTCGACTCGTCTTTCTGCTTTTGCAAATCAGAGGACGAGTCAACAATTAGTTCATCTAGATTCCATTCAGACCCAGACCCATGGGCATCGCCACTAGATCTTCCGTCGGCGCTCGAACAATCATCGCGTTCGTATTCTGAAGAAGAATCGCCCAATGAAATCAAGAGGTATTCGTTCTCGCTTTCTGAATCCGTCGCTGGCATTCGCTCTGCTTCAAGTGGTTTATGACACTGCCGTACTGCCTTGTTATACTCCGAAATAACACGATCAATATCTGGGTTTTCGACAGGTCCAATTCTCGGATCGTTTTCGAAGCTCATTTTCGGATTCCAGCGACATGCATGTGGCAAGTCGATAACCTCAATGTGAGAGAACAAAGGGTTGAAATGAGCTTCTCGTCAATGTCCACGATTGCTGCAGATGGAGTGGAGCAAGCTCTCACGATTTGCAAAAGCTGCGTCGCGAGAAACAATCCTCCACGTGTAAAATGCACTTTTGCATTCTACACGTTGTACAGGTGTTCAAAATTGTGAACAGTATTTTTCAAATATGTATACCGCATGTCCTAGGACAAAGCCAAAACCCGGTTCATGTTTGTGTACCACAGTTTTGTACCACAGTTTTGTTGGGTTTAATCATAGTTTGTTCTGTGCATTGCTTCAGAAGCTGAAAAGCACTGTCGTAGACTATATGTAACCATACGTCCTTGTTAAGGGTGGAAATAGCCAACAGCATGCATCCGTTGGCTGTGTTCATCTTCTATCGCTGAGCAGACGGCAACATTCCCTGTACGACTTGTGGAGCTCACTTGGCATGTCCGCCCGCATCACGCCAAAATCTAACCGAGGTCTAGCAGTCTGGTACACTGTCTACGCGCAGTACGAAAACAGATAGTCGTTTCAGAACCCCCTTTTTTTCTACCGATTCCCCTACTCTTAGCATCCACAACAATTTGCTGATATCTTCGCCACTTCATTTGATTATCTCACCAAAACCCACCAGCACTATCCATGTCTAACTTTCGAGCAACATTGTACAAAACATCTTCCGGAGCGTTCATTGCCTTTCTGAAAGTTGCAATGTGCGTGTTATTCAACGTATGGTTGTCTGCAATAACCAAATCATTGAACATCCTTGAAATCAGGTACCTATCATCCCACAAATCCATCACTTAACGTGCTCAGCCGTTTTCTACCGAGTTCTGTAGTACACCTCGCGGTATTCATCAAAGAAAACGTGTCCATTAAATTCTAAACACCGCGACCACTCATCTCAATATAAGAACGGCTGTACACTTTGAAGGAATGATTCTATTATTTCACTAGCAGAGAGATGTTACCACACCGCATTTTTCGTACGAAGTAAAGAGCTCCTGTCCAGGGTTGATCGTTCGAGTTGCAATGACGTTGATCATTGCCTGATTCTCGAGGTGATCTGGGTGACTAATATTGTCAGTTTTAAGTTGAAACTGAACATTTGGCACACGGCGGTGTGCGTCAGGAATTCGATTGTTCATTGCTGCCTGGAACTGCTTATCCATATGGTGGTAGTTGTAATCATTAATGTATGCTGCAGTACAGAACTTAAACGGTACGACATATACTGTTTTGAGACCGTTTTTCTTATCTATAGTTGTCACGTCTGGGAATGCTGCAGGACGAACTGAAACTTGGATTGCGTACTCTGCAAATCTTTGGCAGTCCACTGCCAGAACACCATGTCCGTAATTATGAGAACACGAATAGGCACTTTTCACCTCCTGGTGCCTCTTGGTAAGGTCGTGGTAGACTAAAGTGCCGTAATACTGGCAGATGACCTGGTCTTTTCGAAACGTTTGGGCCGCAAATGCACCTTTACCGGCGAGTGGGTGCTGTATGGTACTCTTTGCAATAATGAGGTTGTTCGCAGAACTTTCCACCAGTAACAGATCTTCCATGCTCACCTGTTGCAGAAGCCCTTGGTAACGTTCCGTCCATTTTTGGAATGGTGTACTGTTTGCCATTCGGACAAAAGCATGATCGTTCCACATTGAGCTCAGTGCTGCAAGTATGGCACTAGAAAACCTTTGGTAATGCGGATATGGAGCGGGAGCTCTCCAGCGCTTGTCACCAGCGAGAACGGTAAGTGGATCAACACGTTTCAAGTACAGGTTCCCTGGAAACACGGCATTCTCCACACTTCCGCATGTGAGAAGCCGAACCACAGTAGTTATAAGGCACATAGCTTTTTTATACAGGCCCATATCAAACAAGATATCGTTTGCCCTGTAGTATATCGTCTTCGAGAGAGCAATAAGAAAGTTCAGCTTTGCAGCTGCATGACACCGTACGTCTATTTCACAACCAAAGAAACGGCGGTGTCCTGGCAGTGACATTGCGGCTATCGCTGTTGAGAACGTTCCAGCAAAAAAGTCGATCACAATGTCGCCAGGCCTGGAGTAGCGAGCAATAAGTTCTTGGATCAGTGCGATCGGTTTTTGATCACTTCGTAGAGCGTAAGTCTTGACACGAGAACCAATTGTATCCGTTGAGTTTCTGGAATCGGTACCATCTGGGGCACTTGGGTTAAAAGTTACCCGAACCTGCTCGTGTGGTGGGAGATCTTTGATATTGTTTATTGTGTTTTTCCAAGGTGGGTAAGAACACCCGACGAAGTTGAAATTTCTGTCCGTGTTTTCCATTTCGAATTCGTTTGCGGAAGTGAGACCATTTCTCTTCACGTGTATCGCGTACTCATTCATGTTTACGAGAATGGAATTCTTTCTTTTCGAACTGCTGCCCTTGTTTTGAGAAGGATGCCATGAGAACACGATTGGAACTTGATCGACAGTGAATGTTGATTTAGTTAAGCTGCTCTTACGGTGGGGAGGTGTTGTTGGTGTACGTCCAGTACTTTCGCCCTCTTCACTTTCATCACTGCTACTATCATCGTCAGTGTCTTCCATATCTGCTTCGAAATCTTCACAACGAAGTTTCGTTGCCGGGAGATTCGGGGCCTTTGTAAACAGCTCTATCCAGGTTTGCGCCATCTGAAATGACGACAAAATGAGTGCATGACCTCCAGGGCGAAGGAGTTTCCCAATCAGACGTACCGTCATTATTATTTGGTCGTGATTGAGGGTATCGTACGAGTAGTCGCGAATATTACGAGGAGGATCAATTAGAACAAGTTGCGTTTTACCAATGATGTTCAAATGTCCGTACTTCAGCCTCAAAGCATTTGCGAAGTTCTCGAACCCAGTATCCAGGAGAGCAAACTTGTCCCCAACGATGTTGTAAAGATTGCTGATTGCCGAATGCAAGTCACGCTGTTTAATCGCCGCCAGTTCTGGGACGGAAGCTCCCGGATTTGCATCTTCTTCACTTGACGCACCTTTTCCCGCATTGAGTGGTGGGGTGCGCAACAAATCGTTGAGAGTTCGGCGGTGCAGCGGTTTCGGGACGTTGTATACGGTAGAACCAGAGGCAGTTTTTGGTGCATCACTTTTTCTTCTCTTGCGGGGTGGTTGCTTTGAAAGCGGCGTATCAGAAGGTGGTCGACATCGGATCCTCAAAAGGACCCGGTGGGGCACCGTTTTTGGTGATTTGTACATCTCCACCGAACTGCGAATATTGGCAGTCAAAGCGTAGGGATACCGAAGAAAATGGTTGGGGAGAAGATCAGTGTCCATATGTGTGTGTTGAGAAGCAGAGGGGGTACTACAGGAGGTCGGCACCTTCAATGATTCATAAAAACGGAAGGGACCTTGGTCTTGGCACGAGTATAATTCGTCGTATTCCGTTACTGCATATATATCAGCAAGGAAATCGGATACAATTTCACGCAAGCTGTTGTCAATTGTGTCTGTGATAGATAAGGCGAACTGGGAAACTTGCGTCGGATCATGTGTTAGACTCGGGGATATATGAAATTCTTTCGCAGAACGCCTTGAAACATAGCCATCCGATCGGGAATCGACCACTTTGTATACCAGGTTGTTATCGAGAAAAACGTAAGGAGTGCATAGTTGCTCCACGCTCTGGAAACCCAGATAAAAAGAAAATCGGTCCCAAGCGCGTACAAGCAGCTGTATGGATTTCCCAATACGTTGGGCTCCCTTTCGACCTAATCTCTTCAGGGATGGGATGTGAGAGCCTTTGTCCTTCCGAAACTTTGATATATGCACCAGGGCGGATAAGAACAAAAGTTGTTCCCACCTTGTTGATGGTTCCGTGAGGAAAATACTGTCCTTTTGTTTCGCCGTTGTTCGAGCTGGGCGAAAAACAGAACAAGTAAAGAATGGAACCAGTAAAGAGGTGTAAGGATACCAGCGGAGTCTACAGTTGCATAAATGCAAAACAAACTGCCGTACTCGGCGGTCTGACTCTCCAGGGTGCATATCGGTAGCAAAAGCGATGCGGTAGTAATTGTGAAGGTGTTGATTAAACAACCCCCCCACAGCCAAGCTTGCGGTTTCGTAATTTCTGATGTCCCTTCCGTCTAGAAGCACGTGAAGAAGGTTGGCCACAGCGGGAGGATGTGGTGAAGGCTCACCTGCAGACCTTTTAGCCTCCTCCAACTGCCTTATCCATTTCGCGAATGATGCGTAATTCTGAGCTTGCGTTACTACTTCCGGGCATTGCTCGAGCCATACTTCGCGGCAGGCTAAAAAGCAAGTAATGGTACGAATGGCCTTTGTCGTCATGTTGCGACTCTGGTGCTAGGAAAGGCGGATGGCCAAATAGAGCAGAGGCGCTTCGACAAAATAATCCTGCGTCTTGAAGAAAAGAGAGTTTCAAGTATGGCCTCAACAGTGTTGGAGGGATTAAAGCTCGTTCGTAATGCCTGCAATGAACTTGTTTACGTTTTGAAGGTGGCGCAGTATGGTAGTGTTTGCGGATGCGCGATGAAAATGATCCGGAAAGAAGCTCGTTGATGAACAGCGAGCGCTCTGGGAATGCGACCGAATCCTTGAAAAAGAAAGCAATATTGCCGGGGGGCCATGTCCTAGGACATGGCGAAAACTTGGTTCATGTTCGTGCAAAGCGCGCGGGGTGTTTCCAAAAAATTGGTATTTATTTACAAAAACTTTTTTTGAAAATTCCGTGATGCAAGAACATGAACCACTTTTTCATGGTGTCCTAGGACATGAAGCATTCAAGTTATATTTTGGGACAAGAGCCCCTGGTCATACACCATGGACGAATGCGGACGCGGAGCAATGTGTTGAGTCTTAGCTTTGGTACATTACAAGAAGAACAGTTTACCCTGTGTCGCTTTTTCGTGTTCGCCTCGTGGTGACTGGGAATTTCACCGAGAAGTACTACCTTTTCTGTGCACCAAGGAAGCAGAGCCAAGAAGCGCGAAGTAATGGTTCCATCGACCGAAAGAGTGAACGAGTCGAATCAACGGCCATGCAACCCTGTGGAGTATGAAGATGACATTCTACCTGGCCCAGAACCGCAGCCACCACAACAGCGTCAACACGATGCGCAATATGATGATAGAGACGATGTTGTGGCAGTCGATGATGACGAAGTAGTACATGTAGATGAATTTGGGGGTACCAGTACCGAGAAGGCCATTGAAGAAGCAACGAAGAGGCTAGCCATTCCAGAGATCGACTTTGACAAATTTGAACGAAGAGTTGTTCGTATCAATCTATTAACGCTGGCCGTTGAACCTTCAGATCCCTTGCGTGCCATAAGGAATGGGCATATTGAAATCCTCGAGCAAAAGTTCAGCAAGGCTTTGAATCTTCCAGAACTGGGACGCATTTCTGTTGCTCTCCAAAGTAGAGCGAAAGAAGATGTACCAGGTGCGTATTTCGTGATGGGTGAGGACCGGTACGAGCGTGTCGTCAAGGAATGCTGGATTGTGGACGGGCGCCATAGGCTAAAAGCATTCAGGCGGTTAGCCGAGAGCCAGAACCCTGACATCGCAAACTATTTCAGGAACCTGTTGGAAAATTATGAAGCCACCCTGTTTTCGAAGGCGGATGGCACACTGCTTTCAATGTTTGAAGTGCTTGGCCTTGGTGCGGTTTTGAATCAGAACTCGCAGCAAGTGTTGCCGATGAACGTCATGGACAATTTGCACGCCTGCGTTTCGCATGTGAAAGCAGCCATTGAGAGAAGAACAGTCACAATGTCGCAACTACGGGTGGTAGACGTGGCAGCGATGGTGAAGAGCACTGGTGCTTTAGGCGATCTTCAGGTCAGGCAAATTCTACGTTATGCGAACATTGCATACAGGATGGCCAAAGACGATGAAGTATTCAAGATTTTGGAGGCCGCCTTTACGAAATGCCCTTCACTTGGCCTAGTTCATTTGTCAAACTCGATTCTGTGGGGAATGCCTTTGGATGGGTTTAAACTTTGTTTGGCATGTGCGATTGGAAGAATCGAAAGCGGCCGTGGGGCGGGTGCTTTTTACACCGTGATGTCCTCGTTTTATGCCAACGTCAAGATTCTGTATAACCAAGTGGAGCGCACGGCAAATTACCACAATAGAAGTGTGGGAGAACTATTACAGGATGGGGTGAAAGCGACAAATAGTGAAACTGTGCAACTGAATGTGGCTATTGTGCATAACATGGTGGGATTCCGGCAGTTTAAGTCTAAAACCAGACGAGATCGAGAAAGAAGGCTTCGTTTAAGACAAGTTCGAAAATTTCTGGTGAGCATTGTTGGGAAAGATCTGGGAGACGTTGTGAGGGAGAATGCCACTAACCTGAACGACGCATGTATATCGGAGTTGCCGCAACAGTGTCGTCCGGGAGATTCGAACACTGCTGAACGGTTTGCTTTACAGCAGAAGACTAGAAGAGAAAGTATTTCAGAAGAAGGCGTAGGTGCATTTACAAGATCAAAAGATTTTGTTACACCGTCCGCATCGAGAGAAAAACCCCAAATCACGGAACCTCCATCTTGTGGAGAATCAGAAACAAGAGCAACCAAAAATCCAAGAGAAACAACGGGAAGTACTTCCAAGAAATCCAAGGGAGGTTCTCGACCAAACACTGGAAGACGAAAGCAGGGAAAAAGGAAGCGTAGGAAGATTGTGGACTCTACCGATGCCGAAGACGCTTTGTTTGCCCCGGGAGTTCTGAATGTGGACGACATCGTGAAAAAGTTCCGAAAACTGGACCAGCGCAAGATGGAGGAAATCATCGAGCACTTGGAAATGGTGCAGTTCTCTGTGCTGTACGGAGCAAATAAAGATTGTGACACTGATGTTGATAAGACGCGAGAATCTGAACAAATGATTCGCAACGTGGGACAAAGAAAGGCAATAATGAGGAACACGGAACCCAAAAAAGTTCAGGCACTTGAATTTGTGGGTCCCAGACGACGCAAATTCGAGGATGATGTCCCAGATAAGCTACCAATAGGAATAACTGGTGTAGATGCTCCGTTCGAAGGACTTGCTTTCCCACCATGGACAAGACTAGTTACCAAGATCCCAAGCTCTTCAGGATGGCGGCAGATAATAGAAAGGACAGATGAGGATGAGGAAGTAGACGGGAAAGAGCTTAGGCACGGCCTCTTGGAAAGAAGAGAATTCAGGAATCCAATTGAGGCGAAGGGGCCTTGGTTGCGGAGTATATTTGTGCCGCAAGGACACAGGGCAGAATGCTTGCGCATAATTACGTTGGCAGATTTACGCGACACGCATCATATAGTGCACTGGCATGCAGCGTATGAGTACTACCGCGCAAATGGTTTAGAAGACGTATTGTTAAAGGAGGAAGAAGTGGCAGGAAAGACTGTTGACCAGCAACTGTGGACTGCTGCTGTAGTTGAGGATGATGTAGCGATTGCTTACTTTGCGCAACGGCAAGCCCAGTTGTTCGAGAAAGGATATTGCATTCTGGAAGGGTTTTTGAATGACGAACAGATTCCAAATTCTGTCCGGGGCGAGGCGTTATGTAAATTGCGAGACTCAACTGGATTCTTTTCATCCTTAGTACAAGAAATGGTTACGAATTTTCCTGGAGAACATGAACTTAAAGAACTGAATAATCGGAAGGAGTGGAACACGATCCTGAATGAAGGATTGGAGAAGGATCATATGATGTCTAAAGAGGGTTGCGGACGTTATATAAGCACGTGGACGGGAATAACGGAATCGATTGAACAGAATCCAAACCGGGTCTGGGCTGTACGAGCTCGTGCGCTCGTTGATTGCCGTCTGGGTCAGATCATGGCATTGCTTCGGGTGGCAAACAACCGAAAAGCAGGACTTCAGAGACAATTTTCTTGTACAATAAAAGGAACCGGAGAGGGTTCTAAGAAAATGTTCATGCCAAGGACTGGAGGGCGTTGGCTATACACTTCGGTGAACTGCGGGCGACAAATGCTGCACTCGGACTTTCCTGGGTTGAACCGTGAGGATACTTTGAGCGGCCAGGGGAATCCTGGCTACTTTGTTATCTGCACAAGTAGCGGTGGAGCGGCAATTTGGGTCTGTGAGGGGGCACACAAGTCCATTGCGCTTGCAGGAGAGAAAGTAAGAGCACTGTCTCGTGTGAGCAAAGTTGGCCTCGTCCACATTCCCCCGAAGTCTGTCTTGGTAGGGCGGGGTGATTGTTTTCATGCAGGAGCGTCCCACACCGATTTTATTTCACAAAATGGAAGTTTGCGATACCATATGTACTTCGTTCCAGAAGGTTACAATTTACCAGATGGTGTCCACTTGAACGCTCAGTTCAGACCAAGTCAGTACAAGAAAGACCTGAACAATGAGACAGAAGAGGAAGACCATGACCCGCATGCGGAATTTGGATCGGAACTGGGAGACGGGGGTGGTAATAGTCACGAAGGGGGTTCATACGGAGGGAAGAGTGATGAAAATAACAAAGGCGCGGTTGGATGATGAATGATTATGCTATGGTATTGTTATAAGGATCAATAGACACAAGACATACCGCTTCGGTTTCCACAATACAATGGTATAGTTACATGCAGTCTATATAGAACGCTCCAATTTTCAATACAGAGGTACTGTACCTCTGCAGCTGCCTGGCAACCAATCATACACGTGTAGAATGCACTTTTGCGATCTACACGTTGTACAGGTATTGAATTTTGGAGCTTTGACTTCCAAGATGAGCAGGACTTGCAGCTACATACGTTCAAGTTAGATAGTTCCACACACCCTGCAATTGCAGAGCAGGCCACTGTAGGTAGCCAACAATAACAGTTTGTTCTTGGTTTGCGGCTCATTATCTCATTCAGGCTTGGCCGTAGGCTTTTGCTTTTCCTCACAGGCTCCAAAACTGTCTGGTTATCTTAGAAGCCTCCATCGAGCGAAAGTATCGATGGAAGACGGCCCACAACTTCCGCGAATAGTGCTGATCACTGCCAACGACCTCAATGAGATTGAAAGGCAGACTAGGAACATCTCTTTGCGAAACAGAGATGAAGAACTCATCAATAATTTAATACAAGAATTCCAAGTATATGGAGTGGACAAAACTCGTCTGGGAATGCCGATCGTTTCCCTTAGCAAAAGAGATATGGAACTATTTTCTATCGTGAATGTTTCCCAATCAGATCTACGTGGATTGAATGTATGGAATGTACATGGAGAAACGCTCCAGAGGTTCCAGTCACTTCCTCTTCTGCACCTCAAGACTGCTGGGGTTATCGGCACCATGAACTTTGTCGATGGAAGACATCGGATCGAATCGATCCGGAGATATGTCAAAACTGGTGAGAAAAGCAACTCAGAGCTGTTCGCCACGTCAAAATTTCTGGTCAAAATAGTTTTGGACTTCTCCCCGAGCGCGTCCCGCTTCCTCTCCTTACAAAACTCGAGATCGGTTCTTGCCAATGTCCCGTGCGTAACAGACATCATGAACTGTTTGCCAGAACCTGGAACACAGTTTTCAGGGTTGAAAGAACTCTTAAAAGACAAAGAACTCAGCAGCAAGTTGTTGCTGCCTGGTACTGACTCTGTGAAGAAGATCTTGGCCATCTCCTTTGCATTATTTCCTTCAGTGAAGCATGTCATGGAGAAACACAGAAGTACAGGACTCTTTGTCCCGAAAGCAGTTTTGCGAGGCCGAAAAGGGTTCTCTTCGTTTCTTCTCGGACTAGAACATTTCAAACTTTTTCCTGCGAAAGAGTCAGAAGGGCAACGTTTATTTCGTGGTTGTTCTCTGCTTTTAAAGGAGAGACTACAACTAGGTGTCGTAGTGACAGCCATAGTCGCATGGAAAATGCAAATGCCTTGGAAGTCGGAGACCATATTGAATAGAGTAGCATCCTATATCATTGATCTGATTCCGAAAGACATTTCGTTTGAAGCTCTTGATGAAAATGCTGAAGAGAAAGTAGTATGGAAAACGCTTTTAAAAGTTGGCGAAGGAAAGCTGGTCAAGAAAAGCAGCTCTAGTGGAGAAAGTGACTTCTTTCGTAATTTTCGTTCAGTTTTGAAGGAAGCACTGCCAAATTCAACACTCTTCACCATGTGGGACCTTCGTGAGTCAGAAATTAACAGTGCTGACTTCGTACAATTTACAAATGTTTCGAATGCTTTAGAAATGGAGACTGCCGATAAGAGTTCAAATGCTACTAGGCTAAGTGAGGGAGGTCAGCACAATTCCGTGCTGCATAATTGGCAAAATGCGAAAAAGGAAAACGATATGCCATCCGAAGAGATTGAACGAAATGTTGAAGAAGCAAACGCAAACCTTTCTTTGCATGCGGGGTTAAAAGAGTCGAGCAGCAAGGTAAACGATGATGTTCCATTTGCGAAGCAACGTGCTGACGTGGAAGGGGAGAATGAACGTGAAAATGAACCAAAGCATGCTGCTGTTGGCAATGCGGGCGAACTGGATGTCGAACGTCCAATTCTGAGTGAGAAGAAATCTCAAGGAGATTTAGCAACGGATGCTCTCTGTTCCGACTCTGATGATGCTGCTCCTTCACATGCTGCAGAGCCTTCAGATACATTTGTTCGAGATTTTGAACATGGTACAGTTATATCCCCAGATTCTAAGCCAGACGAGATTGGAGCTTCTGGAACTAAATCTGAACTTCTAGCAGCACAAAAGATAGGTTGCATCGCTGCAAGCGCGGGAGAAAAGGATGCGACAATTTCTGGAAACGGAGCCAATGAAGATGTTTCGGAGAGGCCGAAGCAAAAACCTGAAGAAGTTCAGTTAAAGGGACGCCCTTCTCCGGAAGAGGAAACATGCGAGATACTTTCTAAGACCTCTGATCTTCAAAACATGTTGCAGAGTATTGGTCTTGAAGATGAGAAATCTCCTGAGCACTCCAATAAAGGACAGGGGATCATTGAAGAAGGTGGCCAGAACCTTTATGTGGAAGAGGATACCGATGATGTCATTGAGATCGAAACTGAGGCTAGACCGCTCTCCAATCTAGGAATACATCGGACGTCAATGAAGAAAGGACAGCCGGCACGAAGGAAAAAACGAAAGCGTTCGAAAGCAGGAAGTGGTAAGGTTTCGAAGAAGTACAGACTGGACGGCCATGGAATTGACTTGGGCGCCATTCTTAATGATGAAGATAGGATAAAGAAGAACTGTGAGAAGGAAACGAAAGGGAAACAAGGGAAGTTGCGATGTCTGGAGAGCTGCTGGACTCATGCCATGCAATTGACTGAATGGTTTAAAGTTCTAGGTGTCCATATTGGACGGGATGATCGCGTTCTCTTTTCAAGTCCTGAGAAGAGCAATCTTCCAGGGGTTGCCTTCGTGGACTTTGGAGACTTTTGGGAAGACGGACGGAGTTCCAAGCTTGCTTTACAAGAGTGTGCAAAAGACGGTACGCAGTTCAGTACTGTCATATATATATGCAGTGACTTTGATTCATCAGCATGCAGTGAGCTACGCTTGGGCAGTGTTCTTTATGAAGTAAGCAATATTTTCATATTGAGCAAGAAAGATTGGAACGTAATCGAGAACCGAACCGTGTCGTTAGTCTCAGCTGCTGTGGTATACAAAATAGCAGATTCCTTTACGCGCGAAGTGAAGGGACGCCCATCGATTCCAACATGTGTCATATGGTCTCATCAAGATCAGGATCGTTTTCTTCGTGACGTTTATCTCACCGTTGTTGAAGCTGAATGTAATTTGTTTGACTTCACTTGCGGGAAGTTCTTTGTGATGAAAGCATTATGTCATGCTGATGAAATCACTTACAGTTTGAGAAACTTCTACCGAGCTATGCCTTATAGTCATGGAATAGAGTACAAAAGGTGCTATAAGTATCTTCGGGACGTATGCCTTCGGCAATGCCATTGTGATGGGCATTGTGCTTTGGAAGGCATTGAGAGCAAGGCAAATGAGATAAACAACACTGATGATGTTCCCGATGCCATGAAGACAATGTTCCGCTGTGAGGTTGGACGCGAAGACGGAGATGTTTTTGGAGCTGTAAAGGTCATCCGTCACTCAAGTTTACTTCTTCGCCGAACAAAAGGGGGAGAAACCCCGATGGCTGGATACTCAGATAATGAACTGTGTGCCAATTCTCACGATAAAAATGGAGAAATGTTTGAGCTTGGAGCCTTTCTACCATTCGACGAATGTGAGAAGCTAATGGAGAAGAAATCTAATGCTCGAATTACTTTATTGTACCCGCGAGGGGAACTGGTTGATGCAGAGACCGCTTCCAAAGAGCTCGGCAGGTTTCTTTCTCCATTTGATTTGAAAACTATGTATATGGCAGGTATTACGGACACTCACCTATGGTATTTCATGAACAACAACAGTATTGGGTCATCTTTTAATACTATTGAAGACTCTGAAAGCGTGTGCGTTCATATCGAAGAAAACTACAAGAATGGTTCTGATTTCAGGGTTCTCCTACGCGAAGGCTTTGAAAGATTCTTACGTTCTGAGAGTAGTTATATTCGATTCGTTCTTGATGTTCGCCGCTTTAAGAAATACCTGAAGGCGAAAGGCGACAAATTCAGATGTAAGGTTTGTGGTGCTGTAGAACTGTTCACTGCCTATGGCAACGAATACTACCTTTGACTCCGATATTTCCACTTCTAAAAGAGAACTTGTGAAAACCTGATTATTGCCTTCGAAGAGATTTCAAACTGGTATACTTCAATCCATCATTCGACTTTGGGCTGTTGGCTAGCTGCTTTCTGTATTTCTGGTAAAATATCTTCGGCTCTAATCCCTGGATGCTCGACTTTGTGACTCGACTCGTCTTTCTGCTTTTGCAAATCAGAGGACGAGTCAACAATTAAATCATCTAGATTCCATTCAGACCCAGACCCATGGCCATCGCCACTAGATATACCGTCAACGTTCGAACCGCCATTGCGTCCGTATTCTGGGGAAGAATCGGTTAATGAAATCAAGAGATATTCGTTCTCGCTTCCTGATTCCGTCGCTGGCATATGACCCACTGCAAGTGGTTTATGACACTGCCTTACTGATTTGTTATACTGCTAAATAACAGGATCAATATCTGGGTTTTAGACAGGTATGTGGCAAGTCGATAACCTCAATGTGAGGGAACAAAAGGTTGAAATAAGCTTGTCGTCAATGTCCACGATTGTTGCAAACGGAGTTCAGCAAGCTCTCATGATTTGCAAAAGCTGCGTCGCGAGAAGCAATCCTCCACGTGTAAAATGCACTTTTGCATTCTACACGTTGTACAGGTGTTCAAAATTATGAACAGTATTTTTCAGTTACGTGTACACCGCATGTTCTCTGTCCTAGGACACAGCCAAAACGCGGTTCATGTTTGTGTAGCACAGTTTTGTACCACAGTTTGGTTGGGTTTGAGTTATATCATAGATTGTTCTGTTTTCCTTCAGAAGCTGAAAAGCACTGTGGTAAAGAAAGAGAACCAATTTTAATTTCTTTGTATTCATTGCGTGTATAGTATTTCCTGAATCTGGTGTCGCTCCTCAGTCTTTGGAGTACTTGCTCCGACATATGGCTTCCTGGGGATCATGATAGATTCAGAATTTAGCCAAAGAGGGAAGGTGAAGAAGGTTTTCATAACCATCATCAAGCACGGCTTGTATGGTTCCAGTTGCCTCGGAGTGTGGCTTTGTGTAGTTTTTATGCCAGATTCTGCTCCAAAGCTCATTTAGTTCGCTTCTTATGACGCCGAAACTGATTATATTCTCTTCTGGCAAATCTCCTGGGAGCATGGAAAGTGGAACGTATTTGCTTGTCGAGAAAAAACCTAGAGGGATTTTGTTCGTTGGTGATGTGAAGGCATCAAAGGATATAGGTTGATAAAAGTACACCAGCGTTCCATATGTTTTTCTCGCGGAGACGCCATTCGCAATTGCTGGAACTGCCACTCGCCGAACTTGGAGTTCAAATAAGCTCTCTTCACCATAATCGAAGGATATCGACGTTCGTCCCTCCTTTTCCACAAGAGCGGCTTTGTAAAATCCTTCATGCCTGGGAGAAAACCGTTCCACTAGTCTAGCAAGCTCTTCATCCCAATCGCTCCCAGAGAGAAGTTCGCACAAGAATGTTCTCAAGCAAAATGGTTTGGGCGTGGAGTAATAGACCCAGAGCAAACTTGTACTTGGCACCCATGATGATGTCAACGGAATTCGGGCATGTTTCCGATCTTTACCAGTTTGCAAATCTTTATCACAAAATAGTGTTTTCCGTATAGTTGCCTCCATGATGAATATGGTGGATGGAGCATGGACCAGCGCCAAGAAACCCAGCCATTCTTGAAGGATACGGATTCGGGAGCAGTTTGCAGCATCGCAAACCATACGTGAATAATCCCATACTAACGCTTCGTCTCTTCGACGTGGTAATAAGGGAATTTGGATAGGCATTCCGACCAAAGATGATTGGGAGAAGAGATACCCGTTGAAACTGTCAAATTTCCCGACTAGTATCTCATAAACATTTCCGTTCGATTCGTGAAACTCAATCTCGCCCTCTATAACAGATCTTTTTACGTATCCGGTGTGGTAGACGAGCTCCTCGCCAGAAAGCGAAACAAAAACTAACTGATAGTTGACTGTTTGACAATGATGGTTCGTGAACAATCTTGCGGCACGAAATACCGGGGGCTCTGAAAACGTTTTGAGACATTTTGGATCCTCATAGTCCAAAAGAAACCCGACTGGAGTACACCCGTCTTTTTCTACATGTGAGGATGTTCTAAGCCTTAGCTGAGAAATCATTCTGGATCACACGGCTGGACCTTAACTCCAGCTGCTCTTCTCATCAACTAGACGGGTGAGTGAACGAAGACTTTGTGAAGCGATTCATTTATATATGACGTGGTCAACGTGTATTACGCAAAGTTGCATTTCACACGTGTTGTCAGATTACATTTTTTTACTAATACTTTATTATTAGATATTATTATATAGGTTCACGCACCTATGGTTTGAATAATTTCGAGATGACGAGGGAGCCATAAAGCGTTCAAAGTCAGAATCATATCCAAATATCCAAAATCAAGCCGTGCAGGGAAGGAAGGAAACGTAGGTAACTTCTGCTGAAGAAAACTGCGAATTGTTAAAGAATACGAATGATCTGGCATGCTGTCGAATACGGCCAAAAATCCAAAGCGCGAGTGTCACGACAGAGCAGAAGGCCCACAAATAGAGAGATTAATGCTGACTGCTAAACCTGAAAACCAGTAGTCGCCAATCATATCTAGCGCCTTGTGGCCTCCACTGTAGCAAAGCACGAAAGAAGACATCGAGGTAAACTGAGTACACAATACATATATATTGAGAGGTATTCATTGTGCAGACGGATGCCATGAATGGCCCTGTATTACTACAATTGTAGTAAGTATTGTTATCTAATTTTCCAAGCAATTCAAGTTTCGCTCTATATCCGACTCTTAGAAATGTAATCCTTGAAGGCTGGGTCGTGTTTGTAAAAATCGAAAACTTTTGGATGAACTTTCACAAAACGTTTGCAGAACCCCTTCACTCGAAGCCCATAGATCGATTTGGCTCTTGAAAGGGCCACATATGCTTGCCCATAATCAAAACATCGAGAAAGATCTACCTCTACCTTATCTATGGACATGCCCTGGGACTTGTGGATAGAAAAGGCCCAACCAAGTGCAAGACATAACTGCGACCTTGAAAGCACAACCCGGCCATTATCGAAGTTGACATCCCACTTGCACATCTTCATAGTTAAACAGATTCCGTTTTCGAACCTGACAACAGGAAGAAAAGCAGCATCCGCGACGTCCATGCAAAGAAAGCCGTCCTCAGTTCTAGCACCCACATAGTCTCGAGCACTAGATTCTGACAGTTGGAAAACTTCTTCCCCTAAAATACTGCGGGGATTCCCTTTATAGTCCTGGTAATTTTCGAACAAACCTTCCTTGTTGACACCCGCTCCATATCTGGTTTTTGCGAATCCAATAACCTCCCCTGCTGACCCATTTACGATACCAAGGTTCTGGTTTAAGTTTTTTGTGCATAGCACCCGGCAGCCAGTTTTGATGTGAAGCACAGATGGAGCTGAAAGTTGGTTTAAACGGGTGTCGATGTTGATCACTGTGCCTTTCGAAGAAGAAGTTTCTACTCTGTCCATGGCTATATAGCGGATTCCTGAACCCTTTAGACCATGCAAACGCGAGTTGTTTTCTCTCTCGACTTGAAATCGGCAAGGAAATAATTTTGTAAACGGTTCAGAACTGCTGGGGTCTCTTTGAAAAGAAAACCTTGATGACAGAGAATTAAAGAGCGATAACGTGGAATCCGAGACAACCCCAAAACGCATCTCATTCAACAACGTTGAGAAACCAAAATCATTCTGTCTGTGAGGTACTCGTAGGGAAACGGTTGAGAAATTGCACTTCTTCCAGGCTTTGCTCTCAAAACAGAACGGAATGGATCTCTCACTTATACTCTTCTTCACCGGAGGAAGTTGACAAAAGTCTCCGCACAGTATAACTTGGAGACCTCCAAAAGGTCTCTGAATACGTTTTGCAATTGGGATTTTCCTAGATGTCGAGCAGATGTTTTCTAGGCGATCAAAGGTACTGGCATCAATCATAGATATCTCATCAATGATCAAGACGTCCAATGTCAGCAATCTGCGACTGAGATCACTCGCTTTCCGTGGAACGAAATGGGAATTGTCATAACCTAGTCCCAAGTATGAGTGTACCGTGGTACCTCCCAAAGCTACTGCGGCACAACCAGTGCTAGCTGTCACAGCAACTCTCTTCCCAGAGTACTTTAAACTGCTGATAATTTCCGCAAGGACAAAGGTTTTCCCTGTTCCAGCTCCTCCAGTAAGGAAAACATTCTTCCCTGCTTCAGCTGCGTGAACGGCTCCTTCCTGGAAACCGTCAAGTCCTTTCGTACCAAACCGGATTCTCTTGGTTATCTTACGAATAGAGACGGATGCCACATCTCTCTCAGAAAGAATAAGTTTCCGCTTCTTGTTGAGGCGTTGAATTGGATCTGCGGAAATGCTTGGTTCCCATTTTTCAAATATCTCATCGACAAATCGTTTCAGAGAACGACCTGAGCGTGAGTCTTCAGCGGATGCAACCATGAAAACTCGAATTCTTGTTATTTGAAAGGAATGGAAATGTAGAATGCCTTTACTTTTCGAGCCCGGTGCGAGCTCGGTACGTAGGGTCCAGTGTACTTGCATATTTTAGAGTACTGCATATCGATACTGACTGCGCGCCTTTTCAACTGCGCGCCTTTTCTCACTTAAAAGAAATCCAGAAAAGGCTAGACAAAATCATTGGGATTTTGTAATGCAAGGAATCAACTTCTAAGCTTCTAAACAGAGCGTGTTTCTTAGCAATACCACGTGTACCTCCTCATTAACTCTATGGCTGTAAATTGGTCTAACAATTACGGCCGGGAACTGAGAATACAGTATGTGAGAATGCGGAGATGCCGGATCAGAGATCGCGAAGGGATGGAGCTCTTGTGCGATTGAAATGCTAAGCATCAGGTTGATATTGTCCTTATAACGCGTTATATTCCGGGTTTACTGCCGATGACATTTGAATCTGTTGTACAAGGTATGGGCCTTCGATTGCCCTGTAAAACATCACCTCAAGTGTGTGATGTTTGCAATACCGTCATCAGCTCAATCCTTTCGTCCCGAAGAAGCCTGCCAGAGTTACTGGATATAAATGACAGAATATTGGCGAGTAGCAAGACGTGTATCTATGGGGAGAAATTCAAAAAGTTAACAGCTGGATCCTGGATTGAGATGCACGGGTGCTGGAAATGTCAACTGGATCCTGGTAATATTAAGAGCAGCATCCAAAGTGATTTGAAAATCGAAGATACACCTAAGGTTCTCACAAAGTCGCTGTTTTGTTTTCCAGGACAAAATAGTGACAGTATCATTTGCGACAAAGGTCATTCGTACTGCCCTCTCAAATGTCTTGGGGAAGTTCCGGAATACTTCATAATCAGAACCAAGGATATGAACGGAAAACATTTCATATTTCCCCTGTTAATGAATGATGGTAATGATCACGTGAGGATTTCCACTGATATCTCAAGTACATTTAATGGATATGGAGTTTATGTAGCCAATCCATGTTATCCACACATGCGAGAAGTACTCGTGGTTAGTACCGTTCAAAATTTCAAAGGTGGTTACTCTTTAATGTATACGGAAAGGAAAAACAGGGTATCGACGGCTATGTACAGTTTGCTGGAGGTAGCCGAAGGGAAACCGTTTGGCTCAAAATCTGGACATGAGACAATAGTACGGAGTTTGTTCTTTGACAAACGAAATCAGGGAGGTACGCAGTTTGCTCCGGTGCGCTTTCCGAAGCAATCGAGACCTCGTCCCGTATTCCACCTTCCTATGGAAGAGGAAGAAGGTATATACGTTTCAGAAGATGAAGGAGAGGACGTCGAACCTCCAGATGAAGAGGATATGGACAGTATTGCCGTCTCATTGCCAACCCCGGAAAATGGAAACGTGCAAGAAGTGGAACTCGATTTTTACGATGATTCTCTCTTGTCGGACAGAGTACCATACTCTCAAATTCTCCCCCATATATCTGCGCTTCTTCACAAATGTGAAATGTTTGCAGAACGTACGCTCCCAGTTTTTCTTTACTCTCAAACCCAACTTTGTACCATCCCAAATGCAGAGAGGACTCGTAGTTGTGTTGCTTCGTCTTTGGAATGGATTGAAGGCTGTAATTCTTTCATTTCTGTTCCTGAATTTCGGAACAGATTGAAACAAAGTGACATGTACCTACTTGCCGGGGATTTGGGGAATTACAAGTCGACCAGAAAGCCGCTCAATATTAAATCTTCGATGAAAATAGAAGATCAAGAATGCATACGTATCATGTGGTCCGTGGACATTGATTCCATAGATGCTGTAACTGTGGCTCATGGCGGTGTAGCATTTGGGAAATCTCAGTCGAGGATCTCACGAATATTTCAGTCATACATGATTGCCCCGTCTAAGTACTTGAAAAGAAACAACAATCTTTCTTGTCTTCCGCGCCTTATGAGGGATAGCTTTCCCGGTGACTACTTCTTGAACGAGAGCTTCTCCTTGAGGAAATGGTCTTCTCAGTATACCCCTTCCGTAACCGATCCCGTTGCCTTTAAAGTTCTCGATATACAAACAACCTTATCAGTTGATCCTCTTCCTGTGCACGCAATTATTCCATCATTCTCAGTACAAAGAATCATGGCTGGAGATGGAGTTCTTCTTCAATTATTCTTCAGATTTGTGAACCCGGAATTGAAGGAACCACGTTTACAACGTCAGGAGATGAGGTCATTTTGCCACAAACTGTTATGGTTTCAGTACTCTGAACTTTTATTTAATGCAGTGAGGAGTACTGGCGGAAATATTGCGAAAACGCAGTTTCAAACTCGATTGCCATGCTGTGCGGTTCCTAAAGCGAGCAACAATGACTATCACTTTCGCAACAAAGGTCCCCTCTCCTCCGAGAGCAATGGAATTTCTCTGGGACCTGGAAGATTGACGATAGCCCTATGTTTTCTGGCCAGGTTCTTCCGAGCACTTGAACTCTTTTCGGGGGTAATTCCAACGGAAACTGTTTCAGATTTTTCCACGCCCGAGAAATACGAAGTACCAGAAGAACTATTTAGATATTTTGATGGAAAGAAAGAAGTTGGAGAGGTACTGCGCCGAGACATCAACGATCCGCAAAACATTGAATTCTTTAGAAACAATTATTGGAAAGGGTTTCTAGGCAATGGACTGGTACGTATGTCACCAGATCCTAATAGAAATGGAAGAGATGCGTTCCCCTCACTTCACTCTAATAACAAGGCCTTCCACGTTGGCCATCTTGTGTTGCAGGACCTGCTGGTACTGGGTCCGACGCAGTTGCGGGTAACCAGACAT
>JARGSG010000187.1:0-24354 GCA_030374805.1 Gracilaria gracilis | reverse complement strand
AATTCTTCGAGAGCATCTCTCAGCTAAAGTACAATGCATGGAAGCGAAAGGCCTAGTTTTCACGCTTAGGAACGACATGCAATTGAATGAAATCTCTGAGAAACAACTCTATTCTCTACTAGATAGGAGCACATACATCTTCATTAATGGAAGTAACAGTGCTTTGACAACAAGACTGTTTAGAGCTGTTATCTCTCTGGTGAAATCCACCGTTCTTAGTGGCTCAGGTGAAGTTCATGTGCTGAAAAAGCTGGGTTCGAATTGCAAATCTCGTTTTGTGAAATGGAAGCCTTTCTTGAATGAAGACATCTTCAGGAGCGAAATGAAGTCATTGAAAGAGTATATGATCGAAAGGTACAATGGGGCCAGAGGGTTGTCTATTGACCAGTTAGGTGTTTCATCCCTGTTAACCTCCGTCCAACATATCATTGACAGGGAGGAGGAGAAACTTGATGAAGTTTTCACCAATATAATTTGCCTCGGTCAAGAAACGGAGAAGAATTTGGCCAGCAACCTTGATAAAGTGAAAGGCAATGAGGCTGATGAGATATTGAAGATTCATCTGTTTTCTGACGATGATTCAGATGATGGTGTTGCTCAGAAGAGATCAAGGACCAGTAAGGAAAAAAAGAGATCTCTTGGGTGGAACCAAAAGTTTTCAACTACGGGCGAGGCCTCTGAACTGCAACTGAGGACTGGTTCATTCTCACCCAGGGAAGACAAATTACTACGCCAAGGTATTGAACAGTATGGAGTCGGGAGCTGGAGTCGTATGCAGAAGGAGTTGTTTATTCCAAATGGATTTGTACGACTTCAAACCAGTCTAAAGGATAGAGCCCGAATGCTAGGATACGTGAGCATCAGAAAGAGGAGGACGAAAAGGAAGGCAGTTTCTCCTCCCCTACTGGAGTTTGACGATAGTAGTTCCTGAGTGGCCCTCTCCACTTGAGGAAAGAATGAAAAAGAAGTTCACGATTCAAATACATATACCTGAAAGCATTTTCAATGGTTTAGATCGGTGTGATAATGCGAGCGCGCTAGAGAACACGCCAGATTCAGCAGCTGAAGCCAGACGCTTTCAGGAAGCTTTAGTATTCTTGGATAGGTGATTATTTTGTTTTCTTACGGTACTTTTTGTAAAAAATCGTAATCGTGCACAAACGCAGGCCGTCTAGTCGTTCATTCTCTCATACTCTCCTGGATCTCTGCAACCGAAAAACCGATCCCTCCTTTTAGTTTCTTTGTTCCGAGGCATCCGAATCATTATGATGTCCCATATACATTCTTCAACGAAGGAGAGAATGCCCATTCTCCTTTCGTTGTACAACGATCCTTCGTGTATCAAGAATGAAAGTCTGCCACCTGACACCTGGTTACCACAGTTTCTGTTGGATGTCGCGAATGGAAACGTATGTCCGCAATTTCTATTGGTTTCCCCCGATCAACGTTACCACAGGCTTGGGTTTCTTGTGAAACGTGAAGGCAAAGTATGCTTCCAGTTTAACCGATCTCGTGTTTCTAGAACAATCAGCCACTACGAATATTCTAGTGAAAACAAACGACTTCTGGACTACTACTCTTCACGAAATGACAAAGTTCTTACGTTCTTGAAAGGAGAGCTGAAATTTATGCCAAGGACCAAGGTTTGCCACTATGAACAATGGATCGGAGGCATAGTTTTACAGCGCGCTCTTGAAACACAGCTCATCTTTGCATCGCTCTCGTGTAACACCAAATTACTGGAAGCATGTAGGTGGGCGCAGAAAAACTCTTTAACTTCGCAACGAGGATTCGCTGGGGCTCCCAGTTTCGACCCATGCTACTTGGCTTGGGTACCGGCCCCAAAGCCCGAATCTATAATTTCCTGGTTGGATTATCTATCTCTACCACATTCTGTTGACGAAAGTACTCAACTAGAACGGATCTTCACATATCAAGGCAGTGGTACGTACTGCTGGCGCCCGATTTCGTTTCTGAGCATGTCGAAAGGGACGAAGAAAAGCCTTGGTTATGGTGAAGGAGAAGACACTTGTGTAAGCGTTCTAATTAACTCTAGGAGATATGAAGGCTGGTTACGCTCAGAACCGAAGCAAGTAGTCTCTACGAAACCTAGGTCTCTTGTTGCCTCGAAGGTAAGGGCGAAGCTTTTTGTCAAGTTCCGTTTCGGCGAGCAGTCTCTAAAAGGATGGGGCACAAGTTATTGCTTCTGTGAAATGGATATGGAAAACACTCTGTGCCTTTTCCTCCTTCCAAACTCTTTGAAGCAACACCTCGCTCAACACAACTATGCTCTACATAATGGTTTGGAGAGAAAATCAATGGTCTCTCACGACTGGATAGGCAGGCTAAATGAAGATATTGAAGAATCTTTAACCAATATCTGTGATATAAGAAAGATATATGGTGTCCTGCGAAGCTGATTTTGCAAAAAAAGCTTCATCTATTCTTCTGATCTTATTCAATGACTTCTGCCCTCGAAGCCACTGCAAAAGTAAGTAGACGGGGAACGGAGAAAACAGAATTGTTCTTCTGAAATGCAGTCCGCAGCGTCATTCCTTTGGGTTTCCCACCATCATTTGTGCCGTCGTAAAAGTAGATTCTGTCTTTGCCGTTAGTGGCCTTGAACAGAACGCCTGAAATAAAGTGAGTTTCGGAAGATTTAAGTTCGTATCCTAAGAATGCCAGAATTTTCAACTCATATCCATTGGAAGAAAATGTACGGGTTTCACCAAGAAGCTCTTTAAGTACTTGAACATTTGGGTTTGAAACTTTTTCATCTAGGTGAAATACAAGGCATCCTTCAACCACACGGCCGTTCTTGAGAATAACGAGGTCGTGAAGAAATTCAGCAAAAGTAGATGAAGTCTTGCGATCCCTCAAGCAATCTTTCAAGCAATCATCAGATATCATTATCCTCCTGAACTCCAATTGAGATAGTAAGCTACAGTGTCCCTTTGCGCCGAGCAGTCTTGGGAGGATATACCAAACTACTTCGTTTATGTTCAAGAAGGGATTTTTCTTACATGGGTCCCAAAAACGAGGAAGGGGCTTTCCTCTTGGCCTGTAAAAGCTCGAAAGATCTTGGATTAGAACTCGCAAGTAGTTCGAGATTCGCTGATGAAAACGTTCACGGTAGTGATTCACTCCAATTGAGAATAAACTTTGCATTATGACGCACACCACTATAGCTCCTGGAGCTTTGAAGGCGTACGATATCCCATTATCGGTCTTCCCGAAAAGTTCCTTCTTAAAAAGCATCCAATAGAGGTGTGGGAAGATGAACAGAAGTGAATCTAAGGCACACGAATTATCGAAATACAAACACCCACGCTTGTCCTTGAGAGATACTGATCGGGCTCTAATACCATCTGCCGTACAAAGATGCTCGAAAAACTGCTGGCCTTTGGTTTGCAACAAGAGCATACGATTCCTTTCATATGCGTGCCAATCATTCTTCAGAATGGATTCAAATCCACTCATCTGAAGTTTGATAGACTTCTGGTATGAACGATCATTTTCAACCATTTCCAAAGGTAGCAGAAGCTTGTAAAGCTCACCAGCATTTGACACATCCCACGGGTGTCCGCTTTTCATGATCGAGCACAGATACCACTCGTCCTTGTTTGCCCATTCGAAACCTTTGCGATTCAGATGTGTTGGCAAAAGAAAGTTTCCATGCTTTGCCAAAAGGTAAAAGAAGTTGAGATGAAATGTGTCACAGAGTGATGGGGAATTTTGGAGAACCTCATTTTGGCGATGTGTACCAATAACATCTGCAGAGAAGAAAACGCCTTTCAGACTGGTATACTTCAATCCATCATTCAACGTTTGAGCTGTTAGCTCAGCTGCTTTCTGTATTTCCGGTACAATGCCTTCGGGTCTAATCCCTGGATGCTCTAATTTGTGACTCGACTCGTCTTTCTGCTTTTGCAAATCAGAGGACGAGTCAACAATTAGTTCATCTAGATTCCATTCAGACCCAGACCCATGGGCATCGCCACTAGATCTTCCGTCGGCGCTCGAACAATCATCGCGTTCGTATTCTGAAGAAGAATCGCCCAATGAAATCAAGAGGTATTCGTTCTCGCTTTCTGAATCCGTCGCTGGCATTCGCTCTGCTTCAAGTGGTTTATGACACTGCCGTACTGCCTTGTTATACTCCGAAATAACACGATCAATATCTGGGTTTTCGACAGGTCCAATTCTCGGATCGTTTTCGAAGCTCATTTTCGGATTCCAGCGACATGCATGTGGCAAGTCGATAACCTCAATGTGAGAGAACAAAGGGTTGAAATGAGCTTCTCGTCAATGTCCACGATTGCTGCAGATGGAGTGGAGCAAGCTCTCACGATTTGCAAAAGCTGCGTCGCGAGAAACAATCCTCCACGTGTAAAATGCACTTTTGCATTCTACACGTTGTACAGGTGTTCAAAATTGTGAACAGTATTTTTCAAATATGTATACCGCATGTCCTAGGACAAAGCCAAAACCCGGTTCATGTTTGTGTACCACAGTTTTGTACCACAGTTTTGTTGGGTTTAATCATAGTTTGTTCTGTGCATTGCTTCAGAAGCTGAAAAGCACTGTCGTAGACTATATGTAACCATACGTCCTTGTTAAGGGTGGAAATAGCCAACAGCATGCATCCGTTGGCTGTGTTCATCTTCTATCGCTGAGCAGACGGCAACATTCCCTGTACGACTTGTGGAGCTCACTTGGCATGTCCGCCCGCATCACGCCAAAATCTAACCGAGGTCTAGCAGTCTGGTACACTGTCTACGCGCAGTACGAAAACAGATAGTCGTTTCAGAACCCCCTTTTTTTCTACCGATTCCCCTACTCTTAGCATCCACAACAATTTGCTGATATCTTCGCCACTTCATTTGATTATCTCACCAAAACCCACCAGCACTATCCATGTCTAACTTTCGAGCAACATTGTACAAAACATCTTCCGGAGCGTTCATTGCCTTTCTGAAAGTTGCAATGTGCGTGTTATTCAACGTATGGTTGTCTGCAATAACCAAATCATTGAACATCCTTGAAATCAGGTACCTATCATCCCACAAATCCATCACTTAACGTGCTCAGCCGTTTTCTACCGAGTTCTGTAGTACACCTCGCGGTATTCATCAAAGAAAACGTGTCCATTAAATTCTAAACACCGCGACCACTCATCTCAATATAAGAACGGCTGTACACTTTGAAGGAATGATTCTATTATTTCACTAGCAGAGAGATGTTACCACACCGCATTTTTCGTACGAAGTAAAGAGCTCCTGTCCAGGGTTGATCGTTCGAGTTGCAATGACGTTGATCATTGCCTGATTCTCGAGGTGATCTGGGTGACTAATATTGTCAGTTTTAAGTTGAAACTGAACATTTGGCACACGGCGGTGTGCGTCAGGAATTCGATTGTTCATTGCTGCCTGGAACTGCTTATCCATATGGTGGTAGTTGTAATCATTAATGTATGCTGCAGTACAGAACTTAAACGGTACGACATATACTGTTTTGAGACCGTTTTTCTTATCTATAGTTGTCACGTCTGGGAATGCTGCAGGACGAACTGAAACTTGGATTGCGTACTCTGCAAATCTTTGGCAGTCCACTGCCAGAACACCATGTCCGTAATTATGAGAACACGAATAGGCACTTTTCACCTCCTGGTGCCTCTTGGTAAGGTCGTGGTAGACTAAAGTGCCGTAATACTGGCAGATGACCTGGTCTTTTCGAAACGTTTGGGCCGCAAATGCACCTTTACCGGCGAGTGGGTGCTGTATGGTACTCTTTGCAATAATGAGGTTGTTCGCAGAACTTTCCACCAGTAACAGATCTTCCATGCTCACCTGTTGCAGAAGCCCTTGGTAACGTTCCGTCCATTTTTGGAATGGTGTACTGTTTGCCATTCGGACAAAAGCATGATCGTTCCACATTGAGCTCAGTGCTGCAAGTATGGCACTAGAAAACCTTTGGTAATGCGGATATGGAGCGGGAGCTCTCCAGCGCTTGTCACCAGCGAGAACGGTAAGTGGATCAACACGTTTCAAGTACAGGTTCCCTGGAAACACGGCATTCTCCACACTTCCGCATGTGAGAAGCCGAACCACAGTAGTTATAAGGCACATAGCTTTTTTATACAGGCCCATATCAAACAAGATATCGTTTGCCCTGTAGTATATCGTCTTCGAGAGAGCAATAAGAAAGTTCAGCTTTGCAGCTGCATGACACCGTACGTCTATTTCACAACCAAAGAAACGGCGGTGTCCTGGCAGTGACATTGCGGCTATCGCTGTTGAGAACGTTCCAGCAAAAAAGTCGATCACAATGTCGCCAGGCCTGGAGTAGCGAGCAATAAGTTCTTGGATCAGTGCGATCGGTTTTTGATCACTTCGTAGAGCGTAAGTCTTGACACGAGAACCAATTGTATCCGTTGAGTTTCTGGAATCGGTACCATCTGGGGCACTTGGGTTAAAAGTTACCCGAACCTGCTCGTGTGGTGGGAGATCTTTGATATTGTTTATTGTGTTTTTCCAAGGTGGGTAAGAACACCCGACGAAGTTGAAATTTCTGTCCGTGTTTTCCATTTCGAATTCGTTTGCGGAAGTGAGACCATTTCTCTTCACGTGTATCGCGTACTCATTCATGTTTACGAGAATGGAATTCTTTCTTTTCGAACTGCTGCCCTTGTTTTGAGAAGGATGCCATGAGAACACGATTGGAACTTGATCGACAGTGAATGTTGATTTAGTTAAGCTGCTCTTACGGTGGGGAGGTGTTGTTGGTGTACGTCCAGTACTTTCGCCCTCTTCACTTTCATCACTGCTACTATCATCGTCAGTGTCTTCCATATCTGCTTCGAAATCTTCACAACGAAGTTTCGTTGCCGGGAGATTCGGGGCCTTTGTAAACAGCTCTATCCAGGTTTGCGCCATCTGAAATGACGACAAAATGAGTGCATGACCTCCAGGGCGAAGGAGTTTCCCAATCAGACGTACCGTCATTATTATTTGGTCGTGATTGAGGGTATCGTACGAGTAGTCGCGAATATTACGAGGAGGATCAATTAGAACAAGTTGCGTTTTACCAATGATGTTCAAATGTCCGTACTTCAGCCTCAAAGCATTTGCGAAGTTCTCGAACCCAGTATCCAGGAGAGCAAACTTGTCCCCAACGATGTTGTAAAGATTGCTGATTGCCGAATGCAAGTCACGCTGTTTAATCGCCGCCAGTTCTGGGACGGAAGCTCCCGGATTTGCATCTTCTTCACTTGACGCACCTTTTCCCGCATTGAGTGGTGGGGTGCGCAACAAATCGTTGAGAGTTCGGCGGTGCAGCGGTTTCGGGACGTTGTATACGGTAGAACCAGAGGCAGTTTTTGGTGCATCACTTTTTCTTCTCTTGCGGGGTGGTTGCTTTGAAAGCGGCGTATCAGAAGGTGGTCGACATCGGATCCTCAAAAGGACCCGGTGGGGCACCGTTTTTGGTGATTTGTACATCTCCACCGAACTGCGAATATTGGCAGTCAAAGCGTAGGGATACCGAAGAAAATGGTTGGGGAGAAGATCAGTGTCCATATGTGTGTGTTGAGAAGCAGAGGGGGTACTACAGGAGGTCGGCACCTTCAATGATTCATAAAAACGGAAGGGACCTTGGTCTTGGCACGAGTATAATTCGTCGTATTCCGTTACTGCATATATATCAGCAAGGAAATCGGATACAATTTCACGCAAGCTGTTGTCAATTGTGTCTGTGATAGATAAGGCGAACTGGGAAACTTGCGTCGGATCATGTGTTAGACTCGGGGATATATGAAATTCTTTCGCAGAACGCCTTGAAACATAGCCATCCGATCGGGAATCGACCACTTTGTATACCAGGTTGTTATCGAGAAAAACGTAAGGAGTGCATAGTTGCTCCACGCTCTGGAAACCCAGATAAAAAGAAAATCGGTCCCAAGCGCGTACAAGCAGCTGTATGGATTTCCCAATACGTTGGGCTCCCTTTCGACCTAATCTCTTCAGGGATGGGATGTGAGAGCCTTTGTCCTTCCGAAACTTTGATATATGCACCAGGGCGGATAAGAACAAAAGTTGTTCCCACCTTGTTGATGGTTCCGTGAGGAAAATACTGTCCTTTTGTTTCGCCGTTGTTCGAGCTGGGCGAAAAACAGAACAAGTAAAGAATGGAACCAGTAAAGAGGTGTAAGGATACCAGCGGAGTCTACAGTTGCATAAATGCAAAACAAACTGCCGTACTCGGCGGTCTGACTCTCCAGGGTGCATATCGGTAGCAAAAGCGATGCGGTAGTAATTGTGAAGGTGTTGATTAAACAACCCCCCCACAGCCAAGCTTGCGGTTTCGTAATTTCTGATGTCCCTTCCGTCTAGAAGCACGTGAAGAAGGTTGGCCACAGCGGGAGGATGTGGTGAAGGCTCACCTGCAGACCTTTTAGCCTCCTCCAACTGCCTTATCCATTTCGCGAATGATGCGTAATTCTGAGCTTGCGTTACTACTTCCGGGCATTGCTCGAGCCATACTTCGCGGCAGGCTAAAAAGCAAGTAATGGTACGAATGGCCTTTGTCGTCATGTTGCGACTCTGGTGCTAGGAAAGGCGGATGGCCAAATAGAGCAGAGGCGCTTCGACAAAATAATCCTGCGTCTTGAAGAAAAGAGAGTTTCAAGTATGGCCTCAACAGTGTTGGAGGGATTAAAGCTCGTTCGTAATGCCTGCAATGAACTTGTTTACGTTTTGAAGGTGGCGCAGTATGGTAGTGTTTGCGGATGCGCGATGAAAATGATCCGGAAAGAAGCTCGTTGATGAACAGCGAGCGCTCTGGGAATGCGACCGAATCCTTGAAAAAGAAAGCAATATTGCCGGGGGGCCATGTCCTAGGACATGGCGAAAACTTGGTTCATGTTCGTGCAAAGCGCGCGGGGTGTTTCCAAAAAATTGGTATTTATTTACAAAAACTTTTTTTGAAAATTCCGTGATGCAAGAACATGAACCACTTTTTCATGGTGTCCTAGGACATGAAGCATTCAAGTTATATTTTGGGACAAGAGCCCCTGGTCATACACCATGGACGAATGCGGACGCGGAGCAATGTGTTGAGTCTTAGCTTTGGTACATTACAAGAAGAACAGTTTACCCTGTGTCGCTTTTTCGTGTTCGCCTCGTGGTGACTGGGAATTTCACCGAGAAGTACTACCTTTTCTGTGCACCAAGGAAGCAGAGCCAAGAAGCGCGAAGTAATGGTTCCATCGACCGAAAGAGTGAACGAGTCGAATCAACGGCCATGCAACCCTGTGGAGTATGAAGATGACATTCTACCTGGCCCAGAACCGCAGCCACCACAACAGCGTCAACACGATGCGCAATATGATGATAGAGACGATGTTGTGGCAGTCGATGATGACGAAGTAGTACATGTAGATGAATTTGGGGGTACCAGTACCGAGAAGGCCATTGAAGAAGCAACGAAGAGGCTAGCCATTCCAGAGATCGACTTTGACAAATTTGAACGAAGAGTTGTTCGTATCAATCTATTAACGCTGGCCGTTGAACCTTCAGATCCCTTGCGTGCCATAAGGAATGGGCATATTGAAATCCTCGAGCAAAAGTTCAGCAAGGCTTTGAATCTTCCAGAACTGGGACGCATTTCTGTTGCTCTCCAAAGTAGAGCGAAAGAAGATGTACCAGGTGCGTATTTCGTGATGGGTGAGGACCGGTACGAGCGTGTCGTCAAGGAATGCTGGATTGTGGACGGGCGCCATAGGCTAAAAGCATTCAGGCGGTTAGCCGAGAGCCAGAACCCTGACATCGCAAACTATTTCAGGAACCTGTTGGAAAATTATGAAGCCACCCTGTTTTCGAAGGCGGATGGCACACTGCTTTCAATGTTTGAAGTGCTTGGCCTTGGTGCGGTTTTGAATCAGAACTCGCAGCAAGTGTTGCCGATGAACGTCATGGACAATTTGCACGCCTGCGTTTCGCATGTGAAAGCAGCCATTGAGAGAAGAACAGTCACAATGTCGCAACTACGGGTGGTAGACGTGGCAGCGATGGTGAAGAGCACTGGTGCTTTAGGCGATCTTCAGGTCAGGCAAATTCTACGTTATGCGAACATTGCATACAGGATGGCCAAAGACGATGAAGTATTCAAGATTTTGGAGGCCGCCTTTACGAAATGCCCTTCACTTGGCCTAGTTCATTTGTCAAACTCGATTCTGTGGGGAATGCCTTTGGATGGGTTTAAACTTTGTTTGGCATGTGCGATTGGAAGAATCGAAAGCGGCCGTGGGGCGGGTGCTTTTTACACCGTGATGTCCTCGTTTTATGCCAACGTCAAGATTCTGTATAACCAAGTGGAGCGCACGGCAAATTACCACAATAGAAGTGTGGGAGAACTATTACAGGATGGGGTGAAAGCGACAAATAGTGAAACTGTGCAACTGAATGTGGCTATTGTGCATAACATGGTGGGATTCCGGCAGTTTAAGTCTAAAACCAGACGAGATCGAGAAAGAAGGCTTCGTTTAAGACAAGTTCGAAAATTTCTGGTGAGCATTGTTGGGAAAGATCTGGGAGACGTTGTGAGGGAGAATGCCACTAACCTGAACGACGCATGTATATCGGAGTTGCCGCAACAGTGTCGTCCGGGAGATTCGAACACTGCTGAACGGTTTGCTTTACAGCAGAAGACTAGAAGAGAAAGTATTTCAGAAGAAGGCGTAGGTGCATTTACAAGATCAAAAGATTTTGTTACACCGTCCGCATCGAGAGAAAAACCCCAAATCACGGAACCTCCATCTTGTGGAGAATCAGAAACAAGAGCAACCAAAAATCCAAGAGAAACAACGGGAAGTACTTCCAAGAAATCCAAGGGAGGTTCTCGACCAAACACTGGAAGACGAAAGCAGGGAAAAAGGAAGCGTAGGAAGATTGTGGACTCTACCGATGCCGAAGACGCTTTGTTTGCCCCGGGAGTTCTGAATGTGGACGACATCGTGAAAAAGTTCCGAAAACTGGACCAGCGCAAGATGGAGGAAATCATCGAGCACTTGGAAATGGTGCAGTTCTCTGTGCTGTACGGAGCAAATAAAGATTGTGACACTGATGTTGATAAGACGCGAGAATCTGAACAAATGATTCGCAACGTGGGACAAAGAAAGGCAATAATGAGGAACACGGAACCCAAAAAAGTTCAGGCACTTGAATTTGTGGGTCCCAGACGACGCAAATTCGAGGATGATGTCCCAGATAAGCTACCAATAGGAATAACTGGTGTAGATGCTCCGTTCGAAGGACTTGCTTTCCCACCATGGACAAGACTAGTTACCAAGATCCCAAGCTCTTCAGGATGGCGGCAGATAATAGAAAGGACAGATGAGGATGAGGAAGTAGACGGGAAAGAGCTTAGGCACGGCCTCTTGGAAAGAAGAGAATTCAGGAATCCAATTGAGGCGAAGGGGCCTTGGTTGCGGAGTATATTTGTGCCGCAAGGACACAGGGCAGAATGCTTGCGCATAATTACGTTGGCAGATTTACGCGACACGCATCATATAGTGCACTGGCATGCAGCGTATGAGTACTACCGCGCAAATGGTTTAGAAGACGTATTGTTAAAGGAGGAAGAAGTGGCAGGAAAGACTGTTGACCAGCAACTGTGGACTGCTGCTGTAGTTGAGGATGATGTAGCGATTGCTTACTTTGCGCAACGGCAAGCCCAGTTGTTCGAGAAAGGATATTGCATTCTGGAAGGGTTTTTGAATGACGAACAGATTCCAAATTCTGTCCGGGGCGAGGCGTTATGTAAATTGCGAGACTCAACTGGATTCTTTTCATCCTTAGTACAAGAAATGGTTACGAATTTTCCTGGAGAACATGAACTTAAAGAACTGAATAATCGGAAGGAGTGGAACACGATCCTGAATGAAGGATTGGAGAAGGATCATATGATGTCTAAAGAGGGTTGCGGACGTTATATAAGCACGTGGACGGGAATAACGGAATCGATTGAACAGAATCCAAACCGGGTCTGGGCTGTACGAGCTCGTGCGCTCGTTGATTGCCGTCTGGGTCAGATCATGGCATTGCTTCGGGTGGCAAACAACCGAAAAGCAGGACTTCAGAGACAATTTTCTTGTACAATAAAAGGAACCGGAGAGGGTTCTAAGAAAATGTTCATGCCAAGGACTGGAGGGCGTTGGCTATACACTTCGGTGAACTGCGGGCGACAAATGCTGCACTCGGACTTTCCTGGGTTGAACCGTGAGGATACTTTGAGCGGCCAGGGGAATCCTGGCTACTTTGTTATCTGCACAAGTAGCGGTGGAGCGGCAATTTGGGTCTGTGAGGGGGCACACAAGTCCATTGCGCTTGCAGGAGAGAAAGTAAGAGCACTGTCTCGTGTGAGCAAAGTTGGCCTCGTCCACATTCCCCCGAAGTCTGTCTTGGTAGGGCGGGGTGATTGTTTTCATGCAGGAGCGTCCCACACCGATTTTATTTCACAAAATGGAAGTTTGCGATACCATATGTACTTCGTTCCAGAAGGTTACAATTTACCAGATGGTGTCCACTTGAACGCTCAGTTCAGACCAAGTCAGTACAAGAAAGACCTGAACAATGAGACAGAAGAGGAAGACCATGACCCGCATGCGGAATTTGGATCGGAACTGGGAGACGGGGGTGGTAATAGTCACGAAGGGGGTTCATACGGAGGGAAGAGTGATGAAAATAACAAAGGCGCGGTTGGATGATGAATGATTATGCTATGGTATTGTTATAAGGATCAATAGACACAAGACATACCGCTTCGGTTTCCACAATACAATGGTATAGTTACATGCAGTCTATATAGAACGCTCCAATTTTCAATACAGAGGTACTGTACCTCTGCAGCTGCCTGGCAACCAATCATACACGTGTAGAATGCACTTTTGCGATCTACACGTTGTACAGGTATTGAATTTTGGAGCTCTGACTTCCAAGATGAGCAGGACTTGCAGCTACATACGTTCAAGTTAGATAGTTCCACACACCCTGCAATTGCAGAGCAGGCCACTGTAGGTAGCCAACAATAACAGTTTGTTCTTGGTTTGCGGCTCATTATCTCATTCAGGCTTGGCCGTAGGCTTTTGCTTTTCCTCACAGGCTCCAAAACTGTCTGGTTATCTTAGAAGCCTCCATCGAGCGAAAGTATCGATGGAAGACGGCCCACAACTTCCGCGAATAGTGCTGATCACTGCCAACGACCTCAATGAGATTGAAAGGCAGACTAGGAACATCTCTTTGCGAAACAGAGATGAAGAACTCATCAATAATTTAATACAAGAATTCCAAGTATATGGAGTGGACAAAACTCGTCTGGGAATGCCGATCGTTTCCCTTAGCAAAAGAGATATGGAACTATTTTCTATCGTGAATGTTTCCCAATCAGATCTACGTGGATTGAATGTATGGAATGTACATGGAGAAACGCTCCAGAGGTTCCAGTCACTTCCTCTTCTGCACCTCAAGACTGCTGGGGTTATCGGCACCATGAACTTTGTCGATGGAAGAAATCGGATCGAATCGATCCGGAGATATGTCAAAACTGGTGAGAAAAGCAACTCAGAGCTGTTCGCCACGTCAAAATTTCTGGTCAAAATAGTTTTGGACTTCTCCCCGAGCGCGTCCCGCTTCCTCTCCTTACAAAACTCGAGATCGGTTCTTGCCAATGTCCCGTGCGTAACAGACATCATGAACTGTTTGCCAGAACCTGGAACACAGTTTTCAGGGTTGAAAGAACTCTTAAAAGACAAAGAACTCAGCAGCAAGTTGTTGCTGCCTGGTACTGACTCTGTGAAGAAGATCTTGGCCATCTCCTTTGCATTATTTCCTTCAGTGAAGCATGTCATGGAGAAACACAGAAGTACAGGACTCTTTGTCCCGAAAGCAGTTTTGCGAGGCCGAAAAGGGTTCTCTTCGTTTCTTCTCGGACTAGAACATTTCAAACTTTTTCCTGCGAAAGAGTCAGAAGGGCAACGTTTATTTCGTGGTTGTTCTCTGCTTTTAAAGGAGAGACTACAACTAGGTGTCGTAGTGACAGCCATAGTCGCATGGAAAATGCAAATGCCTTGGAAGTCGGAGACCATATTGAATAGAGTAGCATCCTATATCATTGATCTGATTCCGAAAGACATTTCGTTTGAAGCTCTTGATGAAAATGCTGAAGAGAAAGTAGTATGGAAAACGCTTTTAAAAGTTGGCGAAGGAAAGCTGGTCAAGAAAAGCAGCTCTAGTGGAGAAAGTGACTTCTTTCGTAATTTTCGTTCAGTTTTGAAGGAAGCACTGCCAAATTCAACACTCTTCACCATGTGGGACCTTCGTGAGTCAGAAATTAACAGTGCTGACTTCGTACAATTTACAAATGTTTCGAATGCTTTAGAAATGGAGACTGCCGATAAGAGTTCAAATGCTACTAGGCTAAGTGAGGGAGGTCAGCACAATTCCGTGCTGCATAATTGGCAAAATGCGAAAAAGGAAAACGATATGCCATCCGAAGAGATTGAACGAAATGTTGAAGAAGCAAACGCAAACCTTTCTTTGCATGCGGGGTTAAAAGAGTCGAGCAGCAAGGTAAACGATGATGTTCCATTTGCGAAGCAACGTGCTGACGTGGAAGGGGAGAATGAACGTGAAAATGAACCAAAGCATGCTGCTGTTGGCAATGCGGGCGAACTGGATGTCGAACGTCCAATTCTGAGTGAGAAGAAATCTCAAGGAGATTTAGCAACGGATGCTCTCTGTTCCGACTCTGATGATGCTGCTCCTTCACATGCTGCAGAGCCTTCAGATACATTTGTTCGAGATTTTGAACATGGTACAGTTATATCCCCAGATTCTAAGCCAGACGAGATTGGAGCTTCTGGAACTAAATCTGAACTTCTAGCAGCACAAAAGATAGGTTGCATCGCTGCAAGCGCGGGAGAAAAGGATGCGACAATTTCTGGAAACGGAGCCAATGAAGATGTTTCGGAGAGGCCGAAGCAAAAACCTGAAGAAGTTCAGTTAAAGGGACGCCCTTCTCCGGAAGAGGAAACATGCGAGATACTTTCTAAGACCTCTGATCTTCAAAACATGTTGCAGAGTATTGGTCTTGAAGATGAGAAATCTCCTGAGCACTCCAATAAAGGACAGGGGATCATTGAAGAAGGTGGCCAGAACCTTTATGTGGAAGAGGATACCGATGATGTCATTGAGATCGAAACTGAGGCTAGACCGCTCTCCAATCTAGGAATACATCGGACGTCAATGAAGAAAGGACAGCCGGCACGAAGGAAAAAACGAAAGCGTTCGAAAGCAGGAAGTGGTAAGGTTTCGAAGAAGTACAGACTGGACGGCCATGGAATTGACTTGGGCGCCATTCTTAATGATGAAGATAGGATAAAGAAGAACTGTGAGAAGGAAACGAAAGGGAAACAAGGGAAGTTGCGATGTCTGGAGAGCTGCTGGACTCATGCCATGCAATTGACTGAATGGTTTAAAGTTCTAGGTGTCCATATTGGACGGGATGATCGCGTTCTCTTTTCAAGTCCTGAGAAGAGCAATCTTCCAGGGGTTGCCTTCGTGGACTTTGGAGACTTTTGGGAAGACGGACGGAGTTCCAAGCTTGCTTTACAAGAGTGTGCAAAAGACGGTACGCAGTTCAGTACTGTCATATATATATGCAGTGACTTTGATTCATCAGCATGCAGTGAGCTACGCTTGGGCAGTGTTCTTTATGAAGTAAGCAATATTTTCATATTGAGCAAGAAAGATTGGAACGTAATCGAGAACCGAACCGTGTCGTTAGTCTCAGCTGCTGTGGTATACAAAATAGCAGATTCCTTTACGCGCGAAGTGAAGGGACGCCCATCGATTCCAACATGTGTCATATGGTCTCATCAAGATCAGGATCGTTTTCTTCGTGACGTTTATCTCACCGTTGTTGAAGCTGAATGTAATTTGTTTGACTTCACTTGCGGGAAGTTCTTTGTGATGAAAGCATTATGTCATGCTGATGAAATCACTTACAGTTTGAGAAACTTCTACCGAGCTATGCCTTATAGTCATGGAATAGAGTACAAAAGGTGCTATAAGTATCTTCGGGACGTATGCCTTCGGCAATGCCATTGTGATGGGCATTGTGCTTTGGAAGGCATTGAGAGCAAGGCAAATGAGATAAACAACACTGATGATGTTCCCGATGCCATGAAGACAATGTTCCGCTGTGAGGTTGGACGCGAAGACGGAGATGTTTTTGGAGCTGTAAAGGTCATCCGTCACTCAAGTTTACTTCTTCGCCGAACAAAAGGGGGAGAAACCCCGATGGCTGGATACTCAGATAATGAACTGTGTGCCAATTCTCACGATAAAAATGGAGAAATGTTTGAGCTTGGAGCCTTTCTACCATTCGACGAATGTGAGAAGCTAATGGAGAAGAAATCTAATGCTCGAATTACTTTATTGTACCCGCGAGGGGAACTGGTTGATGCAGAGACCGCTTCCAAAGAGCTCGGCAGGTTTCTTTCTCCATTTGATTTGAAAACTATGTATATGGCAGGTATTACGGACACTCACCTATGGTATTTCATGAACAACAACAGTATTGGGTCATCTTTTAATACTATTGAAGACTCTGAAAGCGTGTGCGTTCATATCGAAGAAAACTACAAGAATGGTTCTGATTTCAGGGTTCTCCTACGCGAAGGCTTTGAAAGATTCTTACGTTCTGAGAGTAGTTATATTCGATTCGTTCTTGATGTTCGCCGCTTTAAGAAATACCTGAAGGCGAAAGGCGACAAATTCAGATGTAAGGTTTGTGGTGCTGTAGAACTGTTCACTGCCTATGGCAACGAATACTACCTTTGACTCCGATATTTCCACTTCTAAAAGAGAACTTGTGAAAACCTGATTATTGCCTTCGAAGAGATTTCAAACTGGTATACTTCAATCCATCATTCGACTTTGGGCTGTTGGCTAGCTGCTTTCTGTATTTCTGGTAAAATATCTTCGGCTCTAATCCCTGGATGCTCGACTTTGTGACTCGACTCGTCTTTCTGCTTTTGCAAATCAGAGGACGAGTCAACAATTAAATCATCTAGATTCCATTCAGACCCAGACCCATGGCCATCGCCACTAGATATACCGTCAACGTTCGAACCGCCATTGCGTCCGTATTCTGGGGAAGAATCGGTTAATGAAATCAAGAGATATTCGTTCTCGCTTCCTGATTCCGTCGCTGGCATATGACCCACTGCAAGTGGTTTATGACACTGCCTTACTGATTTGTTATACTGCTAAATAACAGGATCAATATCTGGGTTTTAGACAGGTATGTGGCAAGTCGATAACCTCAATGTGAGGGAACAAAAGGTTGAAATAAGCTTGTCGTCAATGTCCACGATTGTTGCAAACGGAGTTCAGCAAGCTCTCATGATTTGCAAAAGCTGCGTCGCGAGAAGCAATCCTCCACGTGTAAAATGCACTTTTGCATTCTACACGTTGTACAGGTGTTCAAAATTATGAACAGTATTTTTCAGTTACGTGTACACCGCATGTTCTCTGTCCTAGGACACAGCCAAAACGCGGTTCATGTTTGTGTAGCACAGTTTTGTACCACAGTTTGGTTGGGTTTGAGTTATATCATAGATTGTTCTGTTTTCCTTCAGAAGCTGAAAAGCACTGTGGTAAAGAAAGAGAACCAATTTTAATTTCTTTGTATTCATTGCGTGTATAGTATTTCCTGAATCTGGTGTCGCTCCTCAGTCTTTGGAGTACTTGCTCCGACATATGGCTTCCTGGGGATCATGATAGATTCAGAATTTAGCCAAAGAGGGAAGGTGAAGAAGGTTTTCATAACCATCATCAAGCACGGCTTGTATGGTTCCAGTTGCCTCGGAGTGTGGCTTTGTGTAGTTTTTATGCCAGATTCTGCTCCAAAGCTCATTTAGTTCGCTTCTTATGACGCCGAAACTGATTATATTCTCTTCTGGCAAATCTCCTGGGAGCATGGAAAGTGGAACGTATTTGCTTGTCGAGAAAAAACCTAGAGGGATTTTGTTCGTTGGTGATGTGAAGGCATCAAAGGATATAGGTTGATAAAAGTACACCAGCGTTCCATATGTTTTTCTCGCGGAGACGCCATTCGCAATTGCTGGAACTGCCACTCGCCGAACTTGGAGTTCAAATAAGCTCTCTTCACCATAATCGAAGGATATCGACGTTCGTCCCTCCTTTTCCACAAGAGCGGCTTTGTAAAATCCTTCATGCCTGGGAGAAAACCGTTCCACTAGTCTAGCAAGCTCTTCATCCCAATCGCTCCCAGAGAGAAGTTCGCACAAGAATGTTCTCAAGCAAAATGGTTTGGGCGTGGAGTAATAGACCCAGAGCAAACTTGTACTTGGCACCCATGATGATGTCAACGGAATTCGGGCATGTTTCCGATCTTTACCAGTTTGCAAATCTTTATCAGAAAATAGTGTTTTCCGTATAGTTGCCTCCATGATGAATATGGTGGATGGAGCATGGACCAGCGCCAAGAAACCCAGCCATTCTTGAAGGATACGGATTCGGGAGCAGTTTGCAGCATCGCAAACCATACGTGAATAATCCCATACTAACGCTTCGTCTCTTCGACGTGGTAATAAGGGAATTTGGATAGGCATTCCGACCAAAGATGATTGGGAGAAGAGATACCCGTTGAAACTGTCAAATTTCCCGACTAGTATCTCATAAACATTTCCGTTCGATTCGTGAAATTCAATCTCGCCCTCTATAACAGATCTTTTTACGTATCCGGTGTGGTAGACGAGCTCCTCGCCAGAAAGCGAAACAAAAACTAACTGATAGTTGACTGTTTGACAATGATGGTTCGTGAACAATCTTGCGGCACGAAATACCGGGGGCTCTGAAAACGTTTTGAGACATTTTGGATCCTCATAGTCCAAAAGAAACCCGACTGGAGTACACCCGTCTTTTTCTACATGTGAGGATGTTCTAAGCCTTAGCTGAGAAATCATTCTGGATCACACGGCTGGACCTTAACTCCAGCTGCTCTTCTCATCAACTAGACGGGTGAGTGAACGAAGACTTTGTGAAGCGATTCATTTATATATGACGTGGTCAACGTGTATTACGCAAAGTTGCATTTCACACGTGTTGTCACATTACATTTTTTTACTAATACTTTATTATTAGATATTATTATATAGGTTCACGCACCTATGGTTTGAATAATTTCGAGATGACGAGGGAGCCATAAAGCGTTCAAAGTCAGAATCATATCCAAATATCCAAAATCAAGCCGTGCAGGGAAGGAAGGAAACGTAGGTAACTTCTGCTGAAGAAAACTGCGAATTGTTAAAGAATACGAATGATCTGGCATGCTGTCGAATACGGCCAAAAATCCAAAGCGCGAGTGTCACGACAGAGCAGAAGGCCCACAAATAGAGAGATTAATGCTGACTGCTAAACCTGAAAACCAGTAGTCGCCAATCATATCTAGCGCCTTGTGGCCTCCACTGTAGCAAAGCACGAAAGAAGACATCGAGGTAAACTGAGTACACAATACATATATATTGAGAGGTATTCATTGTGCAGACGGATGCCATGAATGGCCCTGTATTACTACAATTGTAGTAAGTATTGTTATCTAATTTTCCAAGCAATTCAAGTTTCGCTCTATATCCGACTCTTAGAAATGTAATCCTTGAAGGCTGGGTCGTGTTTGTAAAAATCGAAAACTTTTGGATGAACTTTCACAAAACGTTTGCAGAACCCCTTCACTCGAAGCCCATAGATCGATTTGGCTCTTGAAAGGGCCACATATGCTTGCCCATAATCAAAACATCGAGAAAGATCTACCTCTACCTTATCTATGGACATGCCCTGGGACTTGTGGATAGAAAAGGCCCAACCAAGTGCAAGACATAACTGCGACCTTGAAAGCACAACCCGGCCATTATCGAAGTTGACATCCCACTTGCACATCTTCATAGTTAAACAGATTCCGTTTTCGAACCTGACAACAGGAAGAAAAGCAGCATCCGCGACGTCCATGCAAAGAAAGCCGTCCTCAGTTCTAGCACCCACATAGTCTCGAGCACTAGATTCTGACAGTTGGAAAACTTCTTCCCCTAAAATACTGCGGGGATTCCCTTTATAGTCCTGGTAATTTTCGAACAAACCTTCCTTGTTGACACCCGCTCCATATCTGGTTTTTGCGAATCCAATAACCTCCCCTGCTGACCCATTTACGATACCAAGGTTCTGGTTTAAGTTTTTTGTGCATAGCACCCGGCAGCCAGTTTTGATGTGAAGCACAGATGGAGCTGAAAGTTGGTTTAAACGGGTGTCGATGTTGATCACTGTGCCTTTCGAAGAAGAAGTTTCTACTCTGTCCATGGCTATATAGCGGATTCCTGAACCCTTTAGACCATGCAAACGCGAGTTGTTTTCTCTCTCGACTTGAAATCGGCAAGGAAATAATTTTGTAAACGGTTCAGAACTGCTGGGGTCTCTTTGAAAAGAAAACCTTGATGACAGAGAATTAAAGAGCGATAACGTGGAATCCGAGACAACCCCAAAACGCATCTCATTCAACAACGTTGAGAAACCAAAATCATTCTGTCTGTGAGGTACTCGTAGGGAAACGGTTGAGAAATTGCACTTCTTCCAGGCTTTGCTCTCAAAACAGAACGGAATGGATCTCTCACTTATACTCTTCTTCACCGGAGGAAGTTGACAAAAGTCTCCGCACAGTATAACTTGGAGACCTCCAAAAGGTCTCTGAATACGTTTTGCAATTGGGATTTTCCTAGATGTCGAGCAGATGTTTTCTAGGCGATCAAAGGTGCTGGCATCAATCATAGATATCTCATCAATGATCAAGACGTCCAATGTCAGCAATCTGCGACTGAGATCACTCGCTTTCCGTGGAACGAAATGGGAATTGTCATAACCTAGTCCCAAGTATGAGTGTACCGTGGTACCTCCCAAAGCTACTGCGGCACAACCAGTGCTAGCTGTCACAGCAACTCTCTTCCCAGAGTACTTTAAACTGCTGATAATTTCCGCAAGGACAAAGGTTTTCCCTGTTCCAGCTCCTCCAGTAAGGAAAACATTCTTCCCTGCTTCAGCTGCGTGAACGGCTCCTTCCTGGAAACCGTCAAGTCCTTTCGTACCAAACCGGATTCTCTTGGTTATCTTACGAATAGAGACGGATGCCACATCTCTCTCAGAAAGAATAAGTTTCCGCTTCTTGTTGAGGCGTTGAATTGGATCTGCGGAAATGCTTGGTTCCCATTTTTCAAATATCTCATCGACAAATCGTTTCAGAGAACGACCTGAGCGTGAGTCTTCAGCGGATGCAACCATGAAAACTCGAATTCTTGTTATTTGAAAGGAATGGAAATGTAGAATGCCTTTACTTTTCGAGCCCGGTGCGAGCTCGGTACGTAGGGTCCAGTGTACTTGCATATTTTAGAGTACTGCATATCCATACTGACTGCGCGCCTTTTCAACTGCGCGCCTTTTCTCACTTAAAAGAAATCCAGAAAAGGCTAGACAAAATCATTGGGATTTTGTAATGCAAGGAATCAACTTCTAAGCTTCTAAACAGAGCGTGTTTCTTAGCAATACCACGTGTACCTCCTCATTAACTCTATGGCTGTAAATTGGTCTAACAACTACGGCCGGGAACTGAGAATACAGTATGTGAGAATGCGGAGATGCCGGATCAGAGATCGCGAAGGGATGGAGCTCTTGTGCGATTGAAATGCTAAGCATCAGGTTGATATTGTCCTTATAACGCGTTATATTCCGGGTTTACTGCCGATGACATTTGAATCTGTTGTACAAGGTATGGGCCTTCGATTGCCCTGTAAAACATCACCTCAAGTGTGTGATGTTTGCAATACCGTCATCAGCTCAATCCTTTCGTCCCGAAGAAGCCTGCCAGAGTTACTGGATATAAATGACAGAATATTGGCGAGTAGCAAGACGTGTATCTATGGGGAGAAATTCAAAAAGTTAACAGCTGGATCCTGGATTGAGATGCACGGGTTGCTGGAAATGTCAACTGGATCCTGGTAATATTAAGAGCAGCATCCAAAGTGATTTGAAAATCGAAGATACACCTAAGGTTCTCACAAAGTCGCTGTTTTGTTTTCCAGGACAAAATAGTGACAGTATCATTTGCGACAAAGGTCATTCGTACTGCCCTCTCAAATGTCTTGGGGAAGTTCCGGAATACTTCATAATCAGAACCAAGGATATGAACGGAAAACATTTCATATTTCCCCTGTTAATGAATGATGGTAATGATCACGTGAGGATTTCCACTGATATCTCAAGTACATTTAATGGATATGGAGTTTATGTAGCCAATCCATGTTATCCACACATGCGAGAAGTACTCGTGGTTAGTACCGTTCAAAATTTCAAAGGTGGTTACTCTTTAATGTATACGGAAAGGAAAAACAGGGTATCGACGGCTATGTACAGTTTGCTGGAGGTAGCCGAAGGGAAACCGTTTGGCTCAAAATCTGGACATGAGACAATAGTACGGAGTTTGTTCTTTGACAAACGAAATCAGGGAGGTACGCAGTTTGCTCCGGTGCGCTTTCCGAAGCAATCGAGACCTCGTCCCGTATTCCACCTTCCTATGGAAGAGGAAGAAGGTATATACGTTTCAGAAGATGAAGGAGAGGACGTCGAACCTCCAGATGAAGAGGATATGGACAGTATTGCCGTCTCATTGCCAACCCCGGAAAATGGAAACGTGCAAGAAGTGGAACTCGATTTTTACGATGATTCTCTCTTGTCGGACAGAGTACCATACTCTCAAATTCTCCCCCATATATCTGCGCTTCTTCACAAATGTGAAATGTTTGCAGAACGTACGCTCCCAGTTTTTCTTTACTCTCAAACCCAACTTTGTACCATCCCAAATGCAGAGAGGACTCGTAGTTGTGTTGCTTCGTCTTTGGAATGGATTGAAGGCTGTAATTCTTTCATTTCTGTTCCTGAATTTCGGAACAGATTGAAACAAAGTGACATGTACCTACTTGCCGGGGATTTGGGGAATTACAAGTCGACCAGAAAGCCGCTCAATATTAAATCTTCGATGAAAATAGAAGATCAAGAATGCATACGTATCATGTGGTCCGTGGACATTGATTCCATAGATGCTGTAACTGTGGCTCATGGCGGTGTAGCATTTGGGAAATCTCAGTCGAGGATCTCACGAATATTTCAGTCATACATGATTGCCCCGTCTAAGTACTTGAAAAGAAACAACAATCTTTCTTGTCTTCCGCGCCTTATGAGGGATAGCTTTCCCGGTGACTACTTCTTGAACGAGAGCTTCTCCTTGAGGAAATGGTCTTCTCAGTATACCCCTTCCGTAACCGATCCCGTTGCCTTTAAAGTTCTCGATATACAAACAACCTTATCAGTTGATCCTCTTCCTGTGCACGCAATTATTCCATCATTCTCAGTACAAAGAATCATGGCTGGAGATGGAGTTCTTCTTCAATTATTCTTCAGATTTGTGAACCCGGAATTGAAGGAACCACGTTTACAACGTCAGGAGATGAGGTCATTTTGCCACAAACTGTTATGGTTTCAGTACTCTGAACTTTTATTTAATGCAGTGAGGAGTACTGGCGGAAATATTGCGAAAACGCAGTTTCAAACTCGATTGCCATGCTGTGCGGTTCCTAAAGCGAGCAACAATGACTATCACTTTCGCAACAAAGGTCCCCTCTCCTCCGAGAGCAATGGAATTTCTCTGGGACCTGGAAGATTGACGATAGCCCTATGTTTTCTGGCCAGGTTCTTCCGAGCACTTGAACTCTTTTCGGGGGTAATTCCAACGGAAACTGTTTCAGATTTTTCCACGCCCGAGAAATACGAAGTACCAGAAGAACTATTTAGATATTTTGATGGAAAGAAAGAAGTTGGAGAGGTACTGCGCCGAGACATCAACGATCCGCAAAACATTGAATTCTTTAGAAACAATTATTGGAAAGGGTTTCTAGGCAATGGACTGGTACGTATGTCACCAGATCCTAATAGAAATGGAAGAGATGCGTTCCCCTCACTTCACTCTAATAACAAGGCCTTCCACGTTGGCCATCTTGTGTTGCAGGACCTGCTGGTACTGGGTCCGACGCAGTTGCGGGTAACCAGACATGGAATTCGAAGGGAGATTGCGAACGCTAGAGAAGTGCATGAGATCAGAGAGGATATAAGCGAGCAACTGGTACATTTTGCCTTTCATGATTCAGTACTTGATATTGCGTACGTCATGTCTCCACCACCA
>JARGSG010000186.1:0-49099 GCA_030374805.1 Gracilaria gracilis | reverse complement strand
AACGACATGCAATTGAATGAAATCTCTGAGAAACAACTCTATTCTCTACTAATAGGAGCACATACATCTTCATTAATGGAAGTAACAGTGCTTTGACAACAAGACTGTTTAGAGCTGTTATCTCTCTGGTGAAATCCACCGTTCTTAGTGGCTCAGGTGAAGTTCATGTGCTGAAAAAGCTGGGTTCGAATTGCAAATCTCGTTTTGTGAAATGGAAGCCTTTCTTGAATGAAGACATCTTCAGGAGCGAAATGAAGTCATTGAAAGAGTATATGATCGAAAGGTACAATGGGGCCAGAGGGTTGTCTATTGACCAGTTAGGTGTTTCATCCCTGTTAACCTCCGTCCAACATATCATTGACAGGGAGGAGGAGAAACTTGATGAAGTTTTCACCAATATAATTTGCCTCGGTCAAGAAACGGAGAAGAATTTGGCCAGCAACCTTGATAAAGTGAAAGGCAATGAGGCTGATGAGATATTGAAGATTCATCTGTTTTCTGACGATGATTCAGATGATGGTGTTGCTCAGAAGAGATCAAGGACCAGTAAGGAAAAAAAGAGATCTCTTGGGTGGAACCAAAAGTTTTCAACTACGGGCGAGGCCTCTGAACTGCAACTGAGGACTGGTTCATTCTCACCCAGGGAAGACAAATTACTACGCCAAGGTATTGAACAGTATGGAGTCGGGAGCTGGAGTCGTATGCAGAAGGAGTTGTTTATTCCAAATGGATTTGTACGACTTCAAACCAGTCTAAAGGATAGAGCCCGAATGCTAGGATACGTGAGCATCAGAAAGAGGAGGACGAAAAGGAAGGCAGTTTCTCCTCCCCTACTGGAGTTTGACGATAGTAGTTCCTGAGTGGCCCTCTCCACTTGAGGAAAGAATGAAAAAGAAGTTCACGATTCAAATACATATACCTGAAAGCATTTTCAATGGTTTAGATCGGTGTGATAATGCGAGCGCGCTAGAGAACACGCCAGATTCAGCAGCTGAAGCCAGACGCTTTCAGGAAGCTTTAGTATTCTTGGATAGGTGATTATTTTGTTTTCTTACGGTACTTTTTGTAAAAAATCGTAATCGTGCACAAACGCAGGCCGTCTAGTCGTTCATTCTCTCATACTCTCCTGGATCTCTGCAACCGAAAAACCGATCCCTCCTTTTAGTTTCTTTGTTCCGAGGCATCCGAATCATTATGATGTCCCATATACATTCTTCAACGAAGGAGAGAATGCCCATTCTCCTTTCGTTGTACAACGATCCTTCGTGTATCAAGAATGAAAGTCTGCCACCTGACACCTGGTTACCACAGTTTCTGTTGGATGTCGCGAATGGAAACGTATGTCCGCAATTTCTATTGGTTTCCCCCGATCAACGTTACCACAGGCTTGGGTTTCTTGTGAAACGTGAAGGCAAAGTATGCTTCCAGTTTAACCGATCTCGTGTTTCTAGAACAATCAGCCACTACGAATATTCTAGTGAAAACAAACGACTTCTGGACTACTACTCTTCACGAAATGACAAAGTTCTTACGTTCTTGAAAGGAGAGCTGAAATTTATGCCAAGGACCAAGGTTTGCCACTATGAACAATGGATCGGAGGCATAGTTTTACAGCGCGCTCTTGAAACACAGCTCATCTTTGCATCGCTCTCGTGTAACACCAAATTACTGGAAGCATGTAGGTGGGCGCAGAAAAACTCTTTAACTTCGCAACGAGGATTCGCTGGGGCTCCTAGTTTCGACCCATGCTACTTGGCTTGGGTACCGGCCCCAAAGCCCGAATCTATAATTTCCTGGTTGGATTATCTATCTCTACCACATTCTGTTGACGAAAGTACTCAACTAGAACGGATCTTCACATATCAAGGCAGTGGTACGTACTGCTGGCGCCCGATTTCGTTTCTGAGCATGTCGAAAGGGACGAAGAAAAGCCTTGGTTATGGTGAAGGAGAAGACACTTGTGTAAGCGTTCTAATTAACTCTAGGAGATATGAAGGCTGGTTACGCTCAGAACCGAAGCAAGTAGTCTCTACGAAACCTAGGTCTCTTGTTGCCTCGAAGGTAAGGGCGAAGCTTTTTGTCAAGTTCCGTTTCGGCGAGCAGTCTCTAAAAGGATGGGGCACAAGTTATTGCTTCTGTGAAATGGATATGGAAAACACTCTGTGCCTTTTCCTCCTTCCAAACTCTTTGAAGCAACACCTCGCTCAACACAACTATGCTCTACAATAATGGTTTGGAGAGAAAATCAATGGTCTCTCACGACTGGATAGGCAGGCTAAATGAAGATATTGAAGAATCTTTAAACCAATATCTGTGATATAAGAAAGATATATGGTGTCCTGCGAAGCTGATTTTGCAAAAAAAAGCTTCATCTATTCTTCTGATCTTATTCAATGACTTCTGCCCTCGAAGCCACTGCAAAAGTAAGTAGACGGGGAACGGAGAAAACAGAATTGTTCTTCTGAAATGCAGTCCGCAGCGTCATTCCTTTGGGTTTCCCACCATCATTTGTGCCGTCGTAAAAGTAGATTCTGTCTTTGCCGTTAGTGGCCTTGAACAGAACGCCTGAAATAAAAGTGAGTTTCGGAAGATTTAAGTTCGTATCCTAAGAATGCCAGAATTTTCAACTCATATCCATTGGAAGAAAATGTACGGGTTTCACCAAGAAGCTCTTTAAGTACTTGAACATTTGGGTTTGAAACTTTTTCATCTAGGTGAAATACAAGGCATCCTTCAACCACACGGCCGTTCTTGAGAATAACGAGGTCGTGAAGAAATTCAGCAAAAGTAGATGAAGTCTTGCGATCCCTCAAGCAATCTTTCAAGCAATCATCAGATATCATTATCCTCCTGAACTCCAATTGAGATAGTAAGCTACAGTGTCCCTTTGCGCCGAGCAGTCTTGGGAGGATATACCAAACTACTTCGTTTATGTTCAAGAAGGGATTTTTCTTACATGGGTCCCAAAAACGAGGAAGGGGCTTTCCTCTTGGCCTGTAAAAGCTCGAAAGATCTTGGATTAGAACTCGCAAGTAGTTCGAGATTCGCTGATGAAAACGTTCACGGTAGTGATTCACTCCAATTGAGAATAAACTTTGCATTATGACGCACACCACTATAGCTCCTGGAGCTTTGAAGGCGTACGATATCCCATTATCGGTCTTCCCGAAAAGTTCCTTCTTAAAAAGCATCCAATAGAGGTGTGGGAAGATGAACAGAAGTGAATCTAAGGCACACGAATTATCGAAATACAAACACCCACGCTTGTCCTTGAGAGATACTGATCGGGCTCTAATACCATCTGCCGTACAAAGATGCTCGAAAAACTGCTGGCCTTTGGTTTGCAACAAGAGCATACGATTCCTTTCATATGCGTGCCAATCATTCTTCAGAATGGATTCAAATCCACTCATCTGAAGTTTGATAGACTTCTGGTATGAACGATCATTTTCAACCATTTCCAAAGGTAGCAGAAGCTTGTAAAGCTCACCAGCATTTGACACATCCCACGGGTGTCCGCTTTTCATGATCGAGCACAGATACCACTCGTCCTTGTTTGCCCATTCGAAACCTTTGCGATTCAGATGTGTTGGCAAAAGAAAGTTTCCATGCTTTGCCAAAAGGTAAAAGAAGTTGAGATGAAATGTGTCACAGAGTGATGGGGAATTTTGGAGAACCTCATTTTGGCGATGTGTACCAATAACATCTGCAGAGAAGAAAACGCCTTTCAGACTGGTATACTTCAATCCATCATTCAACGTTTGAGCTGTTAGCTCAGCTGCTTTCTGTATTTCCGGTACAATGCCTTCGGGTCTAATCCCTGGATGCTCTAATTTGTGACTCGACTCGTCTTTCTGCTTTTGCAAATCAGAGGACGAGTCAACAATTAGTTCATCTAGATTCCATTCAGACCCAGACCCATGGGCATCGCCACTAGATCTTCCGTCGGCGCTCGAACAATCATCGCGTTCGTATTCTGAAGAAGAATCGCCCAATGAAATCAAGAGGTATTCGTTCTCGCTTTCTGAATCCGTCGCTGGCATTCGCTCTGCTTCAAGTGGTTTATGACACTGCCGTACTGCCTTGTTATACTCCGAAATAACACGATCAATATCTGGGTTTTCGACAGGTCCAATTCTCGGATCGTTTTCGAAGCTCATTTTCGGATTCCAGCGACATGCATGTGGCAAGTCGATAACCTCAATGTGAGAGAACAAAGGGTTGAAATGAGCTTCTCGTCAATGTCCACGATTGCTGCAGATGGAGTGGAGCAAGCTCTCACGATTTGCAAAAGCTGCGTCGCGAGAAACAATCCTCCACGTGTAAAATGCACTTTTGCATTCTACACGTTGTACAGGTGTTCAAAATTGTGAACAGTATTTTTCAAATATGTATACCGCATGTCCTAGGACAAAGCCAAAACCCGGTTCATGTTTGTGTACCACAGTTTTGTACCACAGTTTTGTTGGGTTTAATCATAGTTTGTTCTGTGCATTGCTTCAGAAGCTGAAAAGCACTGTCGTAGACTATATGTAACCATACGTCCTTGTTAAGGGTGGAAATAGCCAACAGCATGCATCCGTTGGCTGTGTTCATCTTCTATCGCTGAGCAGACGGCAACATTCCCTGTACGACTTGTGGAGCTCACTTGGCATGTCCGCCCGCATCACGCCAAAATCTAACCGAGGTCTAGCAGTCTGGTACACTGTCTACGCGCAGTACGAAAACAGATAGTCGTTTCAGAACCCCCTTTTTTTCTACCGATTCCCCTACTCTTAGCATCCACAACAATTTGCTGATATCTTCGCCACTTCATTTGATTATCTCACCAAAACCCACCAGCACTATCCATGTCTAACTTTCGAGCAACATTGTACAAAACATCTTCCGGAGCGTTCATTGCCTTTCTGAAAGTTGCAATGTGCGTGTTATTCAACGTATGGTTGTCTGCAATAACCAAATCATTGAACATCCTTGAAATCAGGTACCTATCATCCCACAAATCCATCACTTAACGTGCTCAGCCGTTTTCTACCGAGTTCTGTAGTACACCTCGCGGTATTCATCAAAGAAAACGTGTCCATTAAATTCTAAACACCGCGACCACTCATCTCAATATAAGAACGGCTGTACACTTTGAAGGAATGATTCTATTATTTCACTAGCAGAGAGATGTTACCACACCGCATTTTTCGTACGAAGTAAAGAGCTCCTGTCCAGGGTTGATCGTTCGAGTTGCAATGACGTTGATCATTGCCTGATTCTCGAGGTGATCTGGGTGACTAATATTGTCAGTTTTAAGTTGAAACTGAACATTTGGCACACGGCGGTGTGCGTCAGGAATTCGATTGTTCATTGCTGCCTGGAACTGCTTATCCATATGGTGGTAGTTGTAATCATTAATGTATGCTGCAGTACAGAACTTAAACGGTACGACATATACTGTTTTGAGACCGTTTTTCTTATCTATAGTTGTCACGTCTGGGAATGCTGCAGGACGAACTGAAACTTGGATTGCGTACTCTGCAAATCTTTGGCAGTCCACTGCCAGAACACCATGTCCGTAATTATGAGAACACGAATAGGCACTTTTCACCTCCTGGTGCCTCTTGGTAAGGTCGTGGTAGACTAAAGTGCCGTAATACTGGCAGATGACCTGGTCTTTTCGAAACGTTTGGGCCGCAAATGCACCTTTACCGGCGAGTGGGTGCTGTATGGTACTCTTTGCAATAATGAGGTTGTTCGCAGAACTTTCCACCAGTAACAGATCTTCCATGCTCACCTGTTGCAGAAGCCCTTGGTAACGTTCCGTCCATTTTTGGAATGGTGTACTGTTTGCCATTCGGACAAAAGCATGATCGTTCCACATTGAGCTCAGTGCTGCAAGTATGGCACTAGAAAACCTTTGGTAATGCGGATATGGAGCGGGAGCTCTCCAGCGCTTGTCACCAGCGAGAACGGTAAGTGGATCAACACGTTTCAAGTACAGGTTCCCTGGAAACACGGCATTCTCCACACTTCCGCATGTGAGAAGCCGAACCACAGTAGTTATAAGGCACATAGCTTTTTTATACAGGCCCATATCAAACAAGATATCGTTTGCCCTGTAGTATATCGTCTTCGAGAGAGCAATAAGAAAGTTCAGCTTTGCAGCTGCATGACACCGTACGTCTATTTCACAACCAAAGAAACGGCGGTGTCCTGGCAGTGACATTGCGGCTATCGCTGTTGAGAACGTTCCAGCAAAAAAGTCGATCACAATGTCGCCAGGCCTGGAGTAGCGAGCAATAAGTTCTTGGATCAGTGCGATCGGTTTTTGATCACTTCGTAGAGCGTAAGTCTTGACACGAGAACCAATTGTATCCGTTGAGTTTCTGGAATCGGTACCATCTGGGGCACTTGGGTTAAAAGTTACCCGAACCTGCTCGTGTGGTGGGAGATCTTTGATATTGTTTATTGTGTTTTTCCAAGGTGGGTAAGAACACCCGACGAAGTTGAAATTTCTGTCCGTGTTTTCCATTTCGAATTCGTTTGCGGAAGTGAGACCATTTCTCTTCACGTGTATCGCGTACTCATTCATGTTTACGAGAATGGAATTCTTTCTTTTCGAACTGCTGCCCTTGTTTTGAGAAGGATGCCATGAGAACACGATTGGAACTTGATCGACAGTGAATGTTGATTTAGTTAAGCTGCTCTTACGGTGGGGAGGTGTTGTTGGTGTACGTCCAGTACTTTCGCCCTCTTCACTTTCATCACTGCTACTATCATCGTCAGTGTCTTCCATATCTGCTTCGAAATCTTCACAACGAAGTTTCGTTGCCGGGAGATTCGGGGCCTTTGTAAACAGCTCTATCCAGGTTTGCGCCATCTGAAATGACGACAAAATGAGTGCATGACCTCCAGGGCGAAGGAGTTTCCCAATCAGACGTACCGTCATTATTATTTGGTCGTGATTGAGGGTATCGTACGAGTAGTCGCGAATATTACGAGGAGGATCAATTAGAACAAGTTGCGTTTTACCAATGATGTTCAAATGTCCGTACTTCAGCCTCAAAGCATTTGCGAAGTTCTCGAACCCAGTATCCAGGAGAGCAAACTTGTCCCCAACGATGTTGTAAAGATTGCTGATTGCCGAATGCAAGTCACGCTGTTTAATCGCCGCCAGTTCTGGGACGGAAGCTCCCGGATTTGCATCTTCTTCACTTGACGCACCTTTTCCCGCATTGAGTGGTGGGGTGCGCAACAAATCGTTGAGAGTTCGGCGGTGCAGCGGTTTCGGGACGTTGTATACGGTAGAACCAGAGGCAGTTTTTGGTGCATCACTTTTTCTTCTCTTGCGGGGTGGTTGCTTTGAAAGCGGCGTATCAGAAGGTGGTCGACATCGGATCCTCAAAAGGACCCGGTGGGGCACCGTTTTTGGTGATTTGTACATCTCCACCGAACTGCGAATATTGGCAGTCAAAGCGTAGGGATACCGAAGAAAATGGTTGGGGAGAAGATCAGTGTCCATATGTGTGTGTTGAGAAGCAGAGGGGGTACTACAGGAGGTCGGCACCTTCAATGATTCATAAAAACGGAAGGGACCTTGGTCTTGGCACGAGTATAATTCGTCGTATTCCGTTACTGCATATATATCAGCAAGGAAATCGGATACAATTTCACGCAAGCTGTTGTCAATTGTGTCTGTGATAGATAAGGCGAACTGGGAAACTTGCGTCGGATCATGTGTTAGACTCGGGGATATATGAAATTCTTTCGCAGAACGCCTTGAAACATAGCCATCCGATCGGGAATCGACCACTTTGTATACCAGGTTGTTATCGAGAAAAACGTAAGGAGTGCATAGTTGCTCCACGCTCTGGAAACCCAGATAAAAAGAAAATCGGTCCCAAGCGCGTACAAGCAGCTGTATGGATTTCCCAATACGTTGGGCTCCCTTTCGACCTAATCTCTTCAGGGATGGGATGTGAGAGCCTTTGTCCTTCCGAAACTTTGATATATGCACCAGGGCGGATAAGAACAAAAGTTGTTCCCACCTTGTTGATGGTTCCGTGAGGAAAATACTGTCCTTTTGTTTCGCCGTTGTTCGAGCTGGGCGAAAAACAGAACAAGTAAAGAATGGAACCAGTAAAGAGGTGTAAGGATACCAGCGGAGTCTACAGTTGCATAAATGCAAAACAAACTGCCGTACTCGGCGGTCTGACTCTCCAGGGTGCATATCGGTAGCAAAAGCGATGCGGTAGTAATTGTGAAGGTGTTGATTAAACAACCCCCCCACAGCCAAGCTTGCGGTTTCGTAATTTCTGATGTCCCTTCCGTCTAGAAGCACGTGAAGAAGGTTGGCCACAGCGGGAGGATGTGGTGAAGGCTCACCTGCAGACCTTTTAGCCTCCTCCAACTGCCTTATCCATTTCGCGAATGATGCGTAATTCTGAGCTTGCGTTACTACTTCCGGGCATTGCTCGAGCCATACTTCGCGGCAGGCTAAAAAGCAAGTAATGGTACGAATGGCCTTTGTCGTCATGTTGCGACTCTGGTGCTAGGAAAGGCGGATGGCCAAATAGAGCAGAGGCGCTTCGACAAAATAATCCTGCGTCTTGAAGAAAAGAGAGTTTCAAGTATGGCCTCAACAGTGTTGGAGGGATTAAAGCTCGTTCGTAATGCCTGCAATGAACTTGTTTACGTTTTGAAGGTGGCGCAGTATGGTAGTGTTTGCGGATGCGCGATGAAAATGATCCGGAAAGAAGCTCGTTGATGAACAGCGAGCGCTCTGGGAATGCGACCGAATCCTTGAAAAAGAAAGCAATATTGCCGGGGGGCCATGTCCTAGGACATGGCGAAAACTTGGTTCATGTTCGTGCAAAGCGCGCGGGGTGTTTCCAAAAAATTGGTATTTATTTACAAAAACTTTTTTTGAAAATTCCGTGATGCAAGAACATGAACCACTTTTTCATGGTGTCCTAGGACATGAAGCATTCAAGTTATATTTTGGGACAAGAGCCCCTGGTCATACACCATGGACGAATGCGGACGCGGAGCAATGTGTTGAGTCTTAGCTTTGGTACATTACAAGAAGAACAGTTTACCCTGTGTCGCTTTTTCGTGTTCGCCTCGTGGTGACTGGGAATTTCACCGAGAAGTACTACCTTTTCTGTGCACCAAGGAAGCAGAGCCAAGAAGCGCGAAGTAATGGTTCCATCGACCGAAAGAGTGAACGAGTCGAATCAACGGCCATGCAACCCTGTGGAGTATGAAGATGACATTCTACCTGGCCCAGAACCGCAGCCACCACAACAGCGTCAACACGATGCGCAATATGATGATAGAGACGATGTTGTGGCAGTCGATGATGACGAAGTAGTACATGTAGATGAATTTGGGGGTACCAGTACCGAGAAGGCCATTGAAGAAGCAACGAAGAGGCTAGCCATTCCAGAGATCGACTTTGACAAATTTGAACGAAGAGTTGTTCGTATCAATCTATTAACGCTGGCCGTTGAACCTTCAGATCCCTTGCGTGCCATAAGGAATGGGCATATTGAAATCCTCGAGCAAAAGTTCAGCAAGGCTTTGAATCTTCCAGAACTGGGACGCATTTCTGTTGCTCTCCAAAGTAGAGCGAAAGAAGATGTACCAGGTGCGTATTTCGTGATGGGTGAGGACCGGTACGAGCGTGTCGTCAAGGAATGCTGGATTGTGGACGGGCGCCATAGGCTAAAAGCATTCAGGCGGTTAGCCGAGAGCCAGAACCCTGACATCGCAAACTATTTCAGGAACCTGTTGGAAAATTATGAAGCCACCTTGTTTTCGAAGGCGGATGGCACACTGCTTTCAATGTTTGAAGTGCTTGGCCTTGGTGCGGTTTTGAATCAGAACTCGCAGCAAGTGTTGCCGATGAACGTCATGGACAATTTGCACGCCTGCGTTTCGCATGTGAAAGCAGCCATTGAGAGAAGAACAGTCACAATGTCGCAACTACGGGTGGTAGACGTGGCAGCGATGGTGAAGAGCACTGGTGCTTTAGGCGATCTTCAGGTCAGGCAAATTCTACGTTATGCGAACATTGCATACAGGATGGCCAAAGACGATGAAGTATTCAAGATTTTGGAGGCCGCCTTTACGAAATGCCCTTCACTTGGCCTAGTTCATTTGTCAAACTCGATTCTGTGGGGAATGCCTTTGGATGGGTTTAAACTTTGTTTGGCATGTGCGATTGGAAGAATCGAAAGCGGCCGTGGGGCGGGTGCTTTTTACACCGTGATGTCCTCGTTTTATGCCAACGTCAAGATTCTGTATAACCAAGTGGAGCGCACGGCAAATTACCACAATAGAAGTGTGGGAGAACTATTACAGGATGGGGTGAAAGCGACAAATAGTGAAACTGTGCAACTGAATGTGGCTATTGTGCATAACATGGTGGGATTCCGGCAGTTTAAGTCTAAAACCAGACGAGATCGAGAAAGAAGGCTTCGTTTAAGACAAGTTCGAAAATTTCTGGTGAGCATTGTTGGGAAAGATCTGGGAGACGTTGTGAGGGAGAATGCCACTAACCTGAACGACGCATGTATATCGGAGTTGCCGCAACAGTGTCGTCCGGGAGATTCGAACACTGCTGAACGGTTTGCTTTACAGCAGAAGACTAGAAGAGAAAGTATTTCAGAAGAAGGCGTAGGTGCATTTACAAGATCAAAAGATTTTGTTACACCGTCCGCATCGAGAGAAAAACCCCAAATCACGGAACCTCCATCTTGTGGAGAATCAGAAACAAGAGCAACCAAAAATCCAAGAGAAACAACGGGAAGTACTTCCAAGAAATCCAAGGGAGGTTCTCGACCAAACACTGGAAGACGAAAGCAGGGAAAAAGGAAGCGTAGGAAGATTGTGGACTCTACCGATGCCGAAGACGCTTTGTTTGCCCCGGGAGTTCTGAATGTGGACGACATCGTGAAAAAGTTCCGAAAACTGGACCAGCGCAAGATGGAGGAAATCATCGAGCACTTGGAAATGGTGCAGTTCTCTGTGCTGTACGGAGCAAATAAAGATTGTGACACTGATGTTGATAAGACGCGAGAATCTGAACAAATGATTCGCAACGTGGGACAAAGAAAGGCAATAATGAGGAACACGGAACCCAAAAAAGTTCAGGCACTTGAATTTGTGGGTCCCAGACGACGCAAATTCGAGGATGATGTCCCAGATAAGCTACCAATAGGAATAACTGGTGTAGATGCTCCGTTCGAAGGACTTGCTTTCCCACCATGGACAAGACTAGTTACCAAGATCCCAAGCTCTTCAGGATGGCGGCAGATAATAGAAAGGACAGATGAGGATGAGGAAGTAGACGGGAAAGAGCTTAGGCACGGCCTCTTGGAAAGAAGAGAATTCAGGAATCCAATTGAGGCGAAGGGGCCTTGGTTGCGGAGTATATTTGTGCCGCAAGGACACAGGGCAGAATGCTTGCGCATAATTACGTTGGCAGATTTACGCGACACGCATCATATAGTGCACTGGCATGCAGCGTATGAGTACTACCGCGCAAATGGTTTAGAAGACGTATTGTTAAAGGAGGAAGAAGTGGCAGGAAAGACTGTTGACCAGCAACTGTGGACTGCTGCTGTAGTTGAGGATGATGTAGCGATTGCTTACTTTGCGCAACGGCAAGCCCAGTTGTTCGAGAAAGGATATTGCATTCTGGAAGGGTTTTTGAATGACGAACAGATTCCAAATTCTGTCCGGGGCGAGGCGTTATGTAAATTGCGAGACTCAACTGGATTCTTTTCATCCTTAGTACAAGAAATGGTTACGAATTTTCCTGGAGAACATGAACTTAAAGAACTGAATAATCGGAAGGAGTGGAACACGATCCTGAATGAAGGATTGGAGAAGGATCATATGATGTCTAAAGAGGGTTGCGGACGTTATATAAGCACGTGGACGGGAATAACGGAATCGATTGAACAGAATCCAAACCGGGTCTGGGCTGTACGAGCTCGTGCGCTCGTTGATTGCCGTCTGGGTCAGATCATGGCATTGCTTCGGGTGGCAAACAACCGAAAAGCAGGACTTCAGAGACAATTTTCTTGTACAATAAAAGGAACCGGAGAGGGTTCTAAGAAAATGTTCATGCCAAGGACTGGAGGGCGTTGGCTATACACTTCGGTGAACTGCGGGCGACAAATGCTGCACTCGGACTTTCCTGGGTTGAACCGTGAGGATACTTTGAGCGGCCAGGGGAATCCTGGCTACTTTGTTATCTGCACAAGTAGCGGTGGAGCGGCAATTTGGGTCTGTGAGGGGGCACACAAGTCCATTGCGCTTGCAGGAGAGAAAGTAAGAGCACTGTCTCGTGTGAGCAAAGTTGGCCTCGTCCACATTCCCCCGAAGTCTGTCTTGGTAGGGCGGGGTGATTGTTTTCATGCAGGAGCGTCCCACACCGATTTTATTTCACAAAATGGAAGTTTGCGATACCATATGTACTTCGTTCCAGAAGGTTACAATTTACCAGATGGTGTCCACTTGAACGCTCAGTTCAGACCAAGTCAGTACAAGAAAGACCTGAACAATGAGACAGAAGAGGAAGACCATGACCCGCATGCGGAATTTGGATCGGAACTGGGAGACGGGGGTGGTAATAGTCACGAAGGGGGTTCATACGGAGGGAAGAGTGATGAAAATAACAAAGGCGCGGTTGGATGATGAATGATTATGCTATGGTATTGTTATAAGGATCAATAGACACAAGACATACCGCTTCGGTTTCCACAATACAATGGTATAGTTACATGCAGTCTATATAGAACGCTCCAATTTTCAATACAGAGGTACTGTACCTCTGCAGCTGCCTGGCAACCAATCATACACGTGTAGAATGCACTTTTGCGATCTACACGTTGTACAGGTATTGAATTTTGGAGCTCTGACTTCCAAGATGAGCAGGACTTGCAGCTACATACGTTCAAGTTAGATAGTTCCACACACCCTGCAATTGCAGAGCAGGCCACTGTAGGTAGCCAACAATAACAGTTTGTTCTTGGTTTGCGGCTCATTATCTCATTCAGGCTTGGCCGTAGGCTTTTGCTTTTCCTCACAGGCTCCAAAACTGTCTGGTTATCTTAGAAGCCTCCATCGAGCGAAAGTATCGATGGAAGACGGCCCACAACTTCCGCGAATAGTGCTGATCACTGCCAACGACCTCAATGAGATTGAAAGGCAGACTAGGAACATCTCTTTGCGAAACAGAGATGAAGAACTCATCAATAATTTAATACAAGAATTCCAAGTATATGGAGTGGACAAAACTCGTCTGGGAATGCCGATCGTTTCCCTTAGCAAAAGAGATATGGAACTATTTTCTATCGTGAATGTTTCCCAATCAGATCTACGTGGATTGAATGTATGGAATGTACATGGAGAAACGCTCCAGAGGTTCCAGTCACTTCCTCTTCTGCACCTCAAGACTGCTGGGGTTATCGGCACCATGAACTTTGTCGATGGAAGACATCGGATCGAATCGATCCGGAGATATGTCAAAACTGGTGAGAAAAGCAACTCAGAGCTGTTCGCCACGTCAAAATTTCTGGTCAAAATAGTTTTGGACTTCTCCCCGAGCGCGTCCCGCTTCCTCTCCTTACAAAACTCGAGATCGGTTCTTGCCAATGTCCCGTGCGTAACAGACATCATGAACTGTTTGCCAGAACCTGGAACACAGTTTTCAGGGTTGAAAGAACTCTTAAAAGACAAAGAACTCAGCAGCAAGTTGTTGCTGCCTGGTACTGACTCTGTGAAGAAGATCTTGGCCATCTCCTTTGCATTATTTCCTTCAGTGAAGCATGTCATGGAGAAACACAGAAGTACAGGACTCTTTGTCCCGAAAGCAGTTTTGCGAGGCCGAAAAGGGTTCTCTTCGTTTCTTCTCGGACTAGAACATTTCAAACTTTTTCCTGCGAAAGAGTCAGAAGGGCAACGTTTATTTCGTGGTTGTTCTCTGCTTTTAAAGGAGAGACTACAACTAGGTGTCGTAGTGACAGCCATAGTCGCATGGAAAATGCAAATGCCTTGGAAGTCGGAGACCATATTGAATAGAGTAGCATCCTATATCATTGATCTGATTCCGAAAGACATTTCGTTTGAAGCTCTTGATGAAAATGCTGAAGAGAAAGTAGTATGGAAAACGCTTTTAAAAGTTGGCGAAGGAAAGCTGGTCAAGAAAAGCAGCTCTAGTGGAGAAAGTGACTTCTTTCGTAATTTTCGTTCAGTTTTGAAGGAAGCACTGCCAAATTCAACACTCTTCACCATGTGGGACCTTCGTGAGTCAGAAATTAACAGTGCTGACTTCGTACAATTTACAAATGTTTCGAATGCTTTAGAAATGGAGACTGCCGATAAGAGTTCAAATGCTACTAGGCTAAGTGAGGGAGGTCAGCACAATTCCGTGCTGCATAATTGGCAAAATGCGAAAAAGGAAAACGATATGCCATCCGAAGAGATTGAACGAAATGTTGAAGAAGCAAACGCAAACCTTTCTTTGCATGCGGGGTTAAAAGAGTCGAGCAGCAAGGTAAACGATGATGTTCCATTTGCGAAGCAACGTGCTGACGTGGAAGGGGAGAATGAACGTGAAAATGAACCAAAGCATGCTGCTGTTGGCAATGCGGGCGAACTGGATGTCGAACGTCCAATTCTGAGTGAGAAGAAATCTCAAGGAGATTTAGCAACGGATGCTCTCTGTTCCGACTCTGATGATGCTGCTCCTTCACATGCTGCAGAGCCTTCAGATACATTTGTTCGAGATTTTGAACATGGTACAGTTATATCCCCAGATTCTAAGCCAGACGAGATTGGAGCTTCTGGAACTAAATCTGAACTTCTAGCAGCACAAAAGATAGGTTGCATCGCTGCAAGCGCGGGAGAAAAGGATGCGACAATTTCTGGAAACGGAGCCAATGAAGATGTTTCGGAGAGGCCGAAGCAAAAACCTGAAGAAGTTCAGTTAAAGGGACGCCCTTCTCCGGAAGAGGAAACATGCGAGATACTTTCTAAGACCTCTGATCTTCAAAACATGTTGCAGAGTATTGGTCTTGAAGATGAGAAATCTCCTGAGCACTCCAATAAAGGACAGGGGATCATTGAAGAAGGTGGCCAGAACCTTTATGTGGAAGAGGATACCGATGATGTCATTGAGATCGAAACTGAGGCTAGACCGCTCTCCAATCTAGGAATACATCGGACGTCAATGAAGAAAGGACAGCCGGCACGAAGGAAAAAACGAAAGCGTTCGAAAGCAGGAAGTGGTAAGGTTTCGAAGAAGTACAGACTGGACGGCCATGGAATTGACTTGGGCGCCATTCTTAATGATGAAGATAGGATAAAGAAGAACTGTGAGAAGGAAACGAAAGGGAAACAAGGGAAGTTGCGATGTCTGGAGAGCTGCTGGACTCATGCCATGCAATTGACTGAATGGTTTAAAGTTCTAGGTGTCCATATTGGACGGGATGATCGCGTTCTCTTTTCAAGTCCTGAGAAGAGCAATCTTCCAGGGGTTGCCTTCGTGGACTTTGGAGACTTTTGGGAAGACGGACGGAGTTCCAAGCTTGCTTTACAAGAGTGTGCAAAAGACGGTACGCAGTTCAGTACTGTCATATATATATGCAGTGACTTTGATTCATCAGCATGCAGTGAGCTACGCTTGGGCAGTGTTCTTTATGAAGTAAGCAATATTTTCATATTGAGCAAGAAAGATTGGAACGTAATCGAGAACCGAACCGTGTCGTTAGTCTCAGCTGCTGTGGTATACAAAATAGCAGATTCCTTTACGCGCGAAGTGAAGGGACGCCCATCGATTCCAACATGTGTCATATGGTCTCATCAAGATCAGGATCGTTTTCTTCGTGACGTTTATCTCACCGTTGTTGAAGCTGAATGTAATTTGTTTGACTTCACTTGCGGGAAGTTCTTTGTGATGAAAGCATTATGTCATGCTGATGAAATCACTTACAGTTTGAGAAACTTCTACCGAGCTATGCCTTATAGTCATGGAATAGAGTACAAAAGGTGCTATAAGTATCTTCGGGACGTATGCCTTCGGCAATGCCATTGTGATGGGCATTGTGCTTTGGAAGGCATTGAGAGCAAGGCAAATGAGATAAACAACACTGATGATGTTCCCGATGCCATGAAGACAATGTTCCGCTGTGAGGTTGGACGCGAAGACGGAGATGTTTTTGGAGCTGTAAAGGTCATCCGTCACTCAAGTTTACTTCTTCGCCGAACAAAAGGGGGAGAAACCCCGATGGCTGGATACTCAGATAATGAACTGTGTGCCAATTCTCACGATAAAAATGGAGAAATGTTTGAGCTTGGAGCCTTTCTACCATTCGACGAATGTGAGAAGCTAATGGAGAAGAAATCTAATGCTCGAATTACTTTATTGTACCCGCGAGGGGAACTGGTTGATGCAGAGACCGCTTCCAAAGAGCTCGGCAGGTTTCTTTCTCCATTTGATTTGAAAACTATGTATATGGCAGGTATTACGGACACTCACCTATGGTATTTCATGAACAACAACAGTATTGGGTCATCTTTTAATACTATTGAAGACTCTGAAAGCGTGTGCGTTCATATCGAAGAAAACTACAAGAATGGTTCTGATTTCAGGGTTCTCCTACGCGAAGGCTTTGAAAGATTCTTACGTTCTGAGAGTAGTTATATTCGATTCGTTCTTGATGTTCGCCGCTTTAAGAAATACCTGAAGGCGAAAGGCGACAAATTCAGATGTAAGGTTTGTGGTGCTGTAGAACTGTTCACTGCCTATGGCAACGAATACTACCTTTGACTCCGATATTTCCACTTCTAAAAGAGAACTTGTGAAAACCTGATTATTGCCTTCGAAGAGATTTCAAACTGGTATACTTCAATCCATCATTCGACTTTGGGCTGTTGGCTAGCTGCTTTCTGTATTTCTGGTAAAATATCTTCGGCTCTAATCCCTGGATGCTCGACTTTGTGACTCGACTCGTCTTTCTGCTTTTGCAAATCAGAGGACGAGTCAACAATTAAATCATCTAGATTCCATTCAGACCCAGACCCATGGCCATCGCCACTAGATATACCGTCAACGTTCGAACCGCCATTGCGTCCGTATTCTGGGGAAGAATCGGTTAATGAAATCAAGAGATATTCGTTCTCGCTTCCTGATTCCGTCGCTGGCATATGACCCACTGCAAGTGGTTTATGACACTGCCTTACTGATTTGTTATACTGCTAAATAACAGGATCAATATCTGGGTTTTAGACAGGTATGTGGCAAGTCGATAACCTCAATGTGAGGGAACAAAAGGTTGAAATAAGCTTGTCGTCAATGTCCACGATTGTTGCAAACGGAGTTCAGCAAGCTCTCATGATTTGCAAAAGCTGCGTCGCGAGAAGCAATCCTCCACGTGTAAAATGCACTTTTGCATTCTACACGTTGTACAGGTGTTCAAAATTATGAACAGTATTTTTCAGTTACGTGTACACCGCATGTTCTCTGTCCTAGGACACAGCCAAAACGCGGTTCATGTTTGTGTAGCACAGTTTTGTACCACAGTTTGGTTGGGTTTGAGTTATATCATAGATTGTTCTGTTTTCCTTCAGAAGCTGAAAAGCACTGTGGTAAAGAAAGAGAACCAATTTTAATTTCTTTGTATTCATTGCGTGTATAGTATTTCCTGAATCTGGTGTCGCTCCTCAGTCTTTGGAGTACTTGCTCCGACATATGGCTTCCTGGGGATCATGATAGATTCAGAATTTAGCCAAAGAGGGAAGGTGAAGAAGGTTTTCATAACCATCATCAAGCACGGCTTGTATGGTTCCAGTTGCCTCGGAGTGTGGCTTTGTGTAGTTTTTATGCCAGATTCTGCTCCAAAGCTCATTTAGTTCGCTTCTTATGACGCCGAAACTGATTATATTCTCTTCTGGCAAATCTCCTGGGAGCATGGAAAGTGGAACGTATTTGCTTGTCGAGAAAAAACCTAGAGGGATTTTGTTCGTTGGTGATGTGAAGGCATCAAAGGATATAGGTTGATAAAAGTACACCAGCGTTCCATATGTTTTTCTCGCGGAGACGCCATTCGCAATTGCTGGAACTGCCACTCGCCGAACTTGGAGTTCAAATAAGCTCTCTTCACCATAATCGAAGGATATCGACGTTCGTCCCTCCTTTTCCACAAGAGCGGCTTTGTAAAATCCTTCATGCCTGGGAGAAAACCGTTCCACTAGTCTAGCAAGCTCTTCATCCCAATCGCTCCCAGAGAGAAGTTCGCACAAGAATGTTCTCAAGCAAAATGGTTTGGGCGTGGAGTAATAGACCCAGAGCAAACTTGTACTTGGCACCCATGATGATGTCAACGGAATTCGGGCATGTTTCCGATCTTTACCAGTTTGCAAATCTTTATCACAAAATAGTGTTTTCCGTATAGTTGCCTCCATGATGAATATGGTGGATGGAGCATGGACCAGCGCCAAGAAACCCAGCCATTCTTGAAGGATACGGATTCGGGAGCAGTTTGCAGCATCGCAAACCATACGTGAATAATCCCATACTAACGCTTCGTCTCTTCGACGTGGTAATAAGGGAATTTGGATAGGCATTCCGACCAAAGATGATTGGGAGAAGAGATACCCGTTGAAACTGTCAAATTTCCCGACTAGTATCTCATAAACATTTCCGTTCGATTCGTGAAATTCAATCTCGCCCTCTATAACAGATCTTTTTACGTATCCGGTGTGGTAGACGAGCTCCTCGCCAGAAAGCGAAACAAAAACTAACTGATAGTTGACTGTTTGACAATGATGGTTCGTGAACAATCTTGCGGCACGAAATACCGGGGGCTCTGAAAACGTTTTGAGACATTTTGGATCCTCATAGTCCAAAAGAAACCCGACTGGAGTACACCCGTCTTTTTCTACATGTGAGGATGTTCTAAGCCTTAGCTGAGAAATCATTCTGGATCACACGGCTGGACCTTAACTCCAGCTGCTCTTCTCATCAACTAGACGGGTGAGTGAACGAAGACTTTGTGAAGCGATTCATTTATATATGACGTGGTCAACGTGTATTACGCAAAGTTGCATTTCACACGTGTTGTCACATTACATTTTTTTACTAATACTTTATTATTAGATATTATTATATAGGTTCACGCACCTATGGTTTGAATAATTTCGAGATGACGAGGGAGCCATAAAGCGTTCAAAGTCAGAATCATATCCAAATATCCAAAATCAAGCCGTGCAGGGAAGGAAGGAAACGTAGGTAACTTCTGCTGAAGAAAACTGCGAATTGTTAAAGAATACGAATGATCTGGCATGCTGTCGAATACGGCCAAAAATCCAAAGCGCGAGTGTCACGACAGAGCAGAAGGCCCACAAATAGAGAGATTAATGCTGACTGCTAAACCTGAAAACCAGTAGTCGCCAATCATATCTAGCGCCTTGTGGCCTCCACTGTAGCAAAGCACGAAAGAAGACATCGAGGTAAACTGAGTACACAATACATATATATTGAGAGGTATTCATTGTGCAGACGGATGCCATGAATGGCCCTGTATTACTACAATTGTAGTAAGTATTGTTATCTAATTTTCCAAGCAATTCAAGTTTCGCTCTATATCCGACTCTTAGAAATGTAATCCTTGAAGGCTGGGTCGTGTTTGTAAAAATCGAAAACTTTTGGATGAACTTTCACAAAACGTTTGCAGAACCCCTTCACTCGAAGCCCATAGATCGATTTGGCTCTTGAAAGGGCCACATATGCTTGCCCATAATCAAAACATCGAGAAAGATCTACCTCTACCTTATCTATGGACATGCCCTGGGACTTGTGGATAGAAAAGGCCCAACCAAGTGCAAGACATAACTGCGACCTTGAAAGCACAACCCGGCCATTATCGAAGTTGACATCCCACTTGCACATCTTCATAGTTAAACAGATTCCGTTTTCGAACCTGACAACAGGAAGAAAAGCAGCATCCGCGACGTCCATGCAAAGAAAGCCGTCCTCAGTTCTAGCACCCACATAGTCTCGAGCACTAGATTCTGACAGTTGGAAAACTTCTTCCCCTAAAATACTGCGGGGATTCCCTTTATAGTCCTGGTAATTTTCGAACAAACCTTCCTTGTTGACACCCGCTCCATATCTGGTTTTTGCGAATCCAATAACCTCCCCTGCTGACCCATTTACGATACCAAGGTTCTGGTTTAAGTTTTTTGTGCATAGCACCCGGCAGCCAGTTTTGATGTGAAGCACAGATGGAGCTGAAAGTTGGTTTAAACGGGTGTCGATGTTGATCACTGTGCCTTTCGAAGAAGAAGTTTCTACTCTGTCCATGGCTATATAGCGGATTCCTGAACCCTTTAGACCATGCAAACGCGAGTTGTTTTCTCTCTCGACTTGAAATCGGCAAGGAAATAATTTTGTAAACGGTTCAGAACTGCTGGGGTCTCTTTGAAAAGAAAACCTTGATGACAGAGAATTAAAGAGCGATAACGTGGAATCCGAGACAACCCCAAAACGCATCTCATTCAACAACGTTGAGAAACCAAAATCATTCTGTCTGTGAGGTACTCGTAGGGAAACGGTTGAGAAATTGCACTTCTTCCAGGCTTTGCTCTCAAAACAGAACGGAATGGATCTCTCACTTATACTCTTCTTCACCGGAGGAAGTTGACAAAAGTCTCCGCACAGTATAACTTGGAGACCTCCAAAAGGTCTCTGAATACGTTTTGCAATTGGGATTTTCCTAGATGTCGAGCAGATGTTTTCTAGGCGATCAAAGGTACTGGCATCAATCATAGATATCTCATCAATGATCAAGACGTCCAATGTCAGCAATCTGCGACTGAGATCACTCGCTTTCCGTGGAACGAAATGGGAATTGTCATAACCTAGTCCCAAGTATGAGTGTACCGTGGTACCTCCCAAAGCTACTGCGGCACAACCAGTGCTAGCTGTCACAGCAACTCTCTTCCCAGAGTACTTTAAACTGCTGATAATTTCCGCAAGGACAAAGGTTTTCCCTGTTCCAGCTCCTCCAGTAAGGAAAACATTCTTCCCTGCTTCAGCTGCGTGAACGGCTCCTTCCTGGAAACCGTCAAGTCCTTTCGTACCAAACCGGATTCTCTTGGTTATCTTACGAATAGAGACGGATGCCACATCTCTCTCAGAAAGAATAAGTTTCCGCTTCTTGTTGAGGCGTTGAATTGGATCTGCGGAAATGCTTGGTTCCCATTTTTCAAATATCTCATCGACAAATCGTTTCAGAGAACGACCTGAGCGTGAGTCTTCAGCGGATGCAACCATGAAAACTCGAATTCTTGTTATTTGAAAGGAATGGAAATGTAGAATGCCTTTACTTTTCGAGCCCGGTGCGAGCTCGGTACGTAGGGTCCAGTGTACTTGCATATTTTAGAGTACTGCATATCCATACTGACTGCGCGCCTTTTCAACTGCGCGCCTTTTCTCACTTAAAAGAAATCCAGAAAAGGCTAGACAAAATCATTGGGATTTTGTAATGCAAGGAATCAACTTCTAAGCTTCTAAACAGAGCGTGTTTCTTAGCAATACCACGTGTACCTCCTCATTAACTCTATGGCTGTAAATTGGTCTAACAACTACGGCCGGGAACTGAGAATACAGTATGTGAGAATGCGGAGATGCCGGATCAGAGATCGCGAAGGGATGGAGCTCTTGTGCGATTGAAATGCTAAGCATCAGGTTGATATTGTCCTTATAACGCGTTATATTCCGGGTTTACTGCCGATGACATTTGAATCTGTTGTACAAGGTATGGGCCTTCGATTGCCCTGTAAAACATCACCTCAAGTGTGTGATGTTTGCAATACCGTCATCAGCTCAATCCTTTCGTCCCGAAGAAGCCTGCCAGAGTTACTGGATATAAATGACAGAATATTGGCGAGTAGCAAGACGTGTATCTATGGGGAGAAATTCAAAAAGTTAACAGCTGGATCCTGGATTGAGATGCACGGGTGCTGGAAATGTCAACTGGATCCTGGTAATATTAAGAGCAGCATCCAAAGTGATTTGAAAATCGAAGATACACCTAAGGTTCTCACAAAGTCGCTGTTTTGTTTTCCAGGACAAAATAGTGACAGTATCATTTGCGACAAAGGTCATTCGTACTGCCCTCTCAAATGTCTTGGGGAAGTTCCGGAATACTTCATAATCAGAACCAAGGATATGAACGGAAAACATTTCATATTTCCCCTGTTAATGAATGATGGTAATGATCACGTGAGGATTTCCACTGATATCTCAAGTACATTTAATGGATATGGAGTTTATGTAGCCAATCCATGTTATCCACACATGCGAGAAGTACTCGTGGTTAGTACCGTTCAAAATTTCAAAGGTGGTTACTCTTTAATGTATACGGAAAGGAAAAACAGGGTATCGACGGCTATGTACAGTTTGCTGGAGGTAGCCGAAGGGAAACCGTTTGGCTCAAAATCTGGACATGAGACAATAGTACGGAGTTTGTTCTTTGACAAACGAAATCAGGGAGGTACGCAGTTTGCTCCGGTGCGCTTTCCGAAGCAATCGAGACCTCGTCCCGTATTCCACCTTCCTATGGAAGAGGAAGAAGGTATATACGTTTCAGAAGATGAAGGAGAGGACGTCGAACCTCCAGATGAAGAGGATATGGACAGTATTGCCGTCTCATTGCCAACCCCGGAAAATGGAAACGTGCAAGAAGTGGAACTCGATTTTTACGATGATTCTCTCTTGTCGGACAGAGTACCATACTCTCAAATTCTCCCCCATATATCTGCGCTTCTTCACAAATGTGAAATGTTTGCAGAACGTACGCTCCCAGTTTTTCTTTACTCTCAAACCCAACTTTGTACCATCCCAAATGCAGAGAGGACTCGTAGTTGTGTTGCTTCGTCTTTGGAATGGATTGAAGGCTGTAATTCTTTCATTTCTGTTCCTGAATTTCGGAACAGATTGAAACAAAGTGACATGTACCTACTTGCCGGGGATTTGGGGAATTACAAGTCGACCAGAAAGCCGCTCAATATTAAATCTTCGATGAAAATAGAAGATCAAGAATGCATACGTATCATGTGGTCCGTGGACATTGATTCCATAGATGCTGTAACTGTGGCTCATGGCGGTGTAGCATTTGGGAAATCTCAGTCGAGGATCTCACGAATATTTCAGTCATACATGATTGCCCCGTCTAAGTACTTGAAAAGAAACAACAATCTTTCTTGTCTTCCGCGCCTTATGAGGGATAGCTTTCCCGGTGACTACTTCTTGAACGAGAGCTTCTCCTTGAGGAAATGGTCTTCTCAGTATACCCCTTCCGTAACCGATCCCGTTGCCTTTAAAGTTCTCGATATACAAACAACCTTATCAGTTGATCCTCTTCCTGTGCACGCAATTATTCCATCATTCTCAGTACAAAGAATCATGGCTGGAGATGGAGTTCTTCTTCAATTATTCTTCAGATTTGTGAACCCGGAATTGAAGGAACCACGTTTACAACGTCAGGAGATGAGGTCATTTTGCCACAAACTGTTATGGTTTCAGTACTCTGAACTTTTATTTAATGCAGTGAGGAGTACTGGCGGAAATATTGCGAAAACGCAGTTTCAAACTCGATTGCCATGCTGTGCGGTTCCTAAAGCGAGCAACAATGACTATCACTTTCGCAACAAAGGTCCCCTCTCCTCCGAGAGCAATGGAATTTCTCTGGGACCTGGAAGATTGACGATAGCCCTATGTTTTCTGGCCAGGTTCTTCCGAGCACTTGAACTCTTTTCGGGGGTAATTCCAACGGAAACTGTTTCAGATTTTTCCACGCCCGAGAAATACGAAGTACCAGAAGAACTATTTAGATATTTTGATGGAAAGAAAGAAGTTGGAGAGGTACTGCGCCGAGACATCAACGATCCGCAAAACATTGAATTCTTTAGAAACAATTATTGGAAAGGGTTTCTAGGCAATGGACTGGTACGTATGTCACCAGATCCTAATAGAAATGGAAGAGATGCGTTCCCCTCACTTCACTCTAATAACAAGGCCTTCCACGTTGGCCATCTTGTGTTGCAGGACCTGCTGGTACTGGGTCCGACGCAGTTGCGGGTAACCAGACATGGAATTCGAAGGGAGATTGCGAACGCTAGAGAAGTGCATGAGATCAGAGAGGATATAAGCGAGCAACTGGTACATTTTGCCTTTCATGATTCAGTACTTGATATTGCGTACGTCATGTCTCCACCACCAGAATTGAGAGATAACTTTTCCATTGAGGTACCAAGAGCTGCATTTCCAAAGGATGGAGGCTCTCCTTTCATACCCGCGACTTCATCTCAGCGAACAAATCGATCTCTGGGAGCATCGATGTTTAGCACACCGCTCTACCCTATCGTAACAGGGTTCCAGACATCAACTCTAAATATTGGTGAGGATAGAAAACGTTTAAGTCCGCTGATTAAGAAGGTTAAGATTTATAAGATGACTAGGCACCTTGAAACTAGCAGAGGGGACTCTGTGTACATGACGCCGGCATACTTTGAACTGAAGAAGAGGCTGCGATCATGGAGAATGACATATTGTACCTTGCTGAGGCAGAGGGAATATCCAAGTGTACGAAAAACAAAAAGAATAGAAAGCCCGGCTAAGGAAAGAGAATCCATTAGGAAATGCTTCGGACAACTTCTTCACGACGTCGATCGGAGACGAGCCGGGTCAAAAGAGTTTGTGAAAGGCTTGCGCATAGAAGTTACATATTCTTTCCGAAACAATTTCGCAGCTCTTATCGAACCAGAACTTCTACTACTATCTCAAAAGCTTCGCGATCAGATCAGCGATTCAGATATTCAGTATGCTCAACAGGATGTTAATTTGGGATCCCAAAATCGAATTCCATGGTGGTGGTTGTACAATACCTCTAATGATGCGTCGGATTCTCCTGGCACCCACATACCTATATGGGTAGTTAAAGACGTTTTTCAGCTCGAACTTGATATTGAGCTCAGTGTTTTGCAACAATCAAAAGAACTATACGTCAAAGCCAAGAATGCAATCTTAGGGTTGCCGGATAGACCTTCAAGGGAAGTGCAAGTATTGAAAATATTTAGAGAGGCGTATTCCCCAGCATTGTATGCAGAACTGTGCCTTCTGATGAGCTGGTCATGTCTAGAAACAGCAAAATGCATGGTTGACAGTGTTTTGTGCAACATTAATTCTGGCTACATGCTTGACCCCCCGTATATTATGCAAGCTCTGGGTGTCGATTCCTCCTGGTTTCTGTTTGGTTATCCTTGTATTCTAACATCACGATTGCTAGGATTAGATGTCAAATTCCGACGGCCACTTTTTCAACGCAGATTACATCTCTCCGATTTGGGACTGACAGGGACGTATCGAGCAATCCAAAACTGTGAAAAGGAAATAATTGTATGCCTGAACCATGAAACCACTGAGTTTTGCCCACAAAAGATTTTGAATTGGACAAAAAGGAACCCTAAAATGATGGAACATATCGGACTATTTGAACGTTCGGAACCAAACACTAACACAAGATTGGGAAGATGCAAACCTTACTACAATTTATTTGTGGTGATATCGAATGTGGTCACAGATATGATTACCAAAGTGAAGGGTTGTCAAAACACTTCACCCGAAGATGAAGGTTTTAGGAGGCTTGCAGTTCTCTTATCTCGTGTTCTAGTTTCGGATACTTGTAACTCTCTGCAATACTTTCTAGGCACTGGAGGGAATCCAGAGCAACCATTTCAAGCAACTCATGAGAAAAGAAAATGTACGAACTTAACGTTTTCGGATGTATGCAAGATTGCCGATGCAAGTCGGGATGCACAATCGATTGAACAGAATTGGACAATTCTCGCTTGCGGGGACCGGGATTGTAATAGGACTACTCTAAAAGAAGAGCACAGGAAGGCAGTTCGAGAACTGCTATCATTCTACCCTGGACCATCTACGATCAATTCATCCTTGTTTCAAGCTGAGTTCTATCGAAATCGTTTCCATGATTTGAACGAAGATGGAACGATGAAGTTTTCTGATTTTATAAGGAAGCTTTACAAAAGTTCCGAATGCTTAAATCACTTCACTGATTTAATAAGTGAGGAGCAATTTGAGAGCAGGGGGAAGAATGATATGGCTCATAACTGGGTTGTGCCGGTCGCGTTTCGCATATTGGAAGGCGTTCTGGAGCAGGAGGTCCGTCTCTTACCGTCACACAAGAAAAACCGTTTGCTTTTTAGATTCGGTTCCCAGTTCGGAGGTCACCTTATTTGTGCGCTGAGAGAAACTGGGTTTGACGTTGCGTGCCCGCTTATCGTTGATCCGGAACCTAACCTCCAAACGGGACACTGTCTTCTGTGGGAGTCGGCCGCTCCATTTACAGCATTGCGATTTGGCGCAATTGAAGCCATTGAATTCAAACGGACTCAAGTGAGCTCTGAAATATTGTTGGAGGGAAGTCAGGCGGGAATAGCTCGCCGATCTTGGGCGTATGCGCGACGTCTCACTTCGTTCTTGAACATTACGCAATCCTCAATTCAAGCAATGACTCGAATTCTAGAGCAAATGAAAACTGCTCAAAAGACATCGAATAGGAGTTTGCGAATTTCGACAGAGAAGGAATACATTAACCTCTCTCGTGACTACTTGTCTCATCGGGCGCTGAAAGAAGTAACGAGGCATATGCTGTGGAAGACTTTTCAGGAATCAGATGAATACCAAAGTCAAGAGGGAGACCAAAACGTATTCGAGTGGGGTGTATGCCTTCTCGAAAAACTCATTGACCTTCGTATTAGAGTGGGAGATGAAGGAATGGCCTCTGTTTCGCACGAAATCCCTGAGACAGGTACTTTTTGTTTGCATTCGATTCGAAAGAAGCCGAACCGTCCTGCATGCATCGCTGCCGAGTTGGAAGCTTTTTTGAATCCTTCTACCATCGCCTCAAAGCCAGTTCCGATGGCGTATTACCAGAAATCGTCGATTGTAGGAAATCGACAAACAAAGAAAACAAATGTTCGAAAGTCTGGGGCTCTGCTCTTTCGAGCTGGTCTGGTGTTCAAGGTAAAACCATTCTCAGGAACGAAGAGAGCAGGTGCTGATATGCTTTCTAGATACCGTGATTTGCTAGTGTATGATGTCTTCAGAGATAAGGGTCAGATTCACGACGACATTAATGTCATGTCGAGATCGCACTCTCAATGGAGGCTCTGTCCTACGGAAAGGCTATTGTCTTGTTTCAACAACATTATCATAGATCTACTCTCCGAGCATAAGTGACAATTATAAAAGTACCTTACCTATCAGTGGTATATAGTACACTGAGAGCTGTTGAAGTGATATATTCAATGTCCTGAGAGTAGAATACTATATCAGCATTCGTTCGTCGAAAACCTTCTCCCAGCAACATTTAAAGGCGAGTTCGTCTCGCCTCTCGCACGCCTTGTCGGCTCTTCTAGTCGCTGTTGTGGGTGCTGCTTGTTGTCGCGGCAAGAGCTCAGTGCCGCCAAAAACGTCTAATCGCATAATTCGGCAACGAGGCTACTGACTATCGCCAAATCCCCAAAACCCATATACCCCTCTTCCGCTAACGCAGACGCCGTAGTGGTTGCCACTAGTCGCAGGCTCTATCGCTCATATTGGCTGAAGATCCATTTCTCGAAAGCCTTCTCCAACAGATTCGAAATTTTGACTTGACAAGTGACGACACATTGTAATCATTGATATGGTCACACACACGTGTAAAATGCACTTTGGCATTATACACGTTGAACACGAGAACATGACTCGATCCTACATGTTCCCATGTTCGGCTGCGAAGTGGTTCTTCCTAATTGTAAGATTACCCTTCTACGTGTACGTGTACGTGTACCTGCAGTAATCCTACTCGTAGTCGCTGTTGTGCTCTACCAACGCTCTGCCTCGCTACTGCCACTACAGATCAGAGCCTCTGCCATCGTCCGCCAGTGCTTGCTAATCTTGTTTCAATTACGCTCGTTGCAGCCGCTGCTGTGTTTGGCAGCAGCTATTGCTCGCCCCGCCGCTCTAACGAACAGCCGCCACTCTCGCTTGGGACCGGAGCTGCCGATAGCTCCGACGGACATGGTAGCACAGCTCATTTTGAAATTTAAGAAATCCCACAAAAAGTAGCCTGAAATACTTCTGCCTTTCCTGGATCGCACAGTAACTTACTTGCATTAGGTAACCCCAGGTGATTTGGCATATTCAGCTTAGTGTCAGTGTTTTAAGGCAAAGTCCTGTACTAGGGTTGTTATTGTTTTGAGCCCGAAAGCACGTCTTAAACTCGGAGTCATCACATTCGTCATTCGCCCCGTCAAAGCGTAGATTGTAATTGATAAAGGTAGCGCATCATTACATAAGGTTATTGTCATTTTAGTCAAGAGTCAAAATTGAGTGGCCTTGATTGACGGGTCAGACATACCGTTCACTCAAAAGCCTATGTCTACCTCAAACTTAAAAATTACTTATGGCTAATGATTTCTGTACCATACATTACGTTCTTGGAGATTTCATACGTCTAATATTAGCATGAGAAACTCCTTGCCAATCGTAAACTATCAGGTTTGCAACTGTCTGATACAAAGTCTCTGTGATCTTGTCACTCGAGAGAACACTTTCCTCCTTTCCAAGAATGTTCTCTGCCAACTCAAAAAGCTCGATTGGGAAAGAGTCTGATATTTCATCACGAAAAGCGTTAGCTTCTTCCAAGTTTTCTCTGATTTGTTGACGAATATCTACTGAGTCATCATTCCATTTTAGCACAGAAACATAAAACCTTTTCTTCTTCGACGCATTAACTTTTGTGGCAGCTGTCTCTCGCATGTCTGTTCGTAACAGTCGAATTATCATTTGAACCCAGTCAACAAGATCTCTATGTCTTTCCTGCATTTCGAATTCTACAGCTTGCTCAAAATCAATGAGATATAACTCATGACCCTGTCCGTTCGTCATAAAGTTCTCTTCCATAATCTTTCCATGGGCATAATGATTTTGATGGAACGAATCCATTACTTTAAACGTTTCCAGTGCTATTTTTATGACTGTGTCAGTCGAAAAAAACCTTATGCTCTCTAGTTTTTGAAGCAAGGAATGATCATATTTTGTCATCACGATATATTGAAACGCGTCATACTTGCCATTGTCGAGCAAAAATGGAATATTCAGTCCATCTCTTCCAGCAGAAAATTTTAGATCGTTTAAACAGCAAAACTCTGGTTCAATTTTAAACCTAATTCGTTGTTGAGCTTGTTCGTCTCCGCCATGGCTTATTCCCATTTTCACCGCTGCTACATAGTAAGGGTCGACAACAGTTGTTGCTTCGAAAACAACCTTTTCATCTGAAAAATATAGCTTCTTTCCAAGAATCCATCTTTCATTTAAAATCAGGCCCTCAAAATTCATTGTCCTCAAAATTTGCGGTTGGTAGTGTATCTACTGTAATGTACTAGTCTGGTAGAAGAGTTATGCTTTAAGTAGCATTCAAAGAGCTTGGTAGATAGAGAACTATATATCTTTCTGCCCGCAACATAAGTTTCAGTGTTCTTCCACTTTAGTTAAACAAAAAAATAGTGGATCTTCATAAACATGTTTTATGTTCTGATTCTCTCACCTAGTTCATGAATCTTATTCGTAATTAAGCAAATTACATAAAGATTCTCTTTTTCGTCCTTAACATTCGGGGAAAGTGCAATTATGTCATAAAAGTGTTTATGAAGCCAGGCAATGTTTTGTCATAATTCCTAAAAAAGGTTTTTCCAACTGCTGAGTGGTACTTGTATTATCCTGCACAATGACTGAATCAGTGACCCATCTGAGATCTCTATGACCGGAACGGATCATTTTTGTTCTTTTCAGTTCTTTTGAGTTCTAGTTGGTATTGGGGTTATGTCACACTGGTGTTAGTACATGCACTTCACACGTATTCACACGTGCAAAATCACTGTAATAAAACACTAGAGGCAGTCAAGACTCTTTTCTCGCACTAGAACCTTTTCTCCTTGCTTTTCTGTGCCGCACCTTTTCTCACCATATCGCACCTTTATCCCATCTCCGACAGCCAAAGTCTATCTTTTGAGTCGCTTCACTTCCATCCGCACATTATGTCCGATGCAAAACGTTCCGGCAACTGCTACTATGTTCTTATTGTGCATCCTGGCAATCAAAGCGTTCTCACATGGAAAGGCAGCCCATCACAACTTCCTTCCATTGTGTATCATGATGCAATAGACATTGAACTGGACAAACTTGGAATCTACGTTCGAAAGCAGTTATGCTTGCCGTTTGATATAGTCTTGTTGCGATCGGAGTGTGAAGTACTAAATGGGCCATTCTACAAAGTTCAATTGCTGGTGTTTGATATCCCTCGCTACGCACTGTCGGATAAAATGAATGAATTGGGCTGGGTCCGGAAAAGCGAAACTGGCGAAATCTGCATTGATCCGCGCACACCTGCTGTTGCACGATATCTGAAACAGTATGCGACCGATGGTCTTGACATTCATTTAAAGCGCCTCTATCCATACTCAAAAGCAGGATGGTTTGATGGCGCTGCTGCGTGGATCACAGGAGTTCTTCTAGAGCATGGATACGAAATTGGACCGGAATATATCCTCCAAAAAAGGAACGGTTCGCAAAGCTGCCTTCTAGTGGCACACACTCGATGTGGATCAAAGTTTTTTATGAAGGCTATGCTACCACAAGCTTTTAATCATGAAACAAGCACGACGTTAGGTCTGAGTCAAGTAATGCCTGAGACCTTTCCGAAACCTTTAGCCTTTGATGTTGCGAACAATATTCTGTTGATGAGAGATTATGGACGTACCTTGTCGGATATGGATGATCTTGCAAAATTGGACGTGCAGTTGTTTCGAAACATCCTATTGACATGGGGCAAAGTCCAGATACAGTCTTTGTCGAAAAGAGATGAAATTCTGGAGACTGGGCTTCCATTAATGAACAGAGAAAAATGGATCTCTCGCGTGAAAGAAATGGTTGAAGATCCCGACTGGCAGTGTGCTCAGGAGCGTGGTATGGAAAATGTAGGCAACTCTGAATATAAAGGCTGTTACAAAGAAATGTACTTGAGCCATGTGCACAATGTACTGAACAACATTGCCGAATACAAAGTGCCATTAGCCTTGGTTCATGGTGATTTGTGTCCTGTGAACATTATTCCAGCTGAACAATCTAAGCTGATATTCATTGACTTTGCGTACACCCGGTGGGATGTTCCCTTTCTAGACGCGCTTGACTTTTCTGAGAGGTGTGGTGGCAAAACGGAGGATCTTGACTTGTACCTAGAGCTGTGGTCAGAATTCGAGAGCATGGAACGACTTAGAGAACTAGTCAATTTTGTGGATGGGTTACTAGCCATCCAACTACGGTTAGTGATGTACGACCTCTTCCGCCATTCTGAGGATTGTGGCCGTCGCAATTTTCGGAAGGAGCTAGAGTTCCCCGTCTACCGGGACTGTGAACACTGAACGCTGCCGTACAAACACATTGCTTGAAGGTACGCTGCAAAGTATCAGTATTAACAATACGAATACGAACTTTACTCGTAGCCTCCCACCACGGAATATTGCATTGACCTCAAACACAGTAAATTCAATCAGACCCCAACGTCTCCACAATCTACCACCAAATTTATGCATCGTATTGCAAACCTGTTGTGTTGCCGCTCTCGATTTAATGCAGAAGAGGTCAACAATATTAACAACATATGCCTAACCCAATTTAATTCCACTACCATCTTTAAAAGTCTATCACATTCGCGAAATCGTTAAATGAGAATCTATTTCAGATACCAGGAGTAACAAAGCCAAGCAGATGCAAAACATAGTGATGAATTGATTCACTTGTCAGTAAAGCACGAATGGTTTCCTTGTGCCATCGAAACTTTCGTTCGTTACTTTTGCGAAGATGACACGGTTTTCGTCGAAGTAGGTTTCGTTTTCTTGGGGGTATTGCTCTTGCAGGTACGCATGTGGGCTCGGTAAGCTGCTGCATACAAAACGAGGTAATGTCAGTCATTATGTCTCCAACAAAGACTCAGAATGAAATGGGGACCTTGTCATCCGATGAACTTACGGGTCTTTCCGGATAGAAACTCTCTGAAGACGGGTCAGAACATATTTAACGGTAGAAGACCGCAAGATACTTGGAACTTACTGTCCACAACTTGGGCAGTACCTAGGTTGCTTTTTCTGTTCTCCCTCCATGACGCTGGTTGATAGTTTCGTTTCTGTAAAGTATTACCGGTGTGATAGCTGAAGTGACCGAACTGGAATAGCGGTGAGGGAGTCGGGGAGTGTTACACTTTGGAGCCTGAGTCGCGAGGAAGAGCTCGTTGTGCTATCGTATTCGGCATTGGCATGGTGAAATCCCTTAAATATTTCTGCTATCTGGCCGGCTTGCCTGACGACTTGTACAGTTCGTTTTGTGTGGCTCTCGATAACATTTTCCAACCATACGCGCGCGCATTGGCTAAAATTGTGGGTACTCATTCGGAACTCATTAATGAGGCCAGAACAAGAGAGTTTATTATTAAGGAGTAAAAATTTGCTCCAAAGAACCAGAACAAACGAAAAGTGTTCTTATTCTAGTTTACTGTTATACAACCACTTCCGTCGTGCAGATAGAACAACCACAACTGCAGTCAAAAACATAAAGTATGTACATAAAATAGTACAAATTAGAGTCTCACGACACTATAAATAGATACTGAAATGAAAGCCAAAAGCATGGAAAAAGAACAGTGAAGTCCAATATCTTCGTCTCTTGGATGACAGTCAGCGAACACGGCGTGTCTGGCAGGACACCATTAAGTCGGGAGAAAACCCAACGTCCAGCCATCACTACGTAGCGTAGAGAGGGGACGGGTGGTCCTAACGTTACCACGTATTTAGGTGATGAATCCTAGAGAACGGTGACGAGTACACGATAGTAAGGCAAGAAAGAAAAGAATTCCGCGAAAAGTGGGAATCAGAAAGGGAAAAAGGAGAAAGTGTCGGAAAATACGCCATACGTCAGCGTCTCATTGAACAAGGTCAAACGCTACGAAAAGCCTGTACACAATTTCTGAATTGGGTTCTTTTGTGTGAAGCTGGATGGATGGTAGCCACGTTGGCCACGGCTTATCACTCCAAGAAAGACTGTAGTACAATGAGACCTCAGTTGGTTGGTGCCACGTGGGCCTACGTACTCGCCTTGCTGGCTCCACGGCACCCAATTGGTATTCTGTATTTTATAGTTTATAATTTATAATTTATAATTTCAATTTTATTTTAGCTTAACCTTGCTGGCCCATGACAGTAGGTCATGGGCGCAGACGATGACGTCATGCCTGCATGAGAAAACGGCGTTGGTGCACATTGTATATATTGCGGTGCACCTTGCCTTCCCCCTCGGGTATTGTAAAGTCAGGCACCATTAGGGCAGTAACTATACCGTCTTGGTCACTTGCTACTCTATTACTATTCAGGTTTTACCGCGCATCAACGTCTACTACCATACACCTACACGGTCTAGACTAGTTGCCCCGTCGTTTGCCTCTGCGGGTTTCAGGTGCCCTACTACCATATTGGTTGTGTGTTTTTCCCGCTTACGTTGAGCCCTCGCGCGCTCCCTCTACCAGGCGGACCCCACACATCGGTATTTGTACGACATTTTTGTCTCCCGACCTAGAAGCTTCTTGGTTCTTGCCGTACCTTTACTGGCGAAGAAAAGGCTTTCGAAAGGATTCTGGAAGTTCACACCGGCGTTCTTCAACAACAAAAAGTTTATTTGGGGCCGAAAACATTTTTATCATTATCTCGTGACATGCTCACTTTCCGCGTCACACGTTACCTATTACCTTTTGGGTTGAATACTGTGCAAGGTGGCAAGCTTGGACAACTGTCAAGCCTAAACCTGATTGCAATCATGCATAACGCCGGTCTTACTCCCCTCGAAAGTCACTGGACTCTCTTACGCGCCCCGCTGCTACCAAATCATGTCAGACAGTCTCACTGAGACCTCAGCAAAGTACGTGTACACGTATAAAGTTGCTACAAGAAACATGCAACTGAGCGTAGCACTGAGTTAGGTCTTCCCCGTAGACTCTACGCTTCTATAGCTATAGGCACAAGGTTTTGCGTGTTTTTTGCGCAGAGGCGTTGTGCTGGTGCACAACGTTTTGCGGCGCTGTATGTTTTGTATGTTTTTGAATGCATAGCTGTGCATGTGTTGTGTTGTTCTAAAGTGATACAGATTTTGAAGTTGTTCGTCACTAAAGGTTGTGTTTTTGGCGGACCAGACTCTGTCTGAGTAGGACGAGCGGTACCGAGGTCGAAATTACTCCAGTTGAAATCGGCTCTGGACGCAGAGCGGCACTCGGAAATGAGAAGCGCAGTCATTCGCTCCAAAGATATATCCAAAGACGACCCTGACGGAAGCTTTTCCAATTCACTCTTTATAATGGGAGAGTTTAGGGGTTGTAGCGTCTATAGTATAGGACTTTGAGATTAAAGGCACTTTGAAAGTTGCGGACTTGGCGGATTAGGGCACTTAGAGAAGGGGGTGGATTTTAATTGGATTTAGGGATTTTAAAAAATGGGGGGGACTAAGCGGATTTAGCGGATTAAGCTGCCGACGCCTTCTAACTATACTTACTGGATTAAACGGATTAAACGGATTAAACGGATTAAATAGATTAAATAGATTTAGCAGGTTTAGCAGATTTAGCAGATTTAGCAGACTGCGTATTCTATATATACTTAACGGACTTAGGGATTTAATAGACTTAGCAGACTTAATAGACTTAGCAGACTTCATAGACTTAGCAAACTTAGCAGACTTAGCAGACTTAGCAGACTTAGCAGACTTGGCAGATTTAATACATGGTTGATCTCCGACGGATTTAATCGATAGAACAGACTTTTGGACTTTAGGGATTAAAGGACTTAGCAGATGCGGTTAAATACATAATTGAAATACAATATAATAAGTGTTTACAGTGTGTGTGTGTGTAGCCTGACTCCAGAGGGAAAGGATTTCCAAATGCGGAACATTGTTCCGCATTTTGCCCCTCTTCATATGCGGGTAAATTCGTTTTTACAATATAATAAGTGCTTTCAGTAAATGTCCAGCAAATGCCGAACATTGTTCCGCATTTCGCCACCCTTCTTGCGGAACATTGTTTAATTCATACGAACCAAATGCGGAACAATGTTCCGCATTTCGGGCATTCGAGTCAGGTACACGTTGACCAGCTCGAAAAGGAGGTCAAATTTAGAAAAAACAATACATGGTAGCTGAATGTCCGATATTGTTTCTGTTCCACGCCCAGTAATGTTCTGCATCGTTTGGGGCAAATGCGGAACATTGTTCTGCATTCTGATGATAGCTGTTCCTGTTGACAACGTGTAGGATTTGTGGGCGTTGTATGTCCTGGACACGCATCCACGAGGTAAGTGTAGGACACTTGTCATGCTTGTAATCGGTGGAAACGTATTACACTTAGTCCAGCTCGGAAACGTATGCCAAATATATTGTGTATTATGGCGTGGCACCACTGGACACGTATGTGTACATATTCCACGTGCCACACGTACGACAATTGTGCGCAGTTGGGATGGGGTACAAATTGGGACCGAGACCGGCAGATTGTCAAGCGAAATCCGCTGTCGTAGCACAACTGGCACTGGCCAATGCCAGTTGTGCTGCGATGCCGGAGATAGTGGTTCGATCCTTCACATGCACATGATGCTGCGCCCACTGGCCATGGGCGCTGCAAAATGTGGAATATGATGGAGAGTCTCTTTGAGGAGGTAAACATTTTTTTCGCTTTTTTTCACTTCAGTTATGACGGCAGTGTTGCAGTAAATTGACATGAGAGGGACATCCTCATTTCTTTTGAATGTAGTTCCCGAAATCTGGTACAGCTTTTACTTTACTTTACTACAGCATGCGGTTGACAACCATAACGCCGTAATCATCCACTTCTTTCTGGTGGTTCTTCTGGTTCTTCCCTATGGGAACCGAGCCTTTAGCGCGTAATGTGGATAATGGTGATGGCGTAATGGTGCCGTGTGGAAGGCGCTGACACCTTGGTACTCGAACTGAAAAGGGTGGAGCAGCATACATCGTTGACGCAATACAGTGTCATATACGTGTAATTCGGCACAGCACGCCCATGTTCATACACATGTGTCCCAGCACACCACGCCCAGTGTCATACACATGGGGCTCTGCACACCATACATACATCCCTTCCTTTATTTATAAAAGCAGCAACAAGTGGATATCCTTACAGAAAACTTCGGTCCCCCAAATAAGCGCAGGAGGAATTCATTTATAATCGCGTGACCATTCCCTAATTTGACACTTGACTGTCACACTGTATGTGGTTTGTATGTACCGTCAGGAGGGACACATGTGCAAGACACTGTATTCCGCGGACGGATTTGCGAACGTATAGGCATTTGTCCGCCCACACACTTAAGTTACGTAGCGCAACATATACGGTGTACAGTATTGGCTATGTGGGTAGAAAAGAGAACGTTCAGGCGTTTGTCCGGCCAGACACGTAACCAATACGGTGTAATTTTATGCGTATGTGTTAGTGGAGATATATGCGCGATGTGGGTTGTGGGAAGGGCATCCAAGATGTGTTATAGTCCAACGTGGGGCATCTGCGGAGTAAAATGTTGGCGTATCGCGAAGAATGGCCAGGCGTTCTCCCACGTGACAAAGACGAAATGCACGGGCAGTGAGACGGCAGCGTTGCGGAATATAGAAGTGAGCCCCGTGTACGAAAAAAGATATAGTGCCGGATTACGCATTAGAAATTCTACGGTGGTGGGGGTTTCGAATGTTGATCTGCGAGGGGTAAGCGACAAACATCGATGGGGCTGGGGCATATAATCGTGTGTCCCCCCCTTTTCTTGAGGGGAGAACGCGAGTGTGTGCGCAAGAGTGGTCTGTGATTTGGAGGGGCGATTATAATATCACTGACAGGAATATAAAACCGGGTTGAGAAGAGAAGTGCCGGGTAAATTCCCCGAGCATCCAAACTTCTCGGTACCACTGAGGAAGAACATCTGATCTGCGAGAACGTTGTTGAGCACTGAGACAATGAGCGATTATATCTTGGGCTTCATGATGAATGAGGAAAACTTCTCACCCCCGCACATCCGTTCTGGAAATCGTGGGTCGGGGACGAAGGGAACGAACCAGAGAACTTCCAAAGGTTTGAAGAAAGTTATTGAACCCCGTAAATCAAATGTCCGCTCTAGTCGCGTCCAAGTGAAGATACATTCGGATGGAAAAGACAACCCTCTGCGAGAGACAGACGTGAATGGCGAGCTGGTGAATGATTTCATCCAGTCTCCGAGTGGTACGTCGAAGGAGCAGAGAACCATGGAGGAGCATCGTCGCGTAATTGAAGAGTCTACTGAGAATACCGGTTTGGAGGTTATGCCGAAGACGCAAGAGATTATGAACATGAGGCGTCGTGTTCTGGACTCCGATAATGCTCGTGAGCATGAACGCCGAGGTGAGCAAGTCGGACCGGCGAAGATGCGAACCAGGGGTGGTGTTAAGAGTCCAGTTATGGAAGGGTTCGAGGAAGATGGTGTTCAGGAAGCCATTGCCGAACAGGATGCACTTGTTGGAATAGCTGAAGACTACACCCCCGAAAGGAAGAGATTGGCCTTCTCGCAGCTAAGCCAGCACAATGGCCAGAAGACGCATATTGTAGAGGGAGCTGATATTGCACCGGGCCAGGCCCACGAAGGTGTCCCTTCGGGCATTGAGCGAAGCAATACTGGTGACAAAAGGGCTGGCAATGCCGCCGGTGCCGCTGCTTATATCGGTGCTGACGCGAGGAGTTTAGCTGATATCACTAATCTGAGAGATTCCGCAGTAGTTGAAGCCCGCAACAAGCGCAAGAGCGGGGTATTGGCTAAAAACCCTTCGGAACATAAGCGTCAGCGTCTGAATAAAGAGTGTGTACATCGACGTGATGGCGAAGAAGGTGCACAGGTGGATAAGGAAGGATGTAGTGACGGAACCAGCAGTTTGATAGATCTCCTTGATGATATTGGGGACAATGTTCGCAGCTATTCCTGTGGAAAGGCTGTTCAGGTTGTGACCGGTAATGGATCTGGTGATCGCTGCATCAATGAAGGGGAATTGGTTGAAGACGAAGATCTGGACGATGTTGGAGATGTTGAAGATGTTGTGAAGGTTTCTGTTATTGACCTGGAAAAGATGCTTGCGGAGCAGGAAGTGGAGCTGAAGGAAAGGCACAATGCTGTGTACGAACGACGTGTCGACATATACAGTGGTAACTATCGCTCTACCCCGGGCCGCAAGAGGGGTAAGGCCACAAAGCTTTCGCCAGCCGAGAAACGAAAGCAACGATTGCGAGAGAAGGCTGCGAAACTGAAGGACAAGACACCAAAAGAGCTTTGGAAAGACATGATTCGTGACACGCTCGCCCGGAGCCCTGATTACTTCAGTAGTGATAACGCGTTGCTGAAGGAAGACTGCAGCATGGGAAAGGGGAAGATTGGGTATCCAGGCCTGAAGGTGCTACCGGAGAACTGCCTTGATCTCCAAGATGTGTACATGGTTCGTTATAAAACCAAGGAGCTTCTAGATGCAAAAGGTGGGAACGCGAGTTTTGGAGTGTTCCGGTCTATTGTCGGGCAGTTTGTGCGCTGGGCCATAGCCTGTGGTGCACTGAGACGCAGTGAGGGGTGGAGGTCCAAAGCGATTTACAAGTTGTTGACCAACGAGAAGTTGGTGCGGGTGTTTCTCAACTATTTCATTCGCGTCGCGTCTTTCTCCACTGTCGCCGGAAAATGTGACGTTCTGCGTACGATGTGCAAGTATGCTACACTTGGTATGAATGAGGGAGAGGAGCAAAGAGCAGTTCGACGTGTGGAGATGGTTCTTACAACCACGTTCAATGCGGCCAAAGGGCGTGCGCGCGAAAGCTACCGCGCCCGTCAATGCGCCGAGGAACGCATTCAGAATCAAACCATTGTGACGAAGAAGGAAATCGAGTGTGGCATCCGTACAGGTCGGTCGAAGCTAAACGACATCATCGAGAACTTCTCCGAAACGGTGTCGAAAGAGTCCAAGCGGGAAGCCATTGAAGAACTATGTGAAACCAAAGGGCTCATTGGAAAATGGTGCTTGAATCTCTTGGGCCTCATTTCATTGACTGGTGGAGGACAGAGACCGCAAGCGTATGCCCGATTGCAGTGCCCAAAAAGGAGTCTGTTGAAGGATTGTTGGAGCAGAGAAATGGCGATTATGAAGGGTGTGTTCGAGATGAAGACGTTCCGAGAAAAGACGGCAAGGGCACTTGACGTTCCGAATGTTACTTTCCCTCGTTTCATACTGCCATACGTCGCCTTCCATGTGGATATCGTTAGACCGTTGTTGATCGAGAAGAGAAAGATTCCTGTGACTAAGCGATTCCACAACAACCAACCACTTTTATTACATTCCCGAACTGGTCTCTATCTGAGCTCGTCGAACATTAGTCGCTCGATTAAGGCATTCATGGCTGGTATGGATCCCAATCTGAACTCCGTGACTGCAATGACGTTGAGAACTAGTTTTGCAACTGTTATGTTGCATGACTATCGGCAGGGGAAGTTCATGAAGAATGGTGTGATAATGGCCGAAGAGAAGTTCTTGGAATTAGTTGCCAAGCAGATGAATACGTCAATCGAGCAGCTGCGGAATACCTATATGTCTTGCTACAGCAGCGATTTCAAAGATATCACAGCTCTACTGACAAGGCATTTCTGCAGCATACTTGGGGAAGACTCAGAAGGAGAGGAGGATGTGAGAGAAAGTGGAGTGTACGACAGTCGACCAGGGTCCAGGGAAGGTAGTGAGGATTGTAGTGACGGAGAGATATCTCCTGAGGAGGGTGAGGACGACATAGATTCTGGCATTTGCTTGTTTCCCGATGAGGTAGAAGAAACAGACGAGGAGGACGATGGGAATGATGAGGATGAAGTAGATGAGGATGAAGAACCAGTTCGTCGGAAGCGAAGGCATCGGTCGGCTTAGAGCAGGATTGGCGAAATGGGTTACAAGGGTCGAAAATGAATGTAGTAAAACTTGAAAGATAGTTCAGCGCCCTAATATGTGTAGAAGTGTTGGTAAATGTATGAGTTGAAGCGGGTACGAGACGTATGGTACGTAATGGAGAGAGACGGAGGGTAGCGTTTGGGAGTGGTGGTTGGTGAATCTGCTGCAGTATTGTCTGAACGATAATACGACCAATGGTAATAGCAGTGGGTGTCCAGAAGCCTAAGTTTGTGATTTATCAAGCACAGACGCCAAGGAGTTGTAGTACGGAAGAATGAACTCATGGACCATCGTCGGGATGCGCCACTTCTTCACCTGCTGCCACACGGTTTTGAGCCATTTGGAAATGGGCAACGGCTCGTGTGTGGCGGACAGTGGATTCCTAGTATTCTCAAACGAGTTTATGATAATGGTGCATGAGCCGGAAAAGACGGTTCGGTTTGGCTCATGGAAATGAAACGATTCTACTTTGTTTGTGCAGTTAAACAATAACCATATCTTCACATCAGTCCATCCTGCGGGCACTTCGGAAAGCGCGACACTGCATTTTCAGTAGAAACCTTGGTCGCGGAGGTGCAGGCGAGGGTGATCGATGATGCCCCACCTTTGGTTACGACAAGTGCGTAAAGTGGCCTTTGAGGCCACAGTGATAGAGTCTGTGTCGTTGTGCAGCCACGCCGGCGGTTCTATGGGCAGTGGGCAGAGAAGCACTGGAGGTACACGCGCCCCGAAGGACACGCACGCAAATGCTGCGGCGGGAGTACATGGTAAACGACGGATGGGGAGGTGGTAGGTGCGACGGTAACCACGCACAGTATAGAGCGAGCTTGCCCATGGTAGCCGGAGCGGGAGGAGCAGGTATTGTTATCTGTGGTTGCGAAACTGAGTCGATGTCCGGATGCGTTGGGGACGGGAAGCTGCAAGGGGTGAAGGCGGCGTGGTTGGCATGGCAGCACTGCAAGGGCTGGGGGCGGCGGGGGGCGGCATAGGACACGGAGATGCAGGCGGCGGGGGGCAAAGCGAGGGTTTGTCGCTGTCGAAGGGGTGGGTTGGCATCGAAGGGTATTGGGAGGGAGGGGGTTGTGCGAGGGCGTCACATTGCAGCGTGCACGCCGTGCAGTGCACGGTGTCCACGGGTTTTGCAGAATAAAATGCCGGAATAATTTGCAAGAAGTGTTAGAAATTAACTTCGAAGGCAGGTTAAGGGTAGGTATGCGGTGTGCGCACAGGGCTGGGCCAGAATGGACTATATTGTGGCTAGACAACTTACACTGACGCATATGCGCATAGTGTACAACGGTCAAATTAGAGGCGGAGATTGGGCCGTTCTCACACGTGGAGATTGTGCCGTTTTAACACGTGAGTATTGGGCCGTTACTACACGTGGATATCATGTTAATGGCGATGGAGGACTGTATTCATGCATCGCCGATGCACCGATGTGATAATATCCTTCATCGCAGAGGATGTTACGAGACATTGTAACGAAAGGGAAGATGAACCTTTGACGAAGGCAGGAGTGTTTCCATATGGGCGTTGACCCCTTACTGTAGCCGCAAAATGCGGAACATTGTTCTGCAACTTGTCATATTGTGCTTTTTGCACAGACGAAGTGGGGTTAAGGATACTGCTTAGGTTTTGTTGTGAATTCTGGCTTTGTTGACGTACATCAGCAACCGACAGAGAAATTATGTAGAGGATGTCATCCTATTAAGCCCGTTGTACACGTGATGTTAGCTTTTACTAGAGTGGTTCAGAGTAGCTCCGATATCGTCTTTCAGTTCAACTCTCATTTAAGCCGTTCCCAGCCCTCTGACCCCAGTGCGGTAGTACGCTACGGCGAATTTCAGCATGGGTGCCTTACTGTCCGGCAAGGTGATCAAGGCGGCGTTGTTCCCAGCGCGCGCAAAATTTTCAATTGATACACCTAGAAGCTGGAGCTGGACAGCGGTCCTGAAGCTGGACAGCGGTTGGTACTTACCACGCTTGGGGTGGAGCTCGCGACGTTAACCCTCACGTGTTGCGAGCGATCGTGAAGTAGGGCGATCGTGAAGGTGCGTCCCGAAGCAGTTTGGAAACTGGCGTCTGCTTTCGGGCATCGCGTGCACAATCGGTTGAATAAAAGAGAGAAGGAAAGAGGTGGTAGAGACGCGGCAGGTACTTGTGAAAGTAGTTAGCATACACTGCCTTAAGGGGGTCTACAATCTTTTACTCTGTCGTGTCTCTCTCTGGTGTATAAGTACAAAAGCTTAATTATAATTCGGTTAACGTTTAAGTTCGAAGAAGAGCACTTTTACTGGGTTCTTAACTAGTAGCTGGACTAAACGTCTTAATAACGTTGTTCTATACCATCTGAGAAGGTAATGGTCCACTTCAATCATTTGTCCCGATCTATAGTTGCAAACTCACTCCTTACCAAGCAAATCAGATCAAAGAGGAAGCAAGCTCGGCATATTTCCCACGAAGATCTGTGCTGCAGTTTCTGCTTTCTTCTGACTTTGTGTTGGAGCTCGAGGATGAGGTCAATTTGAAGAAAAGAGAGCGCTGAAGACGTCGGTAACATAATCCTGTTGGCAAAATGCGGAACAATGTTCCGCATTTTGTCATGTAAGTCGAGGATGAGGTCAATTTGAAGAAAAGAGAGCGCTGAGGACGTCGGTAACATAATCCTGTTGGCGAAATGCGGAACAATGTTCCGCATTTTGTCATGTAAGTCAAATTAGAAGGAACCCAAGTGCATGGGCGCGCAAGTGAAAGATGTACAGATGTACTTTACTTTACGAACATATGGTTCAAGAAAGTGATGTCGTACGATATAGGTTGTAATCTAGGAAGATTGCCTGGACTTCATCTTGTGTACCAACTTTTTCATCTTACTAAAACACATAATCCACTCATTCTTAATATCGGAGTCAGTAACCTGAAGCAGCAACGAATGGCCTTCGTCGAGAAGAGCACGGTACTCCGTCGGCTGAACGCCACCATCTGCATCGATTGCGTTTACGTTTGTAGGAGGGTGGGGAGGTTGTTCCGGTTGTTTTTGAGAGGAAGGGGGAGGGGGAGAGGATGCTGTGGGATGCGCTCTGTGGTGCGGGGTTGGTTCGGATACGGGAGGGAGAACCGGGAATATTGATCGGTACTTGGAGAACACGAGCGGGGTCAATTTCTCCATGGCAATATCCATCGAACTGGGGCCCAGATTGTTCATCTCATTGTGAATGTGTGGGTCATCTAATACCGTGGCAGTAATTTTGTGTGTATCAGTTCTCCGTTGGGCCGTTGAATTCATTGCCATGAGACCGTGGACAACCCCGACAAGGGCTTGGCGGAGCGGAGTATCAGAATGTCGTTTCGCTGGTGAGTGAGTCGGAGTGTTAGAACTGATGTTGGGAGTGGCATCGATCTTTGAACCATCCAGCGGTGGCGGTGTTTTCATTTCGGGTTTTGGAGAGTTAGGAATAGACCGAACGCGAGAGGAAGAAGAGGAAACCGTTTTGGGATCAGCACCGGCCTGGCGTTTAGGGATGGGAGTGAAGTGGATAATGTCCGAAGACTCCGAAGAATTGGATACCAAGTTTGGTTTGTGACGCTTAGAAGGCCTCTCCATAAAATCGTTATCGTCATCCTTATCGTGAACTTCATTTTCATGACCTGCGCCCGGGCCCTGTGTGCCGTCTTTCTTCGATGGCACTTGGGAAATGGGCGTGTTACCTTGCGGCGGTGTAGATGCAGCGTGGTGGGCCGGGGTTGAGGGCAACTGCTTCCGACCCCAAAGAAACGGAGGTGACGGTATAACAGCGCCTGGGTTGGAAACGAATGCATCCTTGATGGTCTTAAGACGCTGATGTACATCAAGCTTGTACTCCTCGAACGGGTATGATTTGTACATTGAATCCAGGTACGTTTCTGCATCGGAGGGGGTATCAGTGTGAAACACTTTGTGATTCTTAGATACGAGAGAGAGGTGGTACGCTGTGTGGAAACCGCAATCAAGAGATTTTTGTAGATTCTTATTGAACCGATGGAGCGGAATAGCCTCTTTCAATTGTGAGATAGATATAGCCTGTTTTCCAGGGTAGGCTGCATGTAGGTAATGAAAAACATTGTCCTGTACGGCAATATGTGGGGAAGAAACGCCCATACTATCAAGCCAAAAAATGGAAGTCTTCTTGTTCGTGGGCGCTGCACTACCCTCTTTGGTATTGTTCTGCGCCTTCTTCTCCAAAGTGTCAAGTAAGCAGGGAAGGTTGACTACCACGACCAGACTCCAATGAAGAGCACCGACGACGGGGAGTAATGTAGTATGGGCGTACCAAACGCGATGGTGCCATAAATACGTCCTACCAGAAAGGGACATTGTCTTTCGGCGAAGGGAAAGGAGCGGTTCCTTGTCTTGCTTCAGAGTGTCAGTAAACCAACCGTTCAGTAAAAGAGAATCCACGAAGTATATTTCAGAGATCGAGAGGGGATGCCAATTGGTCAAGAATAGAACAGTGAAAAGCAGGGCGCCGTCTGTTGCCATTGAGAAGGTGTTAATGGGATCGTAATCCGTTCTATATAATGTGAATTTCTCTTTGCGAACGCCACCAAACACCTTTGCTGCAACGTCCATGGTGCGCTCCTTATTGTACTTCACTATTGCACTCACCACGACATCTGCCAAATCGATTGAACGCTTCTTGTTGCCCTGCTTGACGATTGGGCTAAGCTGAGCCCGGACCCTGGACAGGATCTCCTGTTTTTGTTTCATTTCGAGTACTTGATCCGGATCAGCGGGCGATTTCAGCTTTTGTTCAGCTTCTTCGTTAACCCGACGTTCGAGCTCGTCGAGAAGGGCAACAGAGCCAGGCTGCTTCCAATCCAAGTAACTCTCCCAACCTGGGGGAGGGTCAGTGTTGCAGGTAGCGTCCTTTTTCTTGTCTGATTTGCGCCCCCTTCGACGCCCATCGATCTCGCTACCACTTCGATCGGTGAACTTGTAGTCACAATCCAACCCCCCTTCACGGCGAGCGATCCAAAGGTCCACCCTGTCCTTTATTTTTTCCGGGGGCCATGTCTTCACGACATTCAGGGTACGCCGCGTGAAGCTCGCGATGCCAGCAGACTCTAAGCTGCAGAGATAAGGCACGACACCTGCCTTTAGGAGCCTTTGAGCCCCAGACATGTAAGCTTGCGCAGTTGGTGTCAAGAGATTCGATCGAGGTGTGCGAAGTCTTGTGGCCAAGAAATCAATTGCGTATTTGCTCCCCTCCTGTGTATCTCGCTTCAATTCTTCATAAGCAGTAAGGAGCTTCTGTTGCGTCATTGCGGGAAGCCGACGAGGGCGTTTACCGGAGGCGATATGCTTCTGAGCCTGACACCACTGCCAGTATTCTTGGAGGAGTCCAAAACACTGGACCTGTTGCATGAGAGTAAATGCTTCTGGCCTTGGTTCAGTGGCCTCCAGATGGTGCGAAATTAGAGCCCCATGCGTTAGAACCGAAATAGGAAAACCAAACTCCTTGATATTGCTGAGGTCCAGTACCTGGTAGGGCACGAGAAGAATATGCATCAAATGGGCTGCAACGAGAACACGGTGCCCTCCTCCAACAACAACCAACAGTCGCTTAGGAAACTTAGTATCCGAATTGACAACCAGTATAGGTTGGTCACGGCGAAAGTGTTGTGGCTCTCCAATCTCCCTGCAGACACGCTTGAAGTTAATCTTCGAGGAATGCCGGCCAATGAAAGGACCGGCGAAAAGGTCAATGTGGGCAAAGCGCACGGGGCTTGCTCTCGCGTCTTGAATTCTTTCCATAATCCTGCTGGATATGGTTTGCGTAGGCATGGTGAAGGTGAAGAAGGAGGAAGAGATGCCTATAGATCTTCAGGGAGGGGAATGAGGCGAAATAAATGCGTAGCGTTGGGAAGGATATTCGAAAGAGAAAGACGGAAAGGAACTGTTGCATAGTCGTAGTGAATCGCTCAAGACGGAAGGTGGGCTAAGGAGCTCGCGTACCACACGATCTGACGAAATGCAGAACAATGTTCTGGATTCCGACGGCGGGACCGCCGGGGTGCATGGTGCAAAATCATGGACCATGGTCAGGACACGTGGGATTCATAGCACCCTGGCCCAGACACGTGGGTTACATTGCTAAAGTGCACGCCTTACAAGAAAAGTACGGGTACAGTACGTGTACAGGTGTACACGGCGCCCCGTAACGACACCCTTAAGAGCGTTCCATCGTGTGGCACAGGGGCGACAGTGTGAACTCCGTTGAGGGTTCCAGCGGCTATGATTTCAGAATATTTCTCCCAAAAATGGGCAATTTTGGTTCACCAAATACAGAACATTGTTCCGCAATCTGCCGCTGCCGCCGCTGTCTTTCCCTTCTCCATAGTAAGCTGTTTCATCTGCCGTAGAAGTCCTCTCTTGCGTATTCACTAACAAAGGAGAAGTTTCGTATACCGTTGAAGAGGATTGACGGGATATATCGAGCATTCACCCTGTCGGATTTCAAGCGTGCTTCCCACCCCCGTTGTCCGTTGTGTGTTTGGCAGTTGGGTCTCTCTTGACCTGGGGTGCTTCGTACCGATTTGGGCCTAGAGTTCATCGTTGTGTGCGTACAGGAGTGTGTTCACGTTTCTTCAGCCTTGTGGTGGTGTGTTCGCAACGAGTGTTACCGGAGTGTGTTCGAGATCCGCCGACGCTCCCGCTTGGTGGCTCTACGTTGGTTGTGGTGCTACGTTGGTTGTGGTGCTACGTTTGTCGTGTGTGTACTGGAGTGTATTCGCGTTTCTTTCGCGTTGTCGTTGTGGTGCCGCGTTCGTTGTGTCTTTACCGGAGTTTGTTCTCGATCTGCAGCCGTTCCCGCGTTGCGCTGTGGTACTACATTGGTTGTGGTGTTACGTTCTTTTGTGTGTTTCCTGGAGCGTATTCGCGTTTCTTACGCGTTGTCGTTGTGTTTCTGTGATCGTTGTGTGGTTACCGGAGTGTGTTTGCGCTGTGGTGGTACGTTCTTTTTCGTGACGTTGCAGCGCTACGTTCGTTGTCTTGACTAGAGTGCTGGGGGAATCGTTTACCCGTTCATTGCTATATATTGGCCAGGTCGGACGCTGAAACCACAATCACGGGAATGTCGTACGGAACGAATAGGCCCCTGCTTCAAACATACCCCGGATCGTTAAAGAAACCAATCCAGGTTCTGGTAGACCGTAGGGAGCTCAGTGAAAGCGATCGCGAAGCCAAGGTATCATGTGCCGCGAAGGCCTGGAAGGCTGCGCATATGGGGTTGACCTGTGGATTCGGATTCGGGATGATTGTCCACGGGATGTCCCCAAGTGACTTCTCCCGAATTAATAGCTACTTGAAGTCAGCGAAAGGCGTCGCGGATGTGGAAAGTGGACTGCGCTGTAAGCACACACCCGAAAGCATGGAGGCAACGTATAAAGGGTACCAGGGAGAAATCCGTCTTGTTCGTCTGGGAGGTCGGGAAGATGTTTGTGAAGTGCTCGAAACTATGATAATAGCTCAGCAATATGTTATATGCCGTGTGATTGAAAGGGGACTAATAGGAGATGTGGAGAAGCTGGATGACTTCCGCCCGGACAATGAGATAAGGATTTTAAGTACTGTGCATTGTCGGTTCAAGATCAGCATCTGCTCTCTGAGTGGAATGGAGGACTATATTCGAATTGTAGAAGAAGATCACGACAATGTGAAAGTTGAGGAAACACGAAGCACACTAATGTCGAAGGAACACGTTCTACGGAAGGATGGGAAGCAGAATTGGGAGTGGGGTTGGGCAAGAAACGGACGTCATGGGGTCGAGAACATAGAACAGGGCTTGTTCGTTGTGTACACCCTCCTTCCCACGGCAGACGGAGGGTTCTTTGCGGAAGTACTTCAGGATTGTGGAATATATGTGACGGTTGTCGACCATATTGTGAGAGGCTTTTCAGGGAAGGATGATGGCGACAGTGGGAAGTACTACGAGTTCGTGGCCCCTGTACACCCCACCGAAGATACACTGATGCGCACGTTTTGGATGGGTATGGGAAGTAGTATTGTGCTTCCGAGCTCAACAGTGGTTCGTTTCAGTGGGCATATGGATTATGATGTGCAGATATTTGGATACGTGCTGAAGGCGTCGCGGTTGGAAAGAAATAAGACCATTGACTTCCTTTACCGGGAAAACCTCGAACAGTACGAAGGGGTGAATGAGTACGGTAACCGCACCGAGCTCATGAAGTACGATGAGAAGGTGGGAGTTGAGTACGTGAACTTTCGAAGGTTTATGCGGGAGAACCCGGGGGAGCGTTATTAGGGTTTAGGGGTTTAGGGGTTTAGGGGTTTTAGGGTTTAGGGGTTTTAGGGTTTAGGGGTTTTAGGGGTTTAGGGGTTTTAGGGTTTAGGGGTTTTAGGGTTTAGGGGTTTAGGGGGGAATTAGGGGGGGGAATTAGGGGGGAATTAGGGGGGAATTAGGGGGGGAATTAGGGGGGAATTAGGGGGGAATTAGGGGGGAATTAGGGGGGAATTAGGGGGGAATTAGGGGGGAATTAGGGGTTTAGGGGGGGGAATTAGGGGGGGAATTAGGGGGGGATTAGGGGGGGAATTAGGGGGTTTAGGGGGGAATTAGGGGGGAATTAGGGGGGAATTAGGGGGGGAATTAGGGGGGGTTTAATTAGGGGAGGGTTTAGGGGGAATTAGGGGGGAATTAGGGGGGAATTAGGGGGGAATTAGGGGGAATTAGGGGGGGTTTATTAGGGGGGGAATTAGGGGTAATTAGGGGGGAATTAGGGGGGAATTAGGGGGGGAATTAGGGGTTTAGGGGGGAATTAGGGGGGGAATTAGGGGGGGAATTAGGGGGAATTAGGGGTAATTAGGGGGAATTAGGGGGGAATTAGGGGGGATTAGGGGGGGATTAGGGGTATTAGGGGGGAAATTAGGGG
>JARGSG010000185.1:0-22420 GCA_030374805.1 Gracilaria gracilis | reverse complement strand
CCCATACACCAATTCAAAATCATCTTTGCCCTCTAAATAGAGCTCCTCTACCGGCATTGTGCTCATACAAATCTCCAGTAGCAGTCCTTCGCCGTCCAGGTGTCATTGACCATAATTCCATCTCCCGAGAACTACAAGTTCACACAGTGTAAACTATATAGGAATCTCCAGCTACACTTATTAAATGTGTACAGATTTCAATGCCCCATCTATATGCCTTCACGCTTGACGGTCGAGCTATTTATTCCATTTTGTGTGCTACATATATTTATGAAACGTCTCACAATTTGCAACACATTACTTCTCTCAATACCTTACAATTTCAATGTAATATGTGAGTCAAAATAGTAGTTTCCTACCCATCTGCACTGATAACATCCTCATAAGAAGGCGTTGGCGAAGGCACATTCTGCAACGTCCATCGCAGTGACTGCCCAAACCCTGGCTGAACACGAATCCAAAACACAAATGCTTCCCGAAACCCAAAAGCGGTCTTCAGTCCCCCCTGAACGTGTTTGGAAGCGCAATTCATTATAACTCGTTCCACGTTTGCGTTTTCTATGTCGCCGACCACAGCCGCTACCTGCTTTTTCCCGTCTCGATGATATGCGTAACTGTTTTTATCCGCTCCACACCTTCCAAAGCGCTATAGAACTATACTAGCGCTGTTCAGTTCCCGACGCTGTCATGATGGTTCAGACGTACGTATTCTACGCTACACACTGTCCGTCGCATCTCCATATATCACAAGCACCCAAAGCCTGCTTTCTACTACACCAAGGTACCCTACGAATATCCGACTTCGTGCCGCCGCTCCCCATACACCAATTCAAAATCATCTTTGCCCTCTAAATAGAGCTCCTCTACCGGCATTGTGCTCATACAAATCTCCAGTAGCAGTCCATTCGCCGTCCAGTGTCAGTGACCATAATCCCATCTCCCGAGAACTACAAGTTCACACAGTGTAAACTATATAGAATCTCCAGCTAAACTTAATAAATGTGTATCAGATTTCAATGCCCCATCTAATGCCTTCACGCTTGACGGTCGAGCTATATATTCCATTTTGTGTGCTACATATATTTATGAAACGTCTCACAATTTGCAACACATTACTTCTCTACAATACCTATACAATTTCAATGTAATATGTGAGTCAAAATAGTAGTTTCCTACCCCATCTGCACTGATAACATCCTCATAAGAAGGCGTTGGCGAGCACATTCTGCAACGTCCATCGCAGTGACTGCCCAAACCCTGGCTGAACACGAATCCAAAACACAAATGCTTCCCGAAACCCAAAAGCGGTCTTCAGTCCCCCTGACGTGTTTGGAAGCGCAATTCATTATAACTCGTTCCACGTTTGCGTTTTCTATGTCGCCGACCACAGCCGCTACCTGCTTTTTCCCGTCTCGATGACATGCGTAACTGTTCTAACCGCTCCACACCTTCAAAAGCGCTATAGAACTGTACTGGCGCTGTTCAGTTCCCGACGCTGCCATGATGTTCAGACGTACTTATTCTACGCTACACACTCTCCGTCGCATCTCCATATATCACAAGCACCCAAAGCCTGCTTTCTACTACACCAAGGTACCTACGAATATCCGATTTCGTGCCGCCGCTCCCCATACACCAATTCAAAATCATCTTTGCCCTCTAAATAGAGCTCCTCTACCGGCATTGTGCTCATACAAATCTCCAGTAGCAGTCCATTCGCCGTCCAGTGTCATTGACCATAATCCCATCTCCCGAGAACTACAAGTTCACACAGTGTAAACTATATAGAATCTCCAGCTACACTTAATAAATGTGTATCAGATTTCAATGCCCCATCTAATGCCTTCACGCTTGACGGTCGAGCTATATATTCCATTTTGTGTGCTACATATATTTATGAAACGTCTCACAATTTGCAACACATTACTTCTCTACAATACCTATACAATTTCAATGTAATATGTGAGTCAAAATAGTAGTTTCCTACCCCATCTGCACTGATACCATCCTCATAAGAAGGCGTTGGCGAGCACATTCTGCAACGTCCATCGCAGTGACTGCCCAAACCCTGGCTGAACACGAATCCAAAACACAAATGCTTCCCGAAACCCAAAAGCGGTCTTCAGTCCCCCTGACGTGTTTGGAAGCGCAATTCATTATAACTCGTTCCACGTTTGCGTTTTCTATGTCGCCGACCACAGCCGCTACCTGCTTTTTCCCGTCTCGATGACATGCGTAACTGTTCTAACCGCTCCACACCTTCAAAAGCGCTATAGAACTGTACTGGCGCTGTTCAGTTCCCGACGCTGCCATGATGTTCAGACGTACTTATTCTACGCTACACACTCTCCGTCGCATCTCCATATATCACAAGCACCCAAAGCCTGCTTTCTACTACACCAAGGTACCTACGAATATCCGATTTCGTGCCGCCGCTCCCCATACACCAATTCAAAATCATCTTTGCCCTCTAAATAGAGCTCCTCTACCGGCATTGTGCTCATACAAATCTCCAGTAGCAGTCCATTCGCCGTCCAGTGTCATTGACCATAATCCCATCTCCCGAGAACTACAAGTTCACACAGTGTAAACTATATAGAATCTCCAGCTACACTTAATAAATGTGTATCAGATTTCAATGCCCCATCTAATGCCTTCACGCTTGACGGTCGAGCTATATATTCCATTTTGTGTGCTACATATATTTATGAAACGTCTCACAATTTGCAACACATTACTTCTCTACAATACCTATACAATTTCAATGTAATATGTGAGTCAAAATAGTAGTTTCCTACCCCATCTGCACTGATAACATCCTCATAAGAAGGCGTTGGCGAGCACATTCTGCAACGTCCATCGCAGTGACTGCCCAAACCCTGGCTGAACACGAATCCAAAACACAAATGCTTCCCGAAACCCAAAAGCGGTCTTCAGTCCCCCTGACGTGTTTGGAAGCGCAATTCATTATAACTCGTTCCACGTTTGCGTTTTCTATGTCGCCGACCACAGCCGCTACCTGCTTTTTCCCGTCTCGATGACATGCGTAACTGTTCTAACCGCTCCACACCTTCAAAAGCGCTATAGAACTGTACTGGCGCTGTTCAGTTCCCGACGCTGCCATGATGTTCAGACGTACTTATTCTACGCTACACACTCTCCGTCGCATCTCCATATATCACAAGCACCCAAAGCCTGCTTTCTACTACACCAAGGTACCTACGAATATCCGATTTCGTGCCGCCGCTCCCCATACACCAATTCAAAATCATCTTTGCCCTCTAAATAGAGCTCCTCTACCGGCATTGTGCTCATACAAATCTCCAGTAGCAGTCCATTCGCCGTCCAGTGTCATTGACCATAATCCCATCTCCCGAGAACTACAAGTTCACACAGTGTAAACTATATAGAATCTCCAGCTACACTTAATAAATGTGTATCAGATTTCAATGCCCCATCTAATGCCTTCACGCTTGACGGTCGAGCTATATATTCCATTTTGTGTGCTACATATATTTATGAAACGTCTCACAATTTGCAACACATTACTTCTCTACAATACCTATACAATTTCAATGTAATATGTGAGTCAAAATAGTAGTTTCCTACCCCATCTGCACTGATAACATCCTCATAAGAAGGCGTTGGCGAGCACATTCTGCAACGTCCATCGCAGTGACTGCCCAAACCCTGGCTGAACACGAATCCAAAACACAAATGCTTCCCGAAACCCAAAAGCGGTCTTCAGTCCCCCTGACGTGTTTGGAAGCGCAATTCATTATAACTCGTTCCACGTTTGCGTTTTCTATGTCGCCGACCACAGCCGCTACCTGCTTTTTCCCGTCTCGATGACATGCGTAACTGTTCTAACCGCTCCACACCTTCAAAAGCGCTATAGAACTGTACTGGCGCTGTTCAGTTCCCGACGCTGCCATGATGTTCAGACGTACTTATTCTACGCTACACACTCTCCGTCGCATCTCCATATATCACAAGCACCCAAAGCCTGCTTTCTACTACACCAAGGTACCTACGAATATCCGATTTCGTGCCGCCGCTCCCCATACACCAATTCAAAATCATCTTTGCCCTCTAAATAGAGCTCCTCTACCGGCATTGTGCTCATACAAATCTCCAGTAGCAGTCCATTCGCCGTCCAGTGTCATTGACCATAATCCCATCTCCCGAGAACTACAAGTTCACACAGTGTAAACTATATAGAATCTCCAGCTACACTTAATAAATGTGTATCAGATTTCAATGCCCCATCTAATGCCTTCACGCTTGACGGTCGAGCTATATATTCCATTTTGTGTGCTACATATATTTATGAAACGTCTCACAATTTGCAACACATTACTTCTCTACAATACCTATACAATTTCAATGTAATATGTGAGTCAAAATAGTAGTTTCCTACCCCATCTGCACTGATAACATCCTCATAAGAAGGCGTTGGCGAGCACATTCTGCAACGTCCATCGCAGTGACTGCCCAAACCCTGGCTGAACACGAATCCAAAACACAAATGCTTCCCGAAACCCAAAAGCGGTCTTCAGTCCCCCTGACGTGTTTGGAAGCGCAATTCATTATAACTCGTTCCACGTTTGCGTTTTCTATGTCGCCGACCACAGCCGCTACCTGCTTTTTCCCGTCTCGATGACATGCGTAACTGTTCTAACCGCTCCACACCTTCAAAAGCGCTATAGAACTGTACTGGCGCTGTTCAGTTCCCGACGCTGCCATGATGTTCAGACGTACTTATTCTACGCTACACACTCTCCGTCGCATCTCCATATATCACAAGCACCCAAAGCCTGCTTTCTACTACACCAAGGTACCTACGAATATCCGATTTCGTGCCGCCGCTCCCCATACACCAATTCAAAATCATCTTTGCCCTCTAAATAGAGCTCCTCTACCGGCATTGTGCTCATACAAATCTCCAGTAGCAGTCCATTCGCCGTCCAGTGTCATTGACCATAATCCCATCTCCCGAGAACTACAAGTTCACACAGTGTAAACTATATAGAATCTCCAGCTACACTTAATAAATGTGTATCAGATTTCAATGCCCCATCTAATGCCTTCACGCTTGACGGTCGAGCTATATATTCCATTTTGTGTGCTACATATATTTATGAAACGTCTCACAATTTGCAACACATTACTTCTCTACAATACCTATACAATTTCAATGTAATATGTGAGTCAAAATAGTAGTTTCCTACCCCATCTGCACTGATAACATCCTCATAAGAAGGCGTTGGCGAGCACATTCTGCAACGTCCATCGCAGTGACTGCCCAAACCCTGGCTGAACACGAATCCAAAACACAAATGCTTCCCGAAACCCAAAAGCGGTCTTCAGTCCCCCTGACGTGTTTGGAAGCGCAATTCATTATAACTCGTTCCACGTTTGCGTTTTCTATGTCGCCGACCACAGCCGCTACCTGCTTTTTCCCGTCTCGATGACATGCGTAACTGTTCTAACCGCTCCACACCTTCAAAAGCGCTATAGAACTGTACTGGCGCTGTTCAGTTCCCGACGCTGCCATGATGTTCAGACGTACTTATTCTACGCTACACACTCTCCGTCGCATCTCCATATATCACAAGCACCCAAAGCCTGCTTTCTACTACACCAAGGTACCTACGAATATCCGATTTCGTGCCGCCGCTCCCCATACACCAATTCAAAATCATCTTTGCCCTCTAAATAGAGCTCCTCTACCGGCATTGTGCTCATACAAATCTCCAGTAGCAGTCCATTCGCCGTCCAGTGTCATTGACCATAATCCCATCTCCCGAGAACTACAAGTTCACACAGTGTAAACTATATAGAATCTCCAGCTACACTTAATAAATGTGTATCAGATTTCAATGCCCCATCTAATGCCTTCACGCTTGACGGTCGAGCTATATATTCCATTTTGTGTGCTACATATATTTATGAAACGTCTCACAATTTGCAACACATTACTTCTCTACAATACCTATACAATTTCAATGTAATATGTGAGTCAAAATAGTAGTTTCCTACCCCATCTGCACTGATAACATCCTCATAAGAAGGCGTTGGCGAGCACATTCTGCAACGTCCATCGCAGTGACTGCCCAAACCCTGGCTGAACACGAATCCAAAACACAAATGCTTCCCGAAACCCAAAAGCGGTCTTCAGTCCCCCTGACGTGTTTGGAAGCGCAATTCATTATAACTCGTTCCACGTTTGCGTTTTCTATGTCGCCGACCACAGCCGCTACCTGCTTTTTCCCGTCTCGATGACATGCGTAACTGTTCTAACCGCTCCACACCTTCAAAAGCGCTATAGAACTGTACTGGCGCTGTTCAGTTCCCGACGCTGCCATGATGTTCAGACGTACTTATTCTACGCTACACACTCTCCGTCGCATCTCCATATATCACAAGCACCCAAAGCCTGCTTTCTACTACACCAAGGTACCTACGAATATCCGATTTCGTGCCGCCGCTCCCCATACACCAATTCAAAATCATCTTTGCCCTCTAAATAGAGCTCCTCTACCGGCATTGTGCTCATACAAATCTCCAGTAGCAGTCCATTCGCCGTCCAGTGTCATTGACCATAATCCCATCTCCCGAGAACTACAAGTTCACACAGTGTAAACTATATAGAATCTCCAGCTACACTTAATAAATGTGTATCAGATTTCAATGCCCCATCTAATGCCTTCACGCTTGACGGTCGAGCTATATATTCCATTTTGTGTGCTACATATATTTATGAAACGTCTCACAATTTGCAACACATTACTTCTCTACAATACCTATACAATTTCAATGTAATATGTGAGTCAAAATAGTAGTTTCCTACCCCATCTGCACTGATAACATCCTCATAAGAAGGCGTTGGCGAGCACATTCTGCAACGTCCATCGCAGTGACTGCCCAAACCCTGGCTGAACACGAATCCAAAACACAAATGCTTCCCGAAACCCAAAAGCGGTCTTCAGTCCCCCTGACGTGTTTGGAAGCGCAATTCATTATAACTCGTTCCACGTTTGCGTTTTCTATGTCGCCGACCACAGCCGCTACCTGCTTTTTCCCGTCTCGATGACATGCGTAACTGTTCTAACCGCTCCACACCTTCAAAAGCGCTATAGAACTGTACTGGCGCTGTTCAGTTCCCGACGCTGCCATGATGTTCAGACGTACTTATTCTACGCTACACACTCTCCGTCGCATCTCCATATATCACAAGCACCCAAAGCCTGCTTTCTACTACACCAAGGTACCTACGAATATCCGATTTCGTGCCGCCGCTCCCCATACACCAATTCAAAATCATCTTTGCCCTCTAAATAGAGCTCCTCTACCGGCATTGTGCTCATACAAATCTCCAGTAGCAGTCCATTCGCCGTCCAGTGTCATTGACCATAATCCCATCTCCCGAGAACTACAAGTTCACACAGTGTAAACTATATAGAATCTCCAGCTACACTTAATAAATGTGTATCAGATTTCAATGCCCCATCTAATGCCTTCACGCTTGACGGTCGAGCTATATATTCCATTTTGTGTGCTACATATATTTATGAAACGTCTCACAATTTGCAACACATTACTTCTCTACAATACCTATACAATTTCAATGTAATATGTGAGTCAAAATAGTAGTTTCCTACCCCATCTGCACTGATAACATCCTCATAAGAAGGCGTTGGCGAGCACATTCTGCAACGTCCATCGCAGTGACTGCCCAAACCCTGGCTGAACACGAATCCAAAACACAAATGCTTCCCGAAACCCAAAAGCGGTCTTCAGTCCCCCTGACGTGTTTGGAAGCGCAATTCATTATAACTCGTTCCACGTTTGCGTTTTCTATGTCGCCGACCACAGCCGCTACCTGCTTTTTCCCGTCTCGATGACATGCGTAACTGTTCTAACCGCTCCACACCTTCAAAAGCGCTATAGAACTGTACTGGCGCTGTTCAGTTCCCGACGCTGCCATGATGTTCAGACGTACTTATTCTACGCTACACACTCTCCGTCGCATCTCCATATATCACAAGCACCCAAAGCCTGCTTTCTACTACACCAAGGTACCTACGAATATCCGATTTCGTGCCGCCGCTCCCCATACACCAATTCAAAATCATCTTTGCCCTCTAAATAGAGCTCCTCTACCGGCATTGTGCTCATACAAATCTCCAGTAGCAGTCCATTCGCCGTCCAGTGTCATTGACCATAATCCCATCTCCCGAGAACTACAAGTTCACACAGTGTAAACTATATAGAATCTCCAGCTACACTTAATAAATGTGTATCAGATTTCAATGCCCCATCTAATGCCTTCACGCTTGACGGTCGAGCTATATATTCCATTTTGTGTGCTACATATATTTATGAAACGTCTCACAATTTGCAACACATTACTTCTCTACAATACCTATACAATTTCAATGTAATATGTGAGTCAAAATAGTAGTTTCCTACCCCATCTGCACTGATAACATCCTCATAAGAAGGCGTTGGCGAGCACATTCTGCAACGTCCATCGCAGTGACTGCCCAAACCCTGGCTGAACACGAATCCAAAACACAAATGCTTCCCGAAACCCAAAAGCGGTCTTCAGTCCCCCTGACGTGTTTGGAAGCGCAATTCATTATAACTCGTTCCACGTTTGCGTTTTCTATGTCGCCGACCACAGCCGCTACCTGCTTTTTCCCGTCTCGATGACATGCGTAACTGTTCTAACCGCTCCACACCTTCAAAAGCGCTATAGAACTGTACTGGCGCTGTTCAGTTCCCGACGCTGCCATGATGTTCAGACGTACTTATTCTACGCTACACACTCTCCGTCGCATCTCCATATATCACAAGCACCCAAAGCCTGCTTTCTACTACACCAAGGTACCTACGAATATCCGATTTCGTGCCGCCGCTCCCCATACACCAATTCAAAATCATCTTTGCCCTCTAAATAGAGCTCCTCTACCGGCATTGTGCTCATACAAATCTCCAGTAGCAGTCCATTCGCCGTCCAGTGTCATTGACCATAATCCCATCTCCCGAGAACTACAAGTTCACACAGTGTAAACTATATAGAATCTCCAGCTACACTTAATAAATGTGTATCAGATTTCAATGCCCCATCTAATGCCTTCACGCTTGACGGTCGAGCTATATATTCCATTTTGTGTGCTACATATATTTATGAAACGTCTCACAATTTGCAACACATTACTTCTCTACAATACCTATACAATTTCAATGTAATATGTGAGTCAAAATAGTAGTTTCCTACCCCATCTGCACTGATAACATCCTCATAAGAAGGCGTTGGCGAGCACATTCTGCAACGTCCATCGCAGTGACTGCCCAAACCCTGGCTGAACACGAATCCAAAACACAAATGCTTCCCGAAACCCAAAAGCGGTCTTCAGTCCCCCTGACGTGTTTGGAAGCGCAATTCATTATAACTCGTTCCACGTTTGCGTTTTCTATGTCGCCGACCACAGCCGCTACCTGCTTTTTCCCGTCTCGATGACATGCGTAACTGTTCTAACCGCTCCACACCTTCAAAAGCGCTATAGAACTGTACTGGCGCTGTTCAGTTCCCGACGCTGCCATGATGTTCAGACGTACTTATTCTACGCTACACACTCTCCGTCGCATCTCCATATATCACAAGCACCCAAAGCCTGCTTTCTACTACACCAAGGTACCTACGAATATCCGATTTCGTGCCGCCGCTCCCCATACACCAATTCAAAATCATCTTTGCCCTCTAAATAGAGCTCCTCTACCGGCATTGTGCTCATACAAATCTCCAGTAGCAGTCCATTCGCCGTCCAGTGTCATTGACCATAATCCCATCTCCCGAGAACTACAAGTTCACACAGTGTAAACTATATAGAATCTCCAGCTACACTTAATAAATGTGTATCAGATTTCAATGCCCCATCTAATGCCTTCACGCTTGACGGTCGAGCTATATATTCCATTTTGTGTGCTACATATATTTATGAAACGTCTCACAATTTGCAACACATTACTTCTCTACAATACCTATACAATTTCAATGTAATATGTGAGTCAAAATAGTAGTTTCCTACCCCATCTGCACTGATAACATCCTCATAAGAAGGCGTTGGCGAGCACATTCTGCAACGTCCATCGCAGTGACTGCCCAAACCCTGGCTGAACACGAATCCAAAACACAAATGCTTCCCGAAACCCAAAAGCGGTCTTCAGTCCCCCTGACGTGTTTGGAAGCGCAATTCATTATAACTCGTTCCACGTTTGCGTTTTCTATGTCGCCGACCACAGCCGCTACCTGCTTTTTCCCGTCTCGATGACATGCGTAACTGTTCTAACCGCTCCACACCTTCAAAAGCGCTATAGAACTGTACTGGCGCTGTTCAGTTCCCGACGCTGCCATGATGTTCAGACGTACTTATTCTACGCTACACACTCTCCGTCGCATCTCCATATATCACAAGCACCCAAAGCCTGCTTTCTACTACACCAAGGTACCTACGAATATCCGATTTCGTGCCGCCGCTCCCCATACACCAATTCAAAATCATCTTTGCCCTCTAAATAGAGCTCCTCTACCGGCATTGTGCTCATACAAATCTCCAGTAGCAGTCCATTCGCCGTCCAGTGTCATTGACCATAATCCCATCTCCCGAGAACTACAAGTTCACACAGTGTAAACTATATAGAATCTCCAGCTACACTTAATAAATGTGTATCAGATTTCAATGCCCCATCTAATGCCTTCACGCTTGACGGTCGAGCTATATATTCCATTTTGTGTGCTACATATATTTATGAAACGTCTCACAATTTGCAACACATTACTTCTCTACAATACCTATACAATTTCAATGTAATATGTGAGTCAAAATAGTAGTTTCCTACCCCATCTGCACTGATAACATCCTCATAAGAAGGCGTTGGCGAGCACATTCTGCAACGTCCATCGCAGTGACTGCCCAAACCCTGGCTGAACACGAATCCAAAACACAAATGCTTCCCGAAACCCAAAAGCGGTCTTCAGTCCCCCTGACGTGTTTGGAAGCGCAATTCATTATAACTCGTTCCACGTTTGCGTTTTCTATGTCGCCGACCACAGCCGCTACCTGCTTTTTCCCGTCTCGATGACATGCGTAACTGTTCTAACCGCTCCACACCTTCAAAAGCGCTATAGAACTGTACTGGCGCTGTTCAGTTCCCGACGCTGCCATGATGTTCAGACGTACTTATTCTACGCTACACACTCTCCGTCGCATCTCCATATATCACAAGCACCCAAAGCCTGCTTTCTACTACACCAAGGTACCTACGAATATCCGATTTCGTGCCGCCGCTCCCCATACACCAATTCAAAATCATCTTTGCCCTCTAAATAGAGCTCCTCTACCGGCATTGTGCTCATACAAATCTCCAGTAGCAGTCCATTCGCCGTCCAGTGTCATTGACCATAATCCCATCTCCCGAGAACTACAAGTTCACACAGTGTAAACTATATAGAATCTCCAGCTACACTTAATAAATGTGTATCAGATTTCAATGCCCCATCTAATGCCTTCACGCTTGACGGTCGAGCTATATATTCCATTTTGTGTGCTACATATATTTATGAAACGTCTCACAATTTGCAACACATTACTTCTCTACAATACCTATACAATTTCAATGTAATATGTGAGTCAAAATAGTAGTTTCCTACCCCATCTGCACTGATAACATCCTCATAAGAAGGCGTTGGCGAGCACATTCTGCAACGTCCATCGCAGTGACTGCCCAAACCCTGGCTGAACACGAATCCAAAACACAAATGCTTCCCGAAACCCAAAAGCGGTCTTCAGTCCCCCTGACGTGTTTGGAAGCGCAATTCATTATAACTCGTTCCACGTTTGCGTTTTCTATGTCGCCGACCACAGCCGCTACCTGCTTTTTCCCGTCTCGATGACATGCGTAACTGTTCTAACCGCTCCACACCTTCAAAAGCGCTATAGAACTGTACTGGCGCTGTTCAGTTCCCGACGCTGCCATGATGTTCAGACGTACTTATTCTACGCTACACACTCTCCGTCGCATCTCCATATATCACAAGCACCCAAAGCCTGCTTTCTACTACACCAAGGTACCTACGAATATCCGATTTCGTGCCGCCGCTCCCCATACACCAATTCAAAATCATCTTTGCCCTCTAAATAGAGCTCCTCTACCGGCATTGTGCTCATACAAATCTCCAGTAGCAGTCCATTCGCCGTCCAGTGTCATTGACCATAATCCCATCTCCCGAGAACTACAAGTTCACACAGTGTAAACTATATAGAATCTCCAGCTACACTTAATAAATGTGTATCAGATTTCAATGCCCCATCTAATGCCTTCACGCTTGACGGTCGAGCTATATATTCCATTTTGTGTGCTACATATATTTATGAAACGTCTCACAATTTGCAACACATTACTTCTCTACAATACCTATACAATTTCAATGTAATATGTGAGTCAAAATAGTAGTTTCCTACCCCATCTGCACTGATAACATCCTCATAAGAAGGCGTTGGCGAGCACATTCTGCAACGTCCATCGCAGTGACTGCCCAAACCCTGGCTGAACACGAATCCAAAACACAAATGCTTCCCGAAACCCAAAAGCGGTCTTCAGTCCCCCTGACGTGTTTGGAAGCGCAATTCATTATAACTCGTTCCACGTTTGCGTTTTCTATGTCGCCGACCACAGCCGCTACCTGCTTTTTCCCGTCTCGATGACATGCGTAACTGTTCTAACCGCTCCACACCTTCAAAAGCGCTATAGAACTGTACTGGCGCTGTTCAGTTCCCGACGCTGCCATGATGTTCAGACGTACTTATTCTACGCTACACACTCTCCGTCGCATCTCCATATATCACAAGCACCCAAAGCCTGCTTTCTACTACACCAAGGTACCTACGAATATCCGATTTCGTGCCGCCGCTCCCCATACACCAATTCAAAATCATCTTTGCCCTCTAAATAGAGCTCCTCTACCGGCATTGTGCTCATACAAATCTCCAGTAGCAGTCCATTCGCCGTCCAGTGTCATTGACCATAATCCCATCTCCCGAGAACTACAAGTTCACACAGTGTAAACTATATAGAATCTCCAGCTACACTTAATAAATGTGTATCAGATTTCAATGCCCCATCTAATGCCTTCACGCTTGACGGTCGAGCTATATATTCCATTTTGTGTGCTACATATATTTATGAAACGTCTCACAATTTGCAACACATTACTTCTCTACAATACCTATACAATTTCAATGTAATATGTGAGTCAAAATAGTAGTTTCCTACCCCATCTGCACTGATAACATCCTCATAAGAAGGCGTTGGCGAGCACATTCTGCAACGTCCATCGCAGTGACTGCCCAAACCCTGGCTGAACACGAATCCAAAACACAAATGCTTCCCGAAACCCAAAAGCGGTCTTCAGTCCCCCTGACGTGTTTGGAAGCGCAATTCATTATAACTCGTTCCACGTTTGCGTTTTCTATGTCGCCGACCACAGCCGCTACCTGCTTTTTCCCGTCTCGATGACATGCGTAACTGTTCTAACCGCTCCACACCTTCAAAAGCGCTATAGAACTGTACTGGCGCTGTTCAGTTCCCGACGCTGCCATGATGTTCAGACGTACTTATTCTACGCTACACACTCTCCGTCGCATCTCCATATATCACAAGCACCCAAAGCCTGCTTTCTACTACACCAAGGTACCTACGAATATCCGATTTCGTGCCGCCGCTCCCCATACACCAATTCAAAATCATCTTTGCCCTCTAAATAGAGCTCCTCTACCGGCATTGTGCTCATACAAATCTCCAGTAGCAGTCCATTCGCCGTCCAGTGTCATTGACCATAATCCCATCTCCCGAGAACTACAAGTTCACACAGTGTAAACTATATAGAATCTCCAGCTACACTTAATAAATGTGTATCAGATTTCAATGCCCCATCTAATGCCTTCACGCTTGACGGTCGAGCTATATATTCCATTTTGTGTGCTACATATATTTATGAAACGTCTCACAATTTGCAACACATTACTTCTCTACAATACCTATACAATTTCAATGTAATATGTGAGTCAAAATAGTAGTTTCCTACCCCATCTGCACTGATAACATCCTCATAAGAAGGCGTTGGCGAGCACATTCTGCAACGTCCATCGCAGTGACTGCCCAAACCCTGGCTGAACACGAATCCAAAACACAAATGCTTCCCGAAACCCAAAAGCGGTCTTCAGTCCCCCTGACGTGTTTGGAAGCGCAATTCATTATAACTCGTTCCACGTTTGCGTTTTCTATGTCGCCGACCACAGCCGCTACCTGCTTTTTCCCGTCTCGATGACATGCGTAACTGTTCTAACCGCTCCACACCTTCAAAAGCGCTATAGAACTGTACTGGCGCTGTTCAGCTCCCGACGCTGCCATGATGTTCAGACGTACTTATTCTACGCTACACACTCTCCGTCGCATCTCCATATATCACAAGCACCCAAAGCCTGCTTTCTACTACACCAAGGTACCTACGAATATCCGATTTCGTGCCGCCGCTCCCCATACACCAATTCAAAATCATCTTTGCCCTCTAAATAGAGCTCCTCTACCGGCATTGTGCTCATACAAATCCCCAGTAGCAGTCCATTCGCCGTCCAGTGTCATTGACCATAATCCCATCTCCCGAGAACTACAAGTTCACACAGTGTAAACTATATAGAATCTCCAGCTACACTTAATAAATGTGTATCAGATTTCAATGCCCCATCTAATGCCTTCACGCTTGACGGTCGAGCTATATATTCCATTTTGTGTGCTACATATATTTATGAAACGTCTCACAATTTGCAACACATTACTTCTCTACAATACCTATACAATTTCAATGTAATATGTGAGTCAAAATAGTAGTTTCCTACCCCATCTGCACTGATAACATCCTCATAAGAAGGCGTTGGCGAGCACATTCTGCAACGTCCATCGCAGTGACTGCCCAAACCCTGGCTGAACACGAATCCAAAACACAAATGCTTCCCGAAACCCAAAAGCGGTCTTCAGTCCCCCTGACGTGTTTGGAAGCGCAATTCATTATAACTCGTTCCACGTTTGCGTTTTCTATGTCGCCGACCACAGCCGCTACCTGCTTTTTCCCGTCTCGATGACATGCGTAACTGTTCTAAACCGCTCCACACCTTCAAAAGCGCTATAGAACTGTACTGGCGCTGTTCAGTTCCCGACGCTGCCATGATGTTCAGACGTACTTATTCTACGCTACACACTCTCCGTCGCATCTCCATATATCACAAGCACCCAAAGCCTGCTTTCTACTACACCAAGGTACCTACGAATATCCGATTTCGTGCCGCCGCTCCCCATACACCAATTCAAAATCATCTTTGCCCTCTAAATAGAGCTCCTCTACCGGCATTGTGCTCATACAAATCCCCAGTAGCAGTCCATTCGCCGTCCAGTGTCATTGACCATAATCCCATCTCCCGAGAACTACAAGTTCACACAGTGTAAACTATATAGAATCTCCAGCTACACTTAATAAATGTGTATCAGATTTCAATGCCCCATCTAATGCCTTCACGCTTGACGGTCGAGCTATATATTCCATTTTGTGTGCTACATATATTTATGAAACGTCTCACAATTTGCAACACATTACTTCTCTACAATACCTATACAATTTCAATGTAATATGTGAGTCAAAATAGTAGTTTCCTACCCCATCTGCACTGATAACATCCTCATAAGAAGGCGTTGGCGAGCACATTCTGCAACGTCCATCGCAGTGACTGCCCAAACCCTGGCTGAACACGAATCCAAAACACAAATGCTTCCCGAAACCCAAAAGCGGTCTTCAGTCCCCCTGACGTGTTTGGAAGCGCAATTCATTATAACTCGTTCCACGTTTGCGTTTTCTATGTCGCCGACCACAGCCGCTACCTGCTTTTTCCCGTCTCGATGACATGCGTAACTGTTCTAACCGCTCCACACCTTCAAAAGCGCTATAGAACTGTACTGGCGCTGTTCAGCTTCCCGACGCTGCCATGATGTTCAGACGTACTTATTCTACGCTACACACTCTCCGTCGCATCTCCATATATCACAAGCACCCAAAGCCTGCTTTCTACTACACCAAGGTACCTACGAATATCCGATTTCGTGCCGCCGCTCCCCATACACCAATTCAAAATCATCTTTGCCCTCTAAATAGAGCTCCTCTACCGGCATTGTGCTCATACAAATCCCCAGTAGCAGTCCATTCGCCGTCCAGTGTCATTGACCATAATCCCATCTCCCGAGAACTACAAGTTCACACAGTGTAAACTATATAGAATCTCCAGCTACACTTAATAAATGTGTATCAGATTTCAATGCCCCATCTAATGCCTTCACGCTTGACGGTCGAGCTATATATTCCATTTTGTGTGCTACATATATTTATGAAACGTCTCACAATTTGCAACACATTACTTCTCTACAATACCTATACAATTTCAATGTAATATGTGAGTCAAAATAGTAGTTTCCTACCCCATCTGCACTGATAACATCCTCATAAGAAGGCGTTGGCGAGCACATTCTGCAACGTCCATCGCAGTGACTGCCCAAACCCTGGCTGAACACGAATCCAAAACACAAATGCTTCCCGAAACCCAAAAGCGGTCTTCAGTCCCCCTGACGTGTTTGGAAGCGCAATTCATTATAACTCGTTCCACGTTTGCGTTTTCTATGTCGCCGACCACAGCCGCTACCTGCTTTTTCCCGTCTCGATGACATGCGTAACTGTTCTAAACCGCTCCACACCTTCAAAAGCGCTATAGAACTGTACTGGCGCTGTTCAGTTCCCGACGCTGCCATGATGTTTCTACGCTACACACTCTCCGTCGCATCTCCATATATCACAAGCACCCAAAGCCTGCTTTCTACTACACCAAGGTACCTACGAATATCCGATTTCGTGCCGCCGCTCCCCATACACCAATTCAAAATCATCTTTGCCCTCTAAATAGAGCTCCTCTACCGGCATTGTGCTCATACAAATCTCCAGTAGCAGTCCATTCGCCGTCCAGTGTCATTGACCATAATCCCATCTCCGAGAACTACAAGTTCACACAAGTGTAAACAGAAAACGAAGGTAAAGAAGTATCGCAGATGTGCGGGCCTTAGAACCCTCACATTTGTCTCATGTCCTGACCTGTGAAGAGTATACAAAGACGGCGGAGCTAGTATCTACCTTCGGTAGTAAGCTCGTGCTCCCAACCGGAAACGGGTGTTGCTCCGGATCTGTTGGATCAAAAAGGGAATCCAGACCGGGACGGGGAAAGCAAGACATACTGCACGTACAGGTAGAACGCTACCCGTGTACAGAGTACAACGGTACACGTAGCTTCCCAAATTACACGCCGGGAAGGAATACGTCCGGGGGGGGTACGGTTACAGTCGCCCTGATGGATGTAACACTTTCATCCACACGGGTGGATACAAGCCTTATATCCACCCGGGTGGCTATAAGCCTTATCTCCACCCGGGTGAATATAGGTTTTACATCCACCCCAATTCATTGATTCAAACTATTGGTAGAAAAAAATACGGTAGCAAGAACGCCTGCATGTGTACATGTCTATCCCGGTTGAATAGTAAGATAGGGGGGAAGATGGGGGGGGACCGTCCCTGCGGCCCACAAAGGCAAAGATGGTATACGGCATCGCGGAGCTTTCTGCGCACTCTTTTTCTTTGCAAGAATTCAAAGCTTGATGTAACGTGCTGAAACGACGTTCTATTGCGTGGGAAGGAGATATAGGTGCAAGGAACAGTTAATTGTAGAGTTGGAGGCTCAGGGTTGTGAACAGAGGAAGGCGACAACAGCAAATGTAAAGGTGTAAGAGGTATGCATAATACGAACGGTTCAAAGTACAATAGTTTTTGGTTGGTTTAAGACTAAGAGATTTACATCCACAAAAGAAAGGGAGTTCAGAACGATGCACCTAGATACCAGCCGATGGTCCCTAATAAAATGTGCAGGCCACCCGCTCTGTAATAATCAAATGATCTAAATGATCTTCTTACTTCGATTTAATGAATACCTCATACAATGAGTTCTGTTGCAACAGGACGGTCAAGACTGGATTATTTCTACCTCACTGATCCTACAAAAAGAATCTGAATCGGTCAAGGGACCTTTGCTTGTCGCACGAAGAATGCAAAAATGTTTTAAAACCTCCAAAAAAGCTCAATTGGTCAGTCAAAGTTGGACATCTGAAAGAAGAAAACAAGGGAAGTGGACATCGATTCTTGTTGAAAGGCAGTGATAATAATAGAATGTGATGAAGCTTAGGAATTCCATGGTACACATAGATGGATTTCATCACAAAAAGCAAACATTTATCACCAAAGCGAATCGGCAATGACTCCAGAACTCTTTGGCCTTTTGGAAGAAAGAGAACTATATCTCATGACATTTCTCCTTCACTTTTACATGACGGAAATTGTCCACAGCAAAGAAGATTAGGAGTTTTAAAGTCGTAAATGTTGGCGCCTTGGTGCGGAAGGCTTTTTAAGGACATCCGCAAGTTTTGGACTTGTCGCCCTCGAATGAACTCGAAGCCATCCCCGTTCGAGCGATCACTACCGCTGATATGGTTGAAGTGCATCTACACGGCCGCAGTGGCGACGGCAAAACCACTCTTGCTGCCTTGCTTGCTGAGCACAGAGGTGCAACGCCCGAACAACACAAGTTCGTTCCCGACAGCGGAGCGCGTTCTCACACCCACGATGCCAAAGTCTTCTTTGTGCACGAGTATGCCATCAGTGACAACCCTGGCTTACTTGACACCTCCGGCAACAAACAAGAGAAGCGCAACCTGCAAAAAATTGTCAATCACGCTTGCAAACCCAAGTACATCCAGGCATTTGTTATCGTTATCAACATGCAGTCGCCGCGTCTCGATTACGTATGCAGAATGCCATCCAGTTGCTCATTGATTAGTTCGGAAAGGAAAGTCTTGGAGTTATCGCTATAGTATACACACGTGTATATGAGTTGGACGCCCCTAAACAATGTGAGGAGCATGCTAAACAAGTTGCAAGCATTATCCAAAAGCGTTGCAATCTTTCACAGACTCCGCGCTTTCCGAGCTACTGTGTTGAAGCACATCCCACCCCTCTCCTGAGAGACGAGACCGTGCAAATGATCAAGGAAAGAAACAACGCAGCACATTGATGACTTGCTTCGTTGGGCATGCAGAAGCCACAAATACGGACACAGAAAGCGATAGAGGGAATGTATGACAGCACCCAGAAAGTGAAAGAAGCTCAGAGAATGGCCGCAGAAGAGAAGAAACTCAAGGAGGAAGCGGAACGCGCCGCAAATGAGCAAAAGCGTCTGAAGGAAATAGCTGAACAAAAAGAAGAAGTTGGGCGACGCAAAAGAGCTGAAGCAGAACGAGTCATAGAAGAAGGAAGACGCAGGAAGGAAGAACCCCAACCAGACAAAGAACACGCACAGTGCAATATGGCTGAAGCAGAGAAGCGCCTGATTGGAGTACTTGTAGAAACTGCGCAACAGAGAAACGAAGAGATGAGATCGCAGATGGAGAACGCCATGAGAATGGCATGGTTGAGTCGCACGACTGGAGCGGGCAACGTCATGCAATACCGTACTTCGGCCGGCGACAATGAACCAGTGGTTGAAGAACCCGTGCAAGTGGATATAGTCGAAGAGCTCGCGGCTGTTTCGTCTCCTGCGCCAGCGTCTCAGGCTCTCATGTCTCCTTATGTTTTGCCTTACAGTCTCTACGTCAAAAGACGCCGTGGACTAGTTGGTGTCTTTGGAAAAGGAGTACACAAGCTCGAGCGGGTTTTTATGGGAAATCACGGCGATGGAACGCCTAGAAAGCGTGGCCTGTGGGGCTCTTTTGCCGAGCTTCTGGATAGAACCGACTCCCGTTGCAGATTTCTTTAGCAAGACAAGACAAGAAAAAAAGAACACAGTGAGAAAGCAATGCTTCGTGTATCGGGTAGCGTCGTAGTAAAACTTGCCAGCAGAATAGTCTCGGAATGCTTTCATGATTTGCTCCCTGGTGTTCATGACAAATGGACCGTGTGGTACAATTGGCTCGTCTAAGGGCTGTCCTGCGAGAAAAACAAATCTAGATTCATCCTCAGATTCAATCCGAACGCCTTCACCGGGACCGAATACCATGCAAGCTCCATGCTCACCCTCAACCTTCTTTCTCCCTGTGGTAACTTTTCCTTCTAGTACTTAGATGAAGGTATTGTATTGTTCAGGTATCCGTTCCTCAAAAGTAGCACCCTTCAGCATTCTCACATACCAATACAGGGTTGGTGTTTGCGTGAACACCTTGCTTTCAACATCAAGGCATTTACCAGCAATGACCTTGACTTCGATCGAGCCGTCTTCGTTCTTGGCCAAAGGCACATCCTCCGCCAAAAGTCCTGCAACATGGAGACTAGAAGCATTAACGTTAGGTATCAACAATGCAACACTCCTCTAATTTGCGAAGTGATCTGTATACGCTTCGCAAAACTTACCTTGATACTGTGGCTTTGTCATCTTATCGTTCGCGGCAAGATTAACCCATAGTTTCAATCCAATGTTGCTACCTTCCGTAGCAGGCATTTCACCGTGAACAATGCCACGACCGGCGGTCATCCACTGCAAATCACCCACTCCAATAGTACCGGCATGGCCTTTGTTATCCTCATGACGGAAGGCTCCCTCGAGCATGTAGGTGACGGTCTGCATTCTGCGATGGGGATGGTCTAGGAAGCCAGCCGGTTTGGTGACATTGAATTCATCGAGCAGCAGAAAAGGGTCCAAATTGGGCAGTTCGGTTGATCCAATACTTCTTCTTACGCCGGTTCAACACCCTCTGATTGCTCGCACGCAATAACGACTTTGTTCACGTCGCGAAAGGCAGTCAGGTTGGCGTTGGAATGTGTGAGTCACTTCGATACGGTTTGCAAAAGACTGGGTCGCAAAAGTGACTTTGAATGAAAGGGGATTGTATGAGTAATGAATGCCGATGACATGAGGCGATGAAAGACGCAGGACAAGATGGGCGTTTTATAAACACTTTGTGCGGATGCTTACCAATATCAGAATAGAAAACGGCACGAGGTAGAACAGGTACAGGATGCGATGGGTCCGTTGCTTGTGGTCGGAGTGTTTCGTTATGGTCTGCTGTGTATTTCTTCGACAAGGACACATTCGCAAGACAGGCGCTGAAGCAAAGGGAGCTTCTGGTTGCCACCGGAAGTTGGTTCCGAAGCGTTCGACAGTTAATGACGACCGGAACGAAGTGCAAAGGTTGCTGCAGTGATGGCCGTGGCAGATGGGGCCCTATCGCTGTGATTGGCCGACGGCGAACGTTACGTAATTAACAGATGGCGTTGCGCTCCGCAACGAATGGTTCTTTCTACTCCGTGGCCAATCAGCGCTTGAGTTGTGCGGCACTTTTCACGGCGCATTCCGAGATTCCGCCTGTGAGGCGTGAGTGTCTCAACAAGCGTGAACGTGCACACGTACAGTAAGAGGCGTGAACCCTTGATAGTTGAGGCCCTCGTACACGTAGCCGGGCTACGTGTACGAGCCCGCACAGGGCGACAAGGCGGCGCGCATTGCGCCCGGCACGGCGTTCAGCGACGTGGCAGACGGCTACTTTTGCCCCGTGTGTCGCACGCCCAATCGGCGCTCCGTGCCGCGCAAGAAGGTGATTGCCGGCTTTGCAGACCACCAGGCGTACGGGCTGGGCTCCAACTGCATGACGTCCGGCCAAAAGAACCTGGCCATCTTTGGCGGGCTGGTGCTGGCGTTCTTGCTGCTGCTTTCCGGCTACGCGCTCAACAAGCCTTTGCGGCTGTGCGCTTAACTGGCGTTTCCGGCTACGCGCTCAACGACTAGCGAGCGCTGTACGGACGTGCCGTTTGAAAGCGCACGGTGGAGGGGGGGTGAACATATCGTCGATGGCAGTTTTGCATGAAGCTGCGCGTTGGTGCCGCTGTGCATTGCAGTATGCATAGATACTTGGATAAAAAGAAGTTATGTACCAACTTGGGGGAATATAAGATAAATAAGTTGTAAAGTCTTTACTGCTTGGAGCAGCAGCGACCACGCAACGGCGCGCGCGCGTCTAAATATACGCGCGCACGCGCGCCCGAAACACGTCATGGCGCGCGCGCCTTTTTGTGCCACTGCGCGCGCCGGTTGGTGACAGCTTTTTACATGTGGCCGTTGGCAGTGAGCGCGTGTGTTTACCAGTGCTGGGGTGATGTGTATCTAGTAGATATCTACAGTATGTACAATCACAACTGTTTTCGGCGCCGAACGGCGCACTGCATGAAC
>JARGSG010000184.1:485000-795894 GCA_030374805.1 Gracilaria gracilis | reverse complement strand
AATCCATATCAACGGTGTAGGTAAGTCCCCACTTCGGCAGCGATAGAACCGGTTCTGAAGTAACTGCCTCTATGAGAGAGTTAAATGCTTTCGTCTAAACGGGTGGGAACGGCTCCAGCTTCGGCGGTTATCCTTTCCGAAATAGCGCGTTGAGGGGTTCCGAAATGTCTGTGAAGTTGTAAATAAACCGTCTGTAGACGTTGACCAATCCAAGAAAGGATCTCAGTTCGGTTTGCGTCCGGGGTTTGGTTGTCTGCTTCAGCGGCTTCACTCGAGCTTCTTCGATCATGACTCGTCCAGGACGGATTATGTGACCCAGCTACTTGGTAGTATCCGTAAAGAATTCGCATTTCTTCAGCTTGAGTGTTATTCCGGCGTCCCGTAAGGTAGCCATTATATTCCTAACATGGGTGAGGGGATCATCCAGACTATCTGAGAAGGCGATGATGCCGTCGAGGTAGAGGACACACGTACGCCACTTGAAGCGGGCCAGTAGGATATCAAAAGCACGCTGAAAAGTAGCGGGAGCGTTGTTCAAACCAAAGGGCATCCGTTTCGAACGGAAGAGGCCAGAATGACAGAAAAAGGCAGTCTTGCCACGGTCCTGCTCTCTGACAGGCACCTGCAAGTATCCCCAATTAGCATTTAGTGCCGTGAATACGGTCGCGTTTCCGAGTCAATCGATGTATTCGTCCATACGTAAGATTGGGTACACGCCCTTGACGGTGACAGCGTTCACCCGACGGTATTCGATGCACAAACGCCAGGAACCATACGGTTTCGGTGCCAGCACGACTGGGGATGCCCACGGCGAATGTGGAGGTTCAACGACGCCTGCGCGGAGCAGTTTATCCACCTGTAACTGGTCTCATTCTCTAGCTTTAGGCCCTGCTCTATAGGGGTGTTGGGCTATCGGCCGAGAGTTCGGGAGCAAATCAATCCGGTGCTCCGGGGCATCTATCTCTCCGATCGAACCGTCCCATATAGTGGTGAACTCACGCAACATCTCACGCAGTTTCCCGCGGTGTGTCTCCGGAACATGTCCGAGATCAAGGTCCTCCAACTCCTTCACTGGGTCCAACCGATCATAGCTCGTTGCGACGCGATTCTTCTCTGTGTTCGCAGTAGCGTTTCTCGAGCGACTAGGTGCTTGAGTTTCAACCTCCTTTCCCTCCTTAGAGTGAGCGAGACCGAGGACATTGGTGGCTGTCATCTTCGTCGGTACCAACCAGTTGGGTAAGGCATAACAGAGCCAATGACTTGGGTTTTCACCAGATATTGGGTTGTGTTGCCAAGATTGGCAATCAGCACGTAAAACGGATTATCCGGTTCCACTTGGACTACACCATTGGCAATGGCAAGAGTGTACTTAGCATACAACGACGGTAGTGGTTGGGGTTGGACGATTCGTAAGCCGTATTGACGGGCATTAACCGGTACTCATACTTGAGACTCCGGGGGGCACGCGAGTAGCGGACGCAACACCAGGCTTCGTGGATTCCCGAGAATTCGGAGGTGCCTCCTGTGCTGCAGGGAGAGGTATGTGCTTCTTGGAGGCACGCCTCAAAAGAAGATAAACAATCGGTACGGACGACCTATCTTCCATTTCCACTCGCTTTTGACGGGGCCTAATCGCCTCAACAAAGCGGCCGCAAAAGTCAGAATCCCAAATGACTGGGGCAGCCAAGGTCCGGCATACGAGGAAGTCGAGCTTTACTACGCATGAACCCAAGCGGATTACCAACTCAATTGTTCCAACCGTTGACAACGGGTTGTTATTCGCGTCAGCGACTTCAGGTATCACGCTACGGCGGATCTGTGACCGCGGTGTCGGCGGTAACGCCGTCTCCACGATGAAATTCGGACCAGCACCTGTATCTAAGACAGTGAGGTATCGCACCATGAACTGGGTGAAAGGCAAATGTCGGCATACAGCTCGTAATTGCGTTTGGCCATCACCATGACTCTATCCGGGAACCGGTTACTTCTTACCCGTATCCACGAACGACGCAGAACACCAAGGTGTTCCGAGTTCACGTCTCTGACGGCCTGCTTTCTCGAGAGGATTCGGACCGGGCAGCGAGGCAGGGACGCCTCAGGCGACTTCAGCCTCAACCCTGAGGGCGCCTCTCCGAGAGAGGAGACTCTCAAAGTTAGTTTTTCTGGGCGTGTTCCGCCAGAGGCGGCTGCTCAGGACTCTGGACCATCGGAGCCGGCGCTGCCGTGGCCGAGGATTCCGCAGTTCGTTCTCTACCGACACGAGGGTGTGAGGTCACCATGTTTTGGGAAATGGGAGACGCAATGTTGCGTGAAATGTCCATCTTTGCGCGGATGTACGATGCCATCGGGACCGAGAACTTCCCCTCAGACGAGAGGGCTTTATAATTCGCGATGACTTGAGCTCATTCACGCATGACTAAAGCGCACTGCGGTGACGTATGCCCTTGAGTGTAACAGAGGTGACAAATTAATTCACTAGGAGCGTTGGCATTTCGAGCGTTCGGTATTCCTACCGCCGAGCGGGAGTCGTGCCAGCCAGGCCGCGAGCCGCGAGTTCCACAGATCTCATACGGGATACGAGGTGTGCGAACACGGTTCGAGTCTGCATATAGCAGTGTATCATCCGCCGCCGTTTGGTATGACGCTTCTGCGGTGGAATGGAGCTCCGTGGTCGGGATTGACAACACGTCACTACGGGCGAACTGGTCTTGATCATACTCCCGATTGGAGTGTTCATCAGCCATGATCGATGCAGACGGGGTTCTCGGTTCCAACATCAACGCTTTAGCGGACTTTGAACGGTTTGTCGGGGCTCTTGCGCGCAATGCGTCGCCTTCGGCGCATGCGTATTGCACAAGTTCCAAATACGTAATCTTACGGATCTCTTCCCGACGGCGGGCAATCAAGGTCCTTATAGCCGGGTCGAGTCCGTCGACAAACATGATACAACGCTCTTGAGCGGAATAAACATTACCACTAGGGTGGAACGCCTTATTCAAGTGCACCGAGTAATCGGTTTCCGTTTCGCCAGGGCGTTGTTTCGTATCTCGCAGAGCAAGGATGGCCGAATGGATCCCAGAGCCAGTGGCAAAGGACCTCAGAAGGTACTGCACTGCTTCAGGCCAGCAGGTAACCCCTCCTTCGGAGGCATGTGACGAGCCTCTTACAGAGTTGTATTGATCCTCTGCCAGTCTACACAGGAAATAAGGCAGCGCGATAAACGCCTGTCCTCCATTCATCCCCAGGATGTCGACTTCCGCTACAAAGCGTGCAGGAAATCCAACACCGAAATGGGTTCCTCACCTGAGAACCGTTGGTTTTGAAGTGAGAGCTTCATTCACTTGATGCAGTCCCTAACTTTTCCGGTTCCCCAGGGGGTTCGGTTTAAAGAAGAGTTCTCCGAAAGGTAATAACTGTACGACAACAGCTTCTCATAAAGAGGGTTAGTAGGCTTCAACTCTTTCAATCCGGAGTGCTTTCTTCCCTTCGTGCGGGCGCGGATAACACCTTGGGTAGCCGATCACCGCTTTGAGCGAGATGAACGCTCACGAGGGGCGTTTTTTACCGACGAGTCGGACGTGTCCGTCTCGGACGACCGGTGAGAAGACCGTGAAGAAACTGAAGAGTCAGAATCGTAGTCCTTCTGCCCCTTGCGTGCCTTGGGATTCCTGGCCTTCTTACCCCGATAAGAGACAGCGGCTGGCTCTGCCAGAGGGTTAGCTCCAACAAGGACAGTCTGTTTGATCGTCTCCAGACGGGTGCGTAGGCGAGTGAACTTCTCAGCCACGTTCTCCACGAAGAGAGTTGGTCCTCCAAACCCTCAAGAAGAGAGTTGACATCACCAGGCATTACGCGGAGATCCTCAGAAACAGTCTGCAAAGCAGCATCCTCCACCTTCTTTCGAAAAGAAGAAAGCTCCTTAGCAAGAATAGCGTGGGCAGCCCGCAATGAACGGAACTGCTCTTCCATAGTTAAGTTGGGGGTGTCATTGCCAATAGCCCCCAGAGCTGCCTCCGAAGTGGGAGCTACGGAAGGGACCGTACCTCCTACGATAAGGGCGGGAGCAGCAACGGCAGGAGGGGGACCATCACCTCGACGAAGGTTAATCAACGATGTGGGCGGAGGTTTAGGGATTGTCGGAGCCACGTCGGCATCCGGTACCCCTTCAGTACGGGACAGTGAGCGGGTCGAGATGCGCGAGGAAAGTGGCAGATCCGTGCGTCCAGTCCGACTGCGCGTCCTCGGACGATCCGGTGACGATACAATCAAAACAACCGTATAACAGGATAACCGACGGCCGATTGGCTGGGGATTCCACTAAACTTCCTAGAGAAGACAAAAGATACGAGAGCACTCTCGAGAATGAACTGAACTTCGGAATTAATCTAAAAGCACGATTTCCAAGTCGGGAGACCAATTTGTAGTGCAACGCCTTTGGCGGGAAAACCGAAATACCAAGAAGATATTCGGGATCTTCCTCTCGAGGAGGTAGCACAGCGAACGGAGCACTCCGGGAATGACAAGACTGGCCGGCTGTAAACCGCGATCAAACCGGCACGACGAGCGTCGGAGTCTACAGTGCGGACCGGGTACCGTGTAGGGACACGTGCGAAGAGCGGTCTCAAGACTGAGCCTCGTAAAAGTGGAACGGCGACCACACGATGTCGGACGGCGAGCCACGTGAGAGTTGGCAGTAGAACAAACCCAAAAAGGGGCAAAGGGGTCCACAAGAGTGGGGATATGTGCGCAACACACAAACCAAACTCAATACCGGGGCGAGTATACGACAGTAGTCTGGACGACACACACACATGCAGTGGTAATACTCTAAGCGCCACAAGGGTGGGTAACTGTACGTGAACAACGCGGTTGTCACTCCACTTGGAGGGTGAACAGTCCGCGAAGGCGTGATAGTTAGAGCCAGCAAGCCCTTGCTTGACAAGGGTGATTTACTGAGGGAGCCTAGCTCAACCTACTGAGTAGTGGGCTCGGCGCCGCCCCTCACAGTGGCGCGCTGGCCAAATAAAGTATCAAATATATCTATTAAGTACAGCAATGTTGGTGCCATCGCCTCCTGGGAATCCGTGCAACACGTGTTCCCGTCACGCCCGTTGAGCGGTAGCTTAGGCCGTGCATCCCACGTGTACAACCTCAAAAACAGTTTGGGCTCAACACCCCGCCAGCGGCGGTACAGCTGATATATCGACTCTACGCATCAATGCGGAAAATTCACGAAGTCCTCAAAACCTCCTCTTACGAGTGTTGTCCTTCAAACATAATCTCTGAGGCCATATACAAACAGATCCGTAAGCATGATTGGGTTAGAGACGTTCACAAGCTAGCCCTCCAGTCTCGTTCGATGTCTTCAATCAAGCCGCACCACCAATTACGTGCGACAACAAGATTACTGCAGATATCATGTTAGATATCCGACACCGTAAGAATATGATATTGCGTAGTATCGATTGGTTGGTTGCAAATAAGAACACATCAGGGACTGTCATTGAAAGGCAGTTGCTTAACGCACTTGGTTTGAACAACCGTGTTCTGGTGAACTCTGCAATATCCCGTATTGAAGATGATATTAATATTCCAATACTGTATGCATCATCGAAGATTGAGAAGGAGCGTGATGAATACCTTAACAAAATCTCCATGCTTTTTACCAGTGGTGTCATGCACGGTCGAGGTGATGACCAAGACGACTGTGATGGGGACAAGATCTATCTGGATATTGGCGAGGACTCTAAATCTGAAATTAGGAGTGCCATGGACAAATCCGTCAATGATGCCATGGTTGAGGGTCTTTCAAAGACCAGTCGACAGCGTCTTGAAGGTTACTTTCAGAAGTATGACCAGATTTTCGACTAAGGCTGGGAACGTCGCCTCCAGCCAGCTTTCCTCCGTTACGAATAGAGATTTATAAAGAACGGAAACCAGTTAAGGTGAAAGCGCGCAGATATCCGCCTGTACAGCGGATATGCTTAGACTCCTTCGTACAGAAGCTAGTGGATTACAAATTAATGACGCCCTACCCAGAAGCATAATGGTTATCTGCTCCGCTAGTCGTTTCAAAGCCGTCGAAGGCCAAGTTTCGAATGACTGTAGACCCACAGCCTATCAATTGGGCACCTGAGAAAGTGGTGTGGCCCATGCCACACGTTGAATCAGAGATTTATGACTTCGCTGGAAGTAAGGCCTCCGCAGTGATTGATTTTACGTCAGGACACTGGCAAGTGGCCTTACACCTGGATACATATGAGAAATGTGGAGTCATCAGCCCGACGGGCATCTTCTCATCACGAAGAGTGCTAACGGGACTGACAAACATTGAGCCTCATTTTCAACGATGCGCGCAGACAGAATTTGCCGAACTGAACACCTTTTTAAGCTTCGGATAGATGACTTCAATATACACGCGAAGAATGAAGAAGAACTGCTTGATATCTTAGAAAGGTTCTTTCGGATATGTGTTGATAACGGATTGTGAATTTTCATTAGGAAGAGCTCCTTTTTCCAGGAAGAAGTTAGATGGTGTGGACGTCTGATTAATGAACCAGGCTACCGTCTATATCCAACTCGTGTTGAAGCCTTGAAGGAAATTGATGCACCACAAACCGCAGCAGAGTTTTGCGAGTTTGTACTCTGTGTTCGAGAGATGTCGCAATGTATACCAGAGGGCACAAAGATGCTAAAAAAATAACAGAAATACTTGAAGAAGGGTGCAAACGCTCTGGAAAGCGAACAAAGAAGTCCCTAAAACTTATATGGTTGACCAGTCATGGATGGACAACAGAACATCAGGACATCTTTGAACTCATAAAACAAAAAACACGTGACTTGGTTTACTTGTCTTTTCCAAAACCCGGATATACGATCTGTATAATGACCAATGCATCGAAGAAGTATTGGTCTGGGGTAGTTACACAAGTTCCGACCATGGAACGTAACAAGCCTTTGAGTGAACAGACGCACAAACCATTGGCGTTTGTTGGACAGGCATTCACACCCCCATAACAACGGTGGAGCACACCGGAAAAAGAAGCGTATGTCATGTACCAGTTGTTTCGAAAGTTAGAATATCTCTTTCTTGCAGAGCATCCTTTCCAAGTTCTTACTGATCATCGAAAATTGTTGTTTGATTTTAATCCTGAGGCATTTGAAACTAACCTTGGTCACCATGTGATTTCAAAGGTCCAACGAGGGGCATTATTTTTATCACAGTTTGTATATACAATCGAACACATTGCTGGGGTACTGAATGTGTTTGCAGATATGCTTACAAGATGGACGAATTCTTATAAGGTAGAACAAACGCACATAAGATCTGTACATAGCCTTGTAGCCAGAGCCCGACAGATTAGGCCAACTCTATCGGACTTTAAATGGCCAACGATTGAGATCGTTAGAGAAGCACAAATTAACGCAGAGATAACCTCCAATCACTGCAAGGGCCAACCCTGGGATGCCGAGACCGAAACATGGATGGTCAAGAAAGCATTTCTACTTCCTGAGACGGACAAGGTCCTACTGCTGAAGTTCATGGTCATAGCTCACTCACTGCGGATTGGGTGGACATCTTGGCACCGACGCCACCATGAGCTGGTTGAGAGAGTATGTCTACTGGAAGAGGCAAAGAAGGGATGTCGAAACCTTTGTCAGATGCTGTATCCATCGTCTAGTGTCACGCACTGGTGTTCGAATACCCCACCCATTTTGGAATGCTCTTCATGCAAACAGACCTAATGAAGTTTTGTATTGCGATTTTCTATACATGGGAGAGAGCAGAACAACTCAGAAGTACATAATTATTATTAGAGATGATCTTTAATTCTATATTTGGCTTTGGCCATGTGTCAGAGCAGACAGTACTGCAGTTGCTGAACCACTTAGCATGTGGACTGCTCCTTTCGGGGGCTGGGAGTGGTAAGTAACGGATCAAGGGGCACATTTTAAGAACCAGTTACTCCACCTCTTATCAGAAGAATTCCACTATTCTCATTACTTCACCACGCCGTACTGTCCTTGGAGCAATGGATCAGTTGAGATAATATCTCGGGAAGTTTTAAAAGCATGCAAGGCACTATTGTCAGAGTGGAAGATGGGCGACAGAGAATGGCCATGCGTTGCTGAAAGTGTCCAGAGTGTTTAAAACCCTTCACCCTTAAAGCGAATTGGATATCGTTCCGTGGAAGAGCCTCAGATTTATCGTAATCTTCTTGAGGTCTTTACTAGACATGTTCCCGTCCGACCACTAATGAGAGCGTGGCCGGTCGAACAGTTCACTCATGCCACAACTCAAGACGAAGTTCGAATGAGACAACTTATAGGTACCAATGAGCTACAAGAAGCGCGTGAAAGTATGCACAGAGAAGTAGCAACAAAAATAAATACGTATCGAAAGAAACGCGTACACAGGCATAATCGTCGAACCAATATTCAACGAAGTGACATTGAAGTCGGAAGTTTTGTATTGGTTCGAGTAGCGCGGGGAGATGCCGGAAAATAGCCTTCTTTCTACTTTTCTGTGGAAAACAGGTGCCGAGAATGTCAGTTTCATCAGGTACATTATCCTAAATTGCGTATAAAACTTTTTTATGGGATAAGAAGAACCAGTAATTAGTCCGAAGAAGAAATATCTTTTTACTAGAAGCAATTTGGTCCTTATCTTCGCTATTCTTCAACGTAGACATAATAAGTGTAATATACTTTTTCTCTCTAAACAGTCAACCATCAAGTAGCTATTCAAGCTATTTTACGTTTGCTTTTTCTACTACGAGGACAACTTTTGCCATTTCTTGTTAGAGGTCAAAATGAAAAGTCTTGCGCGCTTCAAATGACATTCAGCGTCGATCTACGCAATCCTCGAGTAATTTCAAATGCAAATAATATGAAAAAGTCCTAAGGGTTTTATTATATGAGAAGCGGTTCTTTAATCTTTATTTTTCAAACCTGTTGTGCATCAATAGAAAAAAGTTTTTCTCCATGAGCAAGAGAAATCTGCGTCAGATTTAGAACTGCACGAAAACAAGCTGAATGTAAAGATCGGTGATGCCGGAACCGTGAAGATAGAACCCTAAACTGTGTCATGCACCGATTAGCAGTTTCGTGGCGAGCTCGTAGAATTGCAAAGTACTGATCTTCTTCTTCGTCACTTCCGTTCTTAAAATATCTTTCCATCTCGATAACCTCCATCCGCTACTACTACTTCTCCTCCTACCAAAACGTTTTTCGTTCTTTTCCTAAACATTTTTACGCCTGAGAATGGCCCGCACGGAAAGGGTCTGTTAGCCCAAACCAGATCACCACTAGCAATATATATTCCCAATTCATATCGTAACCCTGCAGCGTTTAGTTTATGCGAAAACCAACGAGGACTGAAAGGAGAGGGTTCATTGATTTAAAAATAAGAGCCGTCAACAGTCACAAAACAGTTCGTGTACTTTGATTTGTACTTCGACCTTGAGCTCCAAATGAACTGAGACAAAAAGAAGGTTAGCGACCACCGAGGCTCTTAAAATGAAACGTTTAGACTTACAACCTTTAAATCCGAAATGCTAGAGATCAATTTCCCCACCCAAGTCCGATACGTCTTTTCGTCAACGCCAGCAATTCGGCTGATGACAGCCTCCAATTTGTATGTTTTAAGAAACAGTAACGCCCACAACCGATGAATCGGTCGTCATACACTGGAATTGTTCGGATTAAGACGAATCCATGTCATGGCACAAACTCGTACGGAGACTCCGAAAAAGGCTCTAAAACGGCGTAAAAGAGTGCGTTCACAGCATTTCCGTGCCCCCTTCGTGAATGGCTTACTCAAGCTGCAAAAGAGAGTTTCGAGCTTTCTTGTCTTCTTCGCCGTAACTTTTACCATCTGGAATGATTCGGCCTTGAGGGACTCGTGATCAGTTCCTGTTGAACTGTACTTCTTGTACTTATTGATAGGAATCCCGTTCACTTACACTGTCTATTTACATCAACAGAATTGGCAACCTTCTTATACACGTTTAATTGACTATATATAATGATTACAGTACATGACGTCCAACGCGATTTACTCCGTTGCGGAGAACTCTGGTCATTTGGCACTTTATTATAATAATAATACGAAGAGGCGTCCAGAACATCTACACTTTCAACCATACCTCACTACCTTACAACCAATCCTAAACTACGTTATAGGCGTCGGGAGTGCATCATGTTCACGGGAAAGTGAACATTTCCCGGACATCGTAAATTTAGATTGTCCGTAGCGTGCTAATTCTTCCACCTTAGCTATATTTGTCGCCATAGTCAGCCACAAAGAGCCAGACTGAACAGGGGTAAAATATTGTACAAGGCACCAAACAGGTAGTAGAGAAATTAATGCCCCGTCTTCTAGTGAAGAAAAGCGCTTTATCCTACTTTTTCATGTGTTTGGATTGCAGAGATGACTATGAATATGACAGTAAATTTGACCCGTATTCTTCTGTCACAAAGAACCCCGTCTTGGAACCTGGAGTACGCCCCCGAGTCATGCTCACTCCAGCTGTTTGGCAGGAGCTTGGCCATGGTTTTCGCTGCCTTTGAAGAGTGCTTGCACGACAAAGAGTTCCTTTTCTGGCACTAACGTAGTAGGGCTTGTAAGTTGCGTTCATTACAACGCTGGTGCCTCAATGACAAGCAACACGTGCCTTGTTATGGAAGTAGGGAAACGCGATTCTTATCCGTCATGCTGCCAATTCGGAATACATGCCGAATGACATTTTGATAGGAACACCGTTACGGAAAGCATTCTATGTACGTAAGTCAAACTCTCAGTTGGTGGTTTGATATCTTATTGAATTCCCAACGGTTTGTGCGTCGTATATTCTTTACAGACCGCCGGTTCTCGGAGGTCAAAGTATAATACAAGTCTTCCCGAACAGCAATGTTCCTGCCAAATTATTTGAAAACCATTCGTACCCCTCGTGTTCCTCCACTGCATTTTGTTCCGTAATGACATTGGAATGTTGCATGAAAGAGCCCAAGTCGTCTATTGGTGGTTTAAAATTGCCTTTTCTCCCTTCAAGGATTTTGATTGGTTAAAAGTAGTGGCAAGGAACAACCAGATCTATGCACTTTTTCCCAGTTCACAGAAAACCTATATTAGCGCCCCCAAAAGTCTCCAATTTAGACAGATTGGGAGCAAATCACTCTCTTCAAATTCTCTCAAAGCAGTTCCGCAACGTATGCAACACTCTCATCTGTGTTCTCGGAAACGGAATTTCACATTCAAAATTGCTAGTTTTGGTGACCGATTATCTGGTGACTTTTTCCAACTTTTTTCCGATACTTGGGTTTGATATGAGGAAATTCGTCTTTGGTATGCTAGTTTGACATTCGAAATTTGCAGTTCTGGAAATTCGCCAGTTTTAGAATTTGAGTTATGGAACTGGCGAATTTCCAGAACTGCAAATCTTGAATGTCAAACTAGCATACTAAAGACGAATTTCTTCATATCAAACCCAAATATCGGAAAAAAATTGGAAAAAGTCACCAGATAATCGGTCACCAAAACTAGCAAATTTGACTGTGAAATTCCATTTCCGAGAACACAGACACTGTAATATCGAACGTATCTGCCCAGTTTGTTGTCAACCATGTCTCTTACTATTCATAAAAGCAGCCCAGCTGTGAAGCTCTTAATTAGGAAGATCAAAAAGGGAACGATCATTGAAGCCCAGACACCTGCAGAAGTTTGGAGAAGCGAAGCCCTCTTCCAGAAGCATAAGCTACCTGCCTTTCGTAATCGATTGTATAAGCTCCGGCAACAGATACAAAATTCTAATGAATGTACGTTATTCTCATTGGATCCGAAAACTACTATATTCTAATCATATTATTTCAGTTCTTGACGAAGACGAATATGATAAGTTGAATAGGAGATATACAGAGCAAAGGTTGCGCCCTCTTAACACAACCAAATTCGACGATGAAGAACATGATACGGTCGATATTAGAGAAGATGACTCCGTTTCAAGCGCTGATGAATTATCCTTGCCCAACATGTTTTAACCACTGTTTTTAATTTCGGACTGGACTAAGGCCGGTACTATGGCAGAGAGACTGTCATTGGCAATTCTTTTCCCTGCGGTGTGGGTGCTGGTGACTTCTCTGTTTCCGTTGGTCAAGGGGGATGCCATTTAGAGCTTCTCGTCTGCTGGCCTTCTGCTCTACTTCATATGGGAACTCTTCATAAAAATTGGCTTGTAAGCAATGAGAGTGCTACCCGTTTGGAGAGCTACCATCTAAAATTATTGGGCTCTGAGGCAGTGCTGAAGAAAAAGAGAAAGAAGGCAACGGATATTGTAGAGTCGAAGGTAAATATTCATCTTCCATTTCAAGTTGAAACACACATCGATTCGAAGCACAATTTAGGCTGGGTTGATGGCAATGAACGAATTGTGTACGTAGATTTGAAAGCAGCTGTCGAAGAATATGTGGTTGCTTTGGATGCAACAGCTTTTGAGCAGGTTTAGAGTGTGCGCATTTCAAACGGCGAATCATTGGAGTGAACAATATAACTGATTGTAATCTGAGTGTTACAAGAACCCAAGAAATATACAGTTCTATTACAGAAAGTCGGTGAGAGATGGTGAACGACCGTGATCGATATGTCTTCGTATTTGTGTTTTTCCGCGTCTCTCGGATGAGACGCAAGCACAAGCTAGAGTTTCAATGGAAAGGTCCTCGTCGTGTTGTTTCAACAAATTCGAACTGGGTGTTCGAAGTTGAAGATATTATAGAGACAAAGAAGGAACTCGTTCATGTTTTTCGACTGATACTGTACAGGGCAGATTTAGATGGGACAGATGTAGATCTCGCTCTACTTGAATATGCACACAGCAACGAGACTGAGTGGCAGGCTGCAAAAGCATTGAAAGATATTAGGGATGGGCCTACAGGTATTGAAGTTATGGTAGAGTTGGAAGGTCTTCCCGATGATATTGACAACACTTAGGAGCCGTTAGGAAACATTGCTGAAGATCTACCGGAACTACTTGGTGCGTTTCGCAAAGGCCGCTCGTCCTCTGAATCGTTGTGCCTGCCATGTAGGAAATACGCCGCTTTGTGTATCGCACACGACGTGGACGTCATTCTTCTACACGATCCTTCTGAAGTAAACCCTGCCGATGGTCCCTCACGTTCAATGCCGTCGGTGGGGCAGCCATGAGTCACGTCCGCAATCGCGTTTCTGGAAGCAGTGTATACATGGGCTTCAAACCCCAGAAGCGCGTGTAGTGCAATAGAATCAGCCCATGTTGGGTATGCATAGTAGCATAGTAGTAGTTTAGTGTGCACATGGGTGCAGCTCAAAGGTGACCACGTGTAAGGTTGTGGCAGTTGTAGTGCCACCCCTGCGGGACCCCTTAGTAGGTAGGATGTTTGTTATTTTTCGACACGTCGCTGCTGCCCTGGGAGGTGTACTTAGTCATTTCCCGACGGGCAGAGCTCATTGTGGTAAACCTCAAGCACCCCCTAGCCGATTCTTCATCGTCTAGGTTCCCATAGGGTCGTTCTGTCGCCGCTACCGGTGCTGCACGCCTGTCTCGTGCCCCGTTGTTATCGTCGCTGCACGCTCCTTCGTCCCCGCTTGGGTGCTGCGCATAGTATCCCTATTTCTTGGGCATTGTTGTTATTCACTCGCGTGAGTGTACTTCATTGGTCTCCCGACCTAGAATAACCCCAGTAGGTCATTCTTCATTTATTTCCGTTTCGACCCCTCTTTGGGATTGGTTTCGATTTTCAGAACCGCCTCGAACCCTCTCGGGACTTACAAACCCGCCTGGGAACGCTGCACGGTTGCAGCTACCGCCTTTTGAATTCACTGGTTGTTTCGAACTCGCCCATTGGGATCTCTTTGCCGGAAGCCGGACAAAAAGCTTTCCGCCTTACCATCATGACCACCCCTCTAGGATTCTCTCGTGAGCATGTCGACATGACTGTGACCCCTCGGGATCACAGCGCGGTCGAAGTCGCGCCAGATACCCACTCATGGGTCCACAATACTCGGAGTACCAATATGGAGATTCTATTCCCCGTGGACAAGCCGGAGAAACTTCTCCGTCAGTCTACACCCACCGAATTCCGGAATCTTCTGGAGGTCATGCGTCAGCAGGCCTCCATAGAAACACCTCCGCAGCCCCAAAGGGAAGCACCGCTCAACCACTTGGGCGGCACCCTGCCTGTGTCTACTGGAGGGGAGCCACCGCTCCTCCCTGGTGGGTTACTCGTAGCCCTGAAGCCCTTAGTGGAGTCGATGGTCGCCTACGAGGTCGAAAGTCGAATTCCCCAAAGGATTCATGCGGATGTGGAAGCCTTGATGGACACTTTAGTCCATTGGGTCACTTCAACGATCACCATTTCTGGAGTTCTAGAAGGCGCAATTGCCACCAGTGTGCACACTGTGGCAAATTGTCGTTTTCGGCTTGTCGCAACAGTGGACAAGTTACTCGTTTCAAAGTTCCTTGGTTATGCTGATTTGGCAAACGTCCTTTATCCCTTCGGGTGCTGCAGTCGATTCAGGGCCCGAGTGGGACCCTTCTTAAGACAGACCAAATTGGACGTTCATCCCTGTCGGGAAACAGAAGTACCGGCCGCGTCCTTACAAAAAGACGCAGTACACGGGGAGAAATGAACGCTCCAAACCGACACCGGACAAGGAGAGGGGTTAACCGAAGAGGTACTAACCTTCCCAAGTCGGGCGCTTTGAGTCCGGACGCGGATGCCAAGACCTAGCGTTTTGACAACTTCTCCTCTGAAGTAGACATATTCACTACTTGGATTCTACCCCATTGGGATCCAAGATCTTTTGTTCTTGTTGTCTAGTTTGTTCTAACTTGTTTTCCCCACGGGAGATACTGATTTCTCTAACTTTTCACTATCCCCTTTCCCTTTCTCCCAAAACCCCTTTTTGTGTTTGCAACACCTCCCTGTCAGGACGCCCGTGCTCCTCGCCCCCTTCGTCTGGGAGGAAGTAACCCTGACACGGGAGGTTCCCTTCTTGTATCTTTTTCCCAGATTGGGTACGAATGCGGCTTGGCAACGAGTTGCTCTCGTTTCTTTCTGGAACACTCTTTCCCAACTGGGTGTTTGTCTACTGATTTCTGACACCATCGTGGTTGTCCCGTTTTGGGTTTTGTCACGGATACAGTATCCGGTAGAGGTTGGCTTTCTGGCCATATCTACTGAGTAGGCTCCCATTATGTGGATCATTTTTTATACTGGAAGCTGTGTTCCCATTTGGGTCGTGTTCACGTTGATGAACAGGAAAATCTTTCTTCTCTGAAGTGAAGTTCTCGAATTCACCCTTGCGGGAAAAGGCGAGGAAGCCAACACAGGGCATCGACTTTCTCAGCCTTTTGAGGATTTATCCTCACCCATTGGGAACGCTTTGGATACCTCACAGGTTTCCAAATTGGTTCCCGCTCCGTGGCTGACCATTCATTCGATATCTAGGTTTATCCCTCCCTGGAAAACCTGCTACCAAGATATTGGTCGACCGACATAGCAATTGTGAGATTACAGATTTTCAGCGAACCCCACATGGGCTTGGATGACAGCTTTTCGCAATGAGCCATTCTGGAGAGAACAGTTTTCGAGTCCGCTACAGAACCAAAATGGTTTTCCTCTTGTCATCAATTACCCCTCAAGGGACGAATCACAGGCGTTTTTGGACCCCAATGGGTTTCTTCTCATCTCTACGGTATTATTCAATACCGTTCTGGATGAACCGCTTAAGGATTCTACCCTTTTGGGATTGTTTTGTTTCTTTGGCTTTTGTTTATGCATCTGGGCTCGTTTCCGTTCGAGCCCTTCATCTGGGTTTTATATCCATAATTATTAGTTAATATGCACCCTGATATCCGCCGTTCTGTCTTTCAGAATACCGCTTGGGCCTTCGCAACTCGTGCGGTGCGCTCGCATCAGAGGGGGAGAATGATTGTGTTTTTCATGATGCCCTTCGGGTTATAGTCTACCTTTGATTTCAGAAGTTTTCCCCTCTTGGGATGTGGCCACTCTCTTTTGGAATTTCTTCCGTCTCATTTGTCTCCATCCCCTTTGGGTTTGGTGGGACCTACACAGGACTTTTTTGTTCGAAACGCACCCTCTTGGGCTTTCCGATATCAAACGTACCTCGTCAGGATGGCCAACGGTACTGCCCCTGATGGGTCTGCGACAGTCAAAGCCCGACTGGAGTGATATCCGAGTTCGCAAGACTTCTTGGAGCTACTGCACCATGTTCATTTGAACCTCGGGACTCGTACTCGTACCTACTGCGACTACGGGAGCCAGCAGGGCCGTGGCGAACATCATCTGGTTACTTTGGGTCACTTTTCCCGTTTCAGCAACAAAAATTTTGGCATAGTCTCCCCCCGGCCGTGGTGGCCACAAATTTTCCCGGCGGGATATCGCCAGTTCAAAGTCTTTTTGGGTCTCGCGAATGGCTCGGAAAAGCTTTGCGCTGCTTCGAAAGACGTTGGGGCCCCGTTGGGACTACTTAGGGCGACTTGGAACCGCCGCTATGTGGAGCGCAAGGTCTTCTGAGGACTGTACACACCCGATAGAACGCTGTACATCGCTGGCGTGCGCCATTGCACGCCAGAATCACCCATGTGGAACACGCGCGCGCCATGCAAACGAGCGCGCGCCTGTATGCGCCGTTGCAAGCACGCAAAACGACACGTGGCCCACGCACGTGGGTAGCCGATTCGGTCTACAGTATTACACGTAGGGACATGGTTTGGCACTATCAAAAAATCTTAAGTATTTTGATGTGCCGCGCACCCCAAATCGGGCATTGCGAGCTACTGAAACGCTTGCGTTTCGGAGATATGGGACAAAAAAAGAATCGCCGGTTTTGACCCGGTACGGGAGGATAATTTTCGCGTCGGATTTTTCGATTCTCCTTGCAAGTAACCCCTTGGGCAATTGCCGCGTCGTGGCCTATTCATCTATAGAGGATATGCGCATTCGGGCACACTGCGTATTGTGCGCCCCGCGGCCTTGCTGGCACGCGCCGTGCGCACGTGCGCATCTTCACGTGCACGCGCGCGTCGCTGCGCTCACGGCGCAGCCCCCCCAACGGCGCTCGCTGCGGTCCCCATCGAGATTTTTCGGCACTTGGAGACCAAGCGCACTCCAAGGAGGGGAGGGGGCCCAACCAGGGCTTTTTGCGCCATGTTCACACCGTGCCGCAAGCGTCGCACACTACGCGCCAAGCCGAAATGCTTGGGAAGGCCCTCGAAGGGGATGATCTTGCTGACAAAAGCGTACCCTGCAGGGTCAAGTAGGCAAGCGAAAATTCTTTACTGACTCAAGACGAGCTGTAACGCGCTACGCATTCCCGCAACGGGTCTATCTGGCGCAATGGAAGGTGCTAGCAGTACCGTCCAAGTCCGACGCGGAAGCTGCCAAAAAGGAGTCGTTCTCCAAAGGCGCGGGCAGCGAGCGCAACCTATTGGGACCATCGCCTACAAGAAAACCATGGCCGTCATTGGGATGTTGGACACCACGGTCTTCGGCATTGGGGGGACTCCCACTCTTGGGATCTATTGCCGTCGGAACCTCTCCCCCTTGGGAAATAGTGCGCAGTGGCCTTCAAAATCCACACCAGTCGCTCGAGCATAGACCCCTTCGGGAAAACTACTTCGAGAACATCTCCCTCTCGAGTTGTACCCATCTGGGAAGGCAATGACACCCCTTGGGACGAACAGTTGGACATCCACAGCGAGTGATGCAGTATCGCGCATATTCGAAAAGGACCCTACGGGACTGAACTGGAGGATGGTAAAGCGCCTACAGAGGGACGGAATTGATCGCAAAGAACCCACGCGAGATCGGACGGGCAATGGAACGGACTATGCATGAGCCAATTCTGGGGATGTTGGACCTCGCAGAGCAGACTGCGGATTGACCACGCGTGTACCGCGACCCTCTTGGGTAGAGGGGACCATCAAAGCGCACGTTCTCAGACCGGGAAGGAAGGCAAAGAGCTCTTGCACACATCTACCCAGGTGAACCCAAGTGGGCCTACAGTGCATCACGCAATCATGCCGCGTTCTCCGTTCGTTCTGACCAGGACCCGTACGGGAATTTGTCCAACCTTCTGCCAGACAGCTCCGTCTCGCATCTCCATACCCGCAGGGGTCTCCAATATTGTAACACTTCATGCCTCGCAATGGTGGTCTGTTCCAAGCCCGCGTTGGGACTGGTTCAAGTTGGAGGGTTCGCAACTATTCCGCCTTTTCGCCGCCTGCCAGCACCCTGAAAGGGACAACCAGAACCGCCTGACACTGCGGGTTTGCGCTCGTTCTCCACCCGATTGGGACTGTCACTCGATGCGCAGTATTGCGACCCGATGGGGACAACTCAATCACGAGGGTGACTTCGCACCGCCCCAGGGACTGCCTGCAGCGTAAGATGAATGCGTCGCCTGGTCAGGACACTGAGTACAGTCGTACTGCCCATTCTGAGACTACATATCGCGCAGCTCTGCGCCTATACGGTGTCGTGGCAAAGCAATGCCGAACAGGTCTACGTATACCTGCCCATCGGGAATGCACCTGTCGACATGGCCCCCGGTCGATATCGTTACCACCCTCAGGGCAGCCCAAATTGCTGCAGATGTGCGATCTTCGCCCCTACGGGACTCCTTTGGTTTCACGCTCGCCGTGGAGCCTCAGGGGTTAGAGCCCGCAAGGGAATGTGGACGTCCGGAACTCGGTTCTTCGCCGTGTCCGCCTGGAGAATCCTAACCGGTAGTGCAACCCTTCATGGGACTCTATTCGTCTGCGATTCGCCTCATCGCTACCGTGCTCTTTCGCCGCCCTCTTGGGATTTCGAGGTACAGCAAATTGCGCTTCGCCGTGTCTGTTCGGCTACTGCGTAGGCCGCACTCCCTGCATGGGCACTCTGTCGTCCGCGCCCCGTATCTCGTTCGTTGGTTACCCAAATGGGATCTTAGCGGATTCAATGGTTGTAGCTATATGCGTTTACGCTCGAGATTACTCCGCCGCATGGGAATGGTTTGACCAGCCTCGGGACGAGGCCAAGCCTAAGAAGGGGAGTCTGTAGTGCAATAGAATCAGCCCATGTTGGGTATGCATAGTAGCATAGTAGTAGTTTAGTGTGCACATGGGTGCAGCTCAAAGGTGATCACGTGTAAGGTTGTGGCAGTTGTCGTGCCACCCCTGCGGGACCCCTTAGTAGGTAGGATGTTTGTTATTTTTCGACACGTCGCTGCTGCCCTGGGAGGTGTACTTAGTCACCTCCCGACGGGCAGAGCTCATTGTGGTAAACCTCAAGCACCCCTAGCCGATTCTTCATCGTCTAGTTTCCCATAGTGTCGTTCTGTCGCCGCTACCGGTGCTGCACGCCTGTCTCGTGCCCCGTTGTTATCGTCGCTGCACGCTCCTTCGTCCCTGCTTGGGTGCTGCGCATAGTATCCCTACTTCTTGGGCATTGTTGTTACTCACTCGTGTGAGTGTACTTTAGCGCGTAAGGAGCGCGGAAATAGAGCTACGTGTTCTAGATCAATGCTTTGAAGACCAATGGGCAAGGACCACGAAGCGCCGGACTCAGGATAAGGCAAAGGGCAAACAAATCCAGCAGGAAATCCGTCAGGCTCTGCCCGCAGTGTTCTCACTTCCAGACGGCAATTTCTTTGCTCGCCACCCTCTAATTGCTGCTACCCTTTCGGCAAAAACTAGAGCTGCTTATTCCTTGGCTTACAAAATCTTTCGCGATACTTTAATGACCTCACCAACCAATCCAGAGAAATTAGATGAAATGCTGGCGAGTTATATCGAAGAGGCCTACCAGGAAAGTCCACTAGCAGGAAATCGTCAGAAAGTGAGCTATGTTCTCGCCTTTTTCTGCGTAGCACGGCTGTGGCTTCGAAACAGGTTTGGTCTCTTTCGTAGAACACTGTCGGGTTGGTGTACACTGAAACCACCTCAGCCAGCACTTCCCTTGACTCGAAAGCTTATGCTGGCTTTCTCTGCATACTTTCGTGAGAAAGGGAACTCTACCGCCGCTGTCGCTCTTTATTTACAATGGGATACATATATGCGAGCCTCTGAAGTGATCGCTCTCCGCCGAAGCTACATAGCCTTTCCAGAAGACGTGCAATTGGAACATGAAGTTCATGCGATAGGGGGTGTAAATATTGAACATGCAAAGACAGGCCCAACACAATTTACGCCGATTCGCGATGACATGGTAATCTTCCAACTACGTGTCCACATGGAATTAATCCCTGAACATGCGAGTACAAAGCTATTTGATCGGTCTTACAACATCTACAACTCTCTTTTCAAAAACGCGGCATCGCACTTTGGACTGGATCAGGAAAGATTTACTACGCACTCGGCACGCATCGGTGGAGCTCTTCCAGATTATTTGGAAGGGTATTTGGCAGAAACAATTGCCTTGACTGGAAGATGGAAGTCGTTTCAATCTTTCCAGAGATATTTGAGTAATGGAAGATCTGGTCTCGTTCGCACAAGGACAAAACCGTTTTCACAGAAGCGGATCCAGTTGTATGCCAAACGTTGCGATGATTTTCTTATGGATTGCCGTAATTATATTGGGAAATACTCGTCTCAACAGAACTGAGTCTACATTCAGGAAGACACATTGGGTGGGAAGGCGACGAGCAACTGTCGCACGCACAAGCAAACGTGCAGCGGTGCCCTGGTCTTGTTTGCCACGCTTTGGCAAAGGGCGCCACCATTAGACGAAAGAACTGGTCTGCTGTCGTCAGCAGACTACCGCAGCATTGAACGTCTACACGTTCGACGGAGGCAACAACGCCTCTTAGTTCTGGCAAGTGAATGCAGTGGAATAAGAAATTCCTATCCGAGAACACAGACGTGTAGTAATACCGAACGCAAAGTACGGTTTTTGCTTTGCTTCTTGGTTTTCATTGGAGCTGTACACTCCACAACAATTGTTTCATTTGGTGTTACTCAGTCAATATGTCACATGGAGCCAGTCAAAACACTTTTCTTATGTCTACTATTTGTAGACATAACAGAACACCATTAAACCCCTCGCGAAAATTTTTTTCCCTCGCGTCATAGGAGAAGCGTTGAAGGGCATTTCTGCGACATATGCTTCTCTTCGTCTATCGGAAGACCAAAACCATACATGCTCTCCCATTAAAACTATTGACTCCAGTCGTCTCATATTCAAGTGCGCGAAGCACAGCAGCTGTCCGCACATCCCACGTCAAACAGTCGAGAAATCATGTGAGGCGAACACACGCAAAAACTTGACCAAGGGGTTGTCTCCTTTCGTGCCAAAACAGGAACGAAATTTCTTGACCTCACACAAACGACCCAGTCATCCAAGCATCCCCATTGCCAACCCATATCACCGTCAGTTGTTGCGCAACTTCACGTCAGAGCGCAGCGAAACCACCACAAACCCTCGTCACGGCACGCACTAACCAGCACAATACCCTGTCTCTCTTTTTCGCTACACAACAAAAACTTCAAACGACACAGTGTGTTTTCACAATTCAGTCAGGAAGACTATGGTCTTCTCCTTCATTGGGATTAAGCGGGCGAAAGCAGCATCGCAACCAGTACACGTAGTATCATGACACTCTTTCTCTTCCGTTCAACCACTACATAAGACGCAGCTCGAGGGAAGTACATCGCAATCTGCATCGCACACAACCCAGAACGACGGCGCCAACAACACTCCTTGAATAATGTCTGAAGAACTCGCTATTGCTGAAGTCCACAAAAATCTACAACTTGCTGTATACCAAAAGTATGAACAGAAGAGTAGTTTCCTCGAACTCCAAGCGAAGCACAACGTTTCAGAATGGCGTCTGCGTAAAGCCTACAAAGACTGGGTGATGACGTATCCGGAGGCACAACCACCACACTACACTGAGGTGATCCTTCCTTATCGAAAAACCGGCCGCCAAACTGCACTCACGCAACAAGAGGAGAATAGTATCGTCCAGGCCGTGGAATATTTTTGCGAGAACAACACACCATGAACCAAAGTCGGCATATGTGACCTTGTTCAGACCTACGTCTCCTCTCTTTCGGAAGAGATGCAGCTCCGGATCGGATTCAAAACCAATCTTCCTTCATTGGGGTGGCTTGACCGCTTTATATTGAGACACAAGCTGCACTACATGCCAGTCCGCATTGTGGAGAATGACCGAGTGGACATAACCCCTGAAAAGATTGCGAGGCACTTTGCTCTGCTTGAGAGCCTCATTGACCGCTATTGCATTGTTGATCCTCGGCGTATCTTCAATTTGGATGAATCCGGGGTGTCGGTGAACAAGATTCTGGGCCGTAGTCTTCGCAAAGGTGTAGGAAGCCAGAACGCAGTGCTCATTCACAAAAGTGTGAAGGTCAGAGGTGCAAATGACCGCGTTACTGTCATGCCAGTCGTGTCAGCGAATGGGAGGGCGTGGAAGCCGGTGGTGGTAATCTGGGGCAAACGCGCGCATTATCGCTTTCTGAACGGTACACTTCATACTTTGCACGACTTTCTTCCGCCCTGATATCTCTACCAAAGAGACATACCAGGTGTGGATCCAGCTATTTTCTTCGACTGGGCGCAGACTGAGGAGCTTCGAAAGAACGGGAAGCATTTCCTGGTTCTTCTCGACGGTTACGCTGGTCATCTCGAATATCGCACGCTACAGCTCCTGAAAGACAACCGAAGTATTGTGGTTGCTCTGCCATCGCACACAAGCCACATACTCCAGCCACTGGATGTGAGTGTCTTTCGAACTTATAAATCCTTCGTACAACGAGAAGTACACCGTTTGTTGCGAAACAGATCGGTACTGGATGTTTTTGACGTAGCTGTTGCTGTCACAACGGCATTGTCGGAATCGCTTGTGTACGCCAACATCCGCAGTGGGTTTCGCAGAACTGGAAATTGGAACTATGAAGAGGGCTATCCGTGCTTGTCAGTAGTTGAGAACTCGTTGTTCTTGCAGAAACGAAAAGGCGAGGATAACGGTCGTCATCTCACGGCGGAGAAGGTGTTGGCAGCTCTTAGAGCAAGAACAAATAGCTCTCGTTGCTATGAAAAAGCTGCCAACTTGCGTCGTTTTGTTGAGCTTGCGCCTCGCTGCGACTCTTTGTTACAGCATCTTAGAACTACCCGAGTGGAGCGTCGTCGTGCTGCTGCATCGAGAGCTGCTCGCAACCAAGCGGTAGAAGATATGGTTCATTTGTATGGTGCCACAGACGATGCAGGCGGAGATGATGGTGAGAGTGTGGTTGTGGAGACGGACTTGGTTTGCGATGCCTAGTAGTGTTGGTTGTGGGTTATGAGTTCATATGCGCTTTGTAGTGTTTGTTTGACGTTTTGCAGTTTGAGTTTTCCGCGTTGTGATAGTGTTCGGGACAGTTTGGTAAAAGACGAACTACTCAGGCGGTTCCGATTTGTGCACTATCTTCTGCGCCACAGAGAACAGCCGACAGTATCCGCTGTTTAGAAAAGGAAGCAGAGAAGAATTTGGGCGAAAAATCGTTGAGATCTATGTGGAACAACGTCTTTGCACGAAGACGTTCGGAATCTTCTTCTCGACAGGGCAGCACAGCGAACGGAGCACTTCGGGAATGACACAGCTAAGCCGGGTGTAAATCCGAGGTCAAACCGTCACGACAAGCGTCGGAGCGTTAGGCTGATTAGTAGTCGGTAGAGATCCACGTGTTCACACGGTCACGAGATGAGTCCTCGAAAGAGAGTAGCACGGCAACGACAAGGTGTCGGAAACGGGCCACTGAGAACAGGGCAAAAAGGCAAACCCAAAAAGGGGAGAAAGCAAACCACCAGAGTGGGGAAGAGAGAGAGAATAAAGCAAACCCAATACAGGGGCTAGTAAACGACAATAGGTCGGAACGAGACACACAAATAGTAGTTATACTCTGAGCGCCACAAGGGTGGGTAACTATACGTGAACAACGCAGTCGTCACTCCACTTGGAGGTGAACAATCCGCGAAGGCGTGATAGTTAGAGCCAGAAGCCCTTGCTTGGCAAGGGGCAGTTTACTTGGGGGAGCGGTGCTCAACCCTCTAAGTACTAAGCTCGGCGCACCACTGATAGTGGGTGCGCCGGGCAAAATAACCTATAAAATATCTAAATAAATACAGCAATGCTGGATGCACTGCCTGCAGCATATCCGTGCTACACGGTTGCTGTTCACACCCGCTAAGCGGCGCCTCAAGCCGTGCAATTTACGTGTACATGTGTGGAAATTACCTCAGCGAGGCGACACGCTAATAGCGGTGTAGCTCATATATATCTACTAACGCATGATGCCGAATTAACTAAGTACCTCAAATTGCCTCCAAAAAGTGTTGTCCTTCAATTTACTTAATTATTTTGAGACGGAAAGCTTATGTTTATCTCAATAGACATAAGCTGTCATTATAGTTGGGTAAAACGCTAGGAAACACGGAAAATTGCACATCAATTGTTTGTAGTCATTCTTTGTAATTGTTAATTGATTTTGATGTACTGATGCAAAACAATCTAAATGTATGGGATATTCTTGCATTACTGGAACCTTATGCATCGACAAACCGTGTTTTTTTTTTGTCAGCCATAGCCCAACGTCCTTCGGGAAAACGTGAACATCTTCCGATGTTGACGGTATCACTCTCGACAAAACACAAACCTCTGTAGCTTCTTTAGCTTTTAGTGTTGATCACTTTATTAGGCTTTTTTTTGGTACATTTGCTGTTGTACAAAAAGTGTATTAACAGTAAATCTGATAAAACTCTATAGATTTGAAAAGTAAGACGAAACAAACATCGCTTTCTACCACAGATATCGCTAATTTTTGCAACTTGCACCCCTTGTTTTATCTATTTTGTGGGCTCAAAAAATAATTTAACTACAGTACTCTACTTACATTGTTTTATTTGAACTAAAGTATGCAACTTTGGTGATGATTGCTAATGGTCCGTCGAAGCAAGAGGCAGACTACTTTTGAAGTCAACGGGAACATGTTGGACTTCCCGTGCCTCACGACGAAGATGAATTTAAAATTATGTGTAAGTTTCATTGTAATATAGCAAAAAAGCTACTTTATACAACGGTGTCGAACATATAAAGTCTATCTTCTGTAAGGCTGTTTTTTTGTCACATGGCGTGACACTTACAGTGGTAAATAGATTTTGAAATTGTGTGATTTCACTCATTTCCCTGTATGAAACTATAGCAATTGGCTTCTAGTTTGTCAAGTGTCAATTTTGCTTATGTCTAGTATGATAGACATAAGAAAGTGTGGATTGCAATGTTTTATTGAAAACCTTATCTTTACGTGTACAAATTTTTTTACAGCTACATCATGGAGCCATCATGAAGCATTCTGTTTTGAGTTTTTCCTCAACATCTGGTTGGCTCTTCTTATGTCTAGCTCAGTAGACATAAGAATTTTCCGTCTCAAAAGGGTTAAGAGTAAGGCAGAACACTCGAGATTTTTACCTTTTGCGAGGGGTTTGATGGTGTTCTGCTAAGTGATGTTGACACATGGCTGCAAGACATCCAATTGTTTCAGCCGCCACCCAATCGGGCTGAAATTTAAGTCTACAGCACGTATACATAAGCTTTCAGTGCCTAAAGGGTTAAAAATAGTTAGCCTGAAAAAGGGTAGAATTATTGTTCAACGATTTTATATTGAAACTTGTAATCGAAAACATAGTTATTTCGTGGAATTGAAAGCTTAATTTTCTGGTCGCAGAATTGGAAGTTTTTTTTGCAGCAGTGACTGACATATAATTCTACACTTCTTTAACGGCATTTTCAGGTTGGTTTAAAAGAGAAAATAGTTTGATGTATACATATTTTTTTATACACTTGTGGCAAACAGAAAGGGGGGTTTCAAATTAGTTTCAACATTCGTATACTGAAGGACACAGTTAAACATTTGGTAAATCTACGGCACCATGAACAAATAAAAGACTCGTTTGGCAGATATGAAAATCACGTAACAGTGTGCACAAGTGTAGGTTTGGCTCAGAAACTCTTGTTTTCAGTAATCAACACATCAACATGATCCCATGTAATGGGAGGAGGCAAGCAATAACAAAGATCTGCATTTGTGAGGTGCAAATGTGGTATAGATATGTTTACTAAACCCAGCCTGTGACGTACCTTTTTCCCGCGTTCTCCAGTACCCTGATAATGTGTAGTAGTTTGACAGTTGCTATGTGTTGACCGACCTGACGCAGTCGCCATGACCAGCAGTGGCATCGCGAGAGGCGCTACTCAGCTGGCACGGTAAAGATTAATTGCGCAATGCAACCTACGCAGATTTGAATGCCGATTCAAACCCTCTGACACACACAAACGCTGGTGGCATAGATGCAATACTGAATAAAGAATGCCAGACTCTCCACAGCAGGTCTGGGGGCATCCACATCTACAACGGACTTCATCTGGTGCCCAAACTGATATCTACGCCTTTCCTTCCTCCCCTTCGCGAGCGAGCAGCGGACGCAACTGGGCGGACGAACACTAAACTTTCCATTTCACCTCTGCATTCCACCAGGTGCTATAGCGCTAGCCTGACAGTTGTCACTTATGACAAAGAAGCGTACCATGCATTTAATGCGCTGACACACGCAAAATAGGGCGGAACGAACACTGCACGTATTACGTATTTCCCTTTTGTCAGTATCAGAAGGAATGCAAAAGTCGGTTTCGGCGCCTTATGAACCTCATCTTTTTTGTTTAAGTTACATACCACCTCAACCAACTGCACCTGCTTTCTACTCCTCTGTCTGCTGCACCTGCCGCAACAACCAGGATCATCCACCGAACGAACTAAGCCTCACCACAGATTTATATCAACAATGAAGAGCTCAAACATAGCCGTTCTTTCTCCATCTCTTTCCCTTGCTGCCAACGATTCAGGGCTTGGGAGTTTGTGTATACTCGAACCCATTTCCATCAACTCGACTTCTGTACGCCGATGGTTCCAGTGAAACCAGGTAATATGATGATGACACCTGGCTGCCAGTTGCTCCACAGGAAAGCACAGGAAAGCGTGTAGCCTTTTGTGTGCATTGAACACACCCACCACATTGAATGGGGTGTTTTGTCGCCTCTGGGAAGGACATTCATCTGAGGAGGATAAGGCGAAGGACGTTTGCAAAGAACTTAGAGAAGAAGTGGAAGACCTGAAGAACATGAACATTCACTTGAGAAGAATTATAGTGGACAAGAGCAAAAGACTTGTGGGCCTCAGGAAAAGTACAAGTACGCTCAATGACACTGTAGCACACAAGGATGAAATAATTCAACAGCTACGTGCAGCGCTGGAGGCAGAGCGTGCTGTTGTACAGCAGCATGAATCTGCGTTTTCTTCATTTGAACGGTTCATATCGCAAATGAGAGAAGAGCATTGTGCTCAACTCAACCGATGCGCTGAAGAAATTCAAAGGCTGCAGATCGAGCTTGGGAGCGTTCATGAGAATGTGGAAGCGTTTTTACGCAGACATCCATTGCTGCTGCAGATTGACATAGACCTAGCGTTGTGTGGCAAATGGCGGTCAAAAGAATTGATACGGCACCAAGAAAGAGTGTCAGAGGACTCTGTGCGTTCTCCCTTCTTCTTCTTCTCTGATCGCGACTGCCGCGATCAGGTACCTTTAATAGTAGTGCAGAGTACAAGTGTGGTACCACAATGAAGATGTTCTCCATTCTAATTAAAGCACGGAGCGTGTTCGCGCTCCGTGCTCTTCGAATTAAAACCTAGTGTATCTACGTTCTAATGTGCTACACGTTGTACAGAGAGCGTTATCAGACACAGTCGTTGACTTGTTCTTCAAACTTGTTCCTCGTCTATGTAAGGTGGTGACGAATGTTCAGGAACAAGACAAGATTGATTCATGGTTGAAAGGAGAAGGGGAAAACTAGGTGTTATTGTGAAGTAAGCAATAATGTACCGTTGACGTTGGACTTGGTTTGCGCAGCGCCGAGTGAAAGCAAAGGCTTTTAGCGAAAAAGAGGGCGACAACGATTGTGCAAAAGTGTGCCCGCTTTCAAGGTGTTTTACAGGCTCCGTCGCCATATCAGAAAAAGAGAACCACTACGGAAGGTACCGTTGTATCCAAGAGATCGGAAGGCAACCTCACAGAAAAACTGTGCGCAGCAAGCGCAGCGCGCGCCACTGCACACTAGGTCTCCAGCTAAAATAGTGGGTAAAGTCGAGAAGACGTAGTGTTTGCGCAGCAACACAGCCACCTATTTAAACGCAAAAACAAGAACATTTTACTTTGTGCTACCGATACTACGTCGTAAAAATAATAAAAACGTAGTTTTCATCATATTTGTGCCCAAATGCGCTGTTGCAACCAACCAACGGCAGAACACACTAACCTTGCGGTTCCTGCGTCTCGCTGTCAGACCCAGCCGTTCTCAGCCTTGACTGCAGACGACGCTGACGTTTTTCACGATATTTCTTCTGTGAAAGACGTCTTTTCTTAATAGAAATCCTCCCCAATAGTGTAGAGCCTGTCCTTAACCTTTCCATAAAACTCTGAATCTTTCGCTCGAAGAGGATGACGCTTAATATGAGCATTTGTTAGTCCACAAACACAGAATAAAAATTGAATCATAGAGTTTCTCATTCCAACGATACTTCAAAGAAAGAATAGACCACAAACCACATAGCCTTCCAAAAAAATTCTCCACAATGATGCGATCAGAAGAAATTCTTTTGTTTTCCAAATCATCTTCTCTAGATAGACGTCCTAGCCTAGGGACACTTTTTTTGGATGAATTGCCCTACAAAAATCCTTTGCTCCTTGATACCCTTTATCCAGAAGAACCCCCCAAAACTCTTCATATTCTTCGCATAGAATTCCTGTATCCGCTATTTCCATTTCATCCTCAAACTTTTTCAGTGCCTCCTTATGGAAATTTTGAAAGCTCTGATAAAAAATGTCAATATCAGAGGTTAATCCACAAGAATGTGGAGTGACAAAAACTGCCATACCATTGGGAAGCACAGATACCTCTGTTTTGTATCCGTATAATTTGTGCTTCCCGCTAAAGTATTTCTTTGCCTCTTCCAAATTTCCCCCGGGCCTATTTGTCTGCTGAAATGTGACATCGGTGGCGTAATAGGCGTACTTGTAGCGGGAAAACATTTTTTTCTCCCTCAAGAGGCGCTTCATTGGCCACTTGTTCAATTCGTCCAAAACTAGTATTTTATATACATGCAGCGAAAGCATGTATATAAATTTAGTTATCATTCTCTCAAATGTTGGAGTTTTGAAATTAAAAATATTCGCGAGAAAATCCCATCGGCCACCATGTTTCAGCACTGTTAAACACATGAAAAAGGCATGTTTCCCCGGAGGCCTGAAATTTTTTTTCCCCTTCTAAACGTTTCCAATTTTCGGATACATGCTTTTCAATTTGACTCCAAAAAATTTTGAAATTCAACTGCAGAAAAAATTGGTCATCTGGAGGATAGATTCGGACCCATTTTTGGCTGTAAAATACATCAAATATGGGACTGTCAGAGTCATTTTTCATCGTCTGAATTATCGCGATGTGAATGATTTGGAGCAGTTTCAAATGCCTGTTGTGTGGCATACGCGGTGTCGGCCAGCAATTCGAGGGCGTTCGCTGCAAACTCAGAGCTAACTGTCGCCATTTTGTTGAACAGAACGGTTGTGCACAAGACTTTCGATGACTTTCTGGTCATCGACACTTCGTTGTGCACGACCGTTTTGGTTCTGCGCAGAGACTGAGTAACTACTTTGGTTTCTCAGTCTCTGCGAATGCTACATGTATATGTGCATTGACACAGTCATACGCGTTTGACTGTGTCATTGCTGCTGAAGCTGATACGCAATTCAAAAGTCTCGTCTGCAACTTTTGAATTGAGTATCAGCTTATGTACATTGTCAATCGAGGAAACACGTTACTGTTTCCTCGATTGACTTCATTTTTGCGATGGTGTACCCTTCCCAAAGGCTTTATTTTGGACAAGGGGATATTTGAGACAGTTTCCCGCCAGTATTATTGCAGACCGAAACACCCTGCATGGACCCCTCCCTGCGGTATAGAAGTCATTCCACAGCTCCCGCTTTATTGCGAGTAGAGCAAAGTGGTGCATTTCGGGTCTCTGGGGAGTCTCAAGAGAACCTGAGAGCCACAAACTCGGCCAAACACCCAGATCTGCTTAGAAAAGCATCATGCCCCCCTCAATGCGCCGACAGGCAGCAGATCACAAGAAAAGGTCTGCCCGCCTTTCCGAACAACGCGAGCAACGGCTTCTCGCCGTACAGCTACTTCGGGAACATCATACGGTCCGCAGCGTTGCACGAACAACGGGAGTCACCCGTAGCACTGTTCAGAGACTCAAAAACTGTCTCAAGAGTAGTGATGACTCAAAACTGCAGCACCTGACGAGCAACACTATCACACCCGGTTGGCCTCGCGTAATCAACACAGAAGAGGCCCAGCTTATCAACGAGAGACTCAAACTTGCGTCCCAACGTGGTTTTGCAGTTAACAACAGCACCTTTAAACATGTTCTGTCTCGAATAGCTGCAGATGGCCGTAGTGGATATACACATGGCATTCCAAGTGACGAAGCAGTACGAACATATCGTGCACAACATTCGGACATATCTTATAAGCGAATCGAAAACAAAGAGCACGCCAAACTGGCAGCTGAGTCTTACGATCACATCGAAACATTTTTCGCCGCTCTTGATGAGATTCAGCGCATGCACCCGGGCATATTATTGGACGCAAACCGTGTTTGGAACCTTGACGAAACCGCTGTCGACTGCACATTAGGAAAGTGGGAAAAGGCCTTCACCTCTTCTGAAACTAAGAGTGGAAGATATCAAGCGGTGCAGTCTACATACGGTGTCAGTAAGCATATAACCGCCGTAATTGCAGCTTCTGCAGCAGGAGTTTTGACGCCTCCATTCTTTATAGTAGCCGGGGTTCGGAAGAATACTGACTGGTTTGCTCCAGTGCAAGGACGGTTTTTACAAGCCCCGTCGGGAATTATTAGGCGGTTCACGGAACCGAATTGGTTCCCCTTAAACGCTTGCGTGAAGGTCACAGAAAACGGGTCTATGGAAGGTCCAATTCTGTCGGCATTCGTTTGCCACCTCCATGACACTGCCACACGTTATACCAGGCTCGGAGAGTCGTTCCTGCTTTTCTTGGACGGTCATTCTTCCAGGAAGCACCCAGATTGGATTGACTTTTGTTCTGAGAACCTTATGGAAGCCCTCATTAACGCTGCTAACACATCCCACATACTGCAGCCGTGCGATCAGCTTATTAACAAACGGTTCCACGAGCTGATGCGAGAGGTGCGGGACGAGTTCTTCCGTCAAGGATGTGTGGATGCCACCAGGGTCAATTTTAACCTGGCGTGTGCCGTTTACGCTTGGGAGCACATTACTCCCGAGGTCATACAGGCCTCCTTCAAAGTGACGGGTATCTTTCCTTTCAAAAGGAATTTCGCGGAGAGATACAGGACTTTTAAAGATGAGCAGCGTGAACAGGTCGAGAAAGAAGAAGATAGACTAGGCGATATGTCCATCTCCTCGAGATTGCCGTGTGTCCGCCAGAGACGAAGTGACCAGAATGTTTTTAACCAGATGATGAACATACTATCCAGCAGAAACGGAGTGTCCTTCAAGATAAAAGAGATCCAAATTCTTCTCAAGAAGGAAGAAACCGTTAACAATATTCTTATGGAGAAGATTAACGGAAAGAGAAACGTAGCAATGAAGCGAACAGAGACTCCCAGAACCCGTGTGCTCTCTGACGCGGGAGCGCCAGCCGCATGGGTCACACACGGAGAGGAGATAAAGCGGAGGAAGGAAGATGAGAAGCGTCGCAAAGTTGCTGAAAATGAACGTCGTCTGGAGAAAGCCAATAAAAGTATGCAACTTCAGCTGGCACGCGAAGAAGCTGAAGCTGCGGCAGAAAAACGGGCGGAAGAGAGAGAGCGGAAGCGCAAGAAAAAGATTGCTGCGCGGGAGGAAAAACGTTTGGAGGCCGTGCACCGTCGTGATCAGAAGCATCTAGTGGCAACAGAGAAGCAGCGCGTAAAAAATATGAGACAGGAAGCCAGGGCCTTTGGACGAAAAGTGGCAAAGTGACGGCGTTCCGGAGCGGTTGTGTGGGTATGCGGACAAGAAAGCATGAGGAAAGCACCTTTATCCACATATCAGTTGGCCGCAGAGTTGGTCTTTGAGGCAATTAATGATGCCATTGACCTGGGAGTAGAAAGCTCTTGACGGCCCAAATTTACCCCTGGCGCCGATGGCGCGTGGTGTCGGTGATGGTCGGTGGTTCGGGGGTGATGTGGGCTGATGTTGACCGTTTTCAACGCCTGGGACCTCATAGAAACCAGCTCAAAGAGCTCTTTCGAGCTATAAGATTTATGAATTGAATGGAGATGCCAAACGAGTTTTCGTTTTAAATTTACTGTTAGAGGGCCCAAATTTAGCCTTTGAGAAGGGTACACTATTTTAATTGGAGCTCTACTGTGACACATGCGACGAACAATGTAACACGCCTACATCAAAACTGTCGCTTCGGACAAAAAAGTAGGTTCGACGTTTTCCGACGTCTGTCCCTCCACCATCTCTTACCCATTTTGACTCATTTTTAGTGCATCTGAAAGGCCTTTGTCTCAGCTTTCACGCAATGCAAAGCAAGTTATCTCATGTACTCTATAACAACAAATATCTACGACTACATGCACATCCCCAAACCAGGGCAAAAACGCAAAAAACTCAAACCCGTAAATCTCATACAACAGCCCGTAACACCGAATCTTCTCCCCCCTTACTTACGCATCCCACACAATGTCTCTCACACTTCCGGGCGTCGGCTCAGAATCCGTCACCACGATATTGTCATTCCCTTGCAGTGTTAGCATAGCTTGCACAGCTTGCCGACGAGCAACACGATACGAAGCATTCTGCCTGCGCTCCAATCGCGTGGCTTTCAAATGTTCAAACAACGTCTGACGACGAGGCGCCAATTCCACAAGGCGCCGCAAATCGGCAGCACTTTCGAAGCATCGCGATCCTTTGCTTCGCGCTTTTAGAGCCTGGAGAACATTATCCGCGGTAAGATGTCTCCCGTATTCTGTGGTAACCCGTACAGTTCCCGTTTCGTCTACATCGGACTCTTTCAAAAGCGCGCGAGTATTCTTCAAATATATATCTACGAGGCACTGGACGGTAACTTCCTCCTCTTCTTTCACACTAGAAAGAAAAACAGATTCCTCCAGCGCGGAGGAACAAGGGTGTCCCTTCGAATGAACCCAGTTTCCTGTCTGTGTAAATCCATTGCGCACATTTGAGAACACTAGAGCCTCTGACATTGCTACCGAGACACAGTGAGCCACATCAAACACATCGAGAACCGAACGACTTCGAGACATCCGGTGAATTTCGCGTTGAATGAAGGACTTGTAGGAGCGAAACACACCAACGTCAAGTGGTTGAAGCACATGGGATGTATGGGAAGGTAGCGCTACCACGATAATACGGTTTTCCTTCAGGTAGTTCAAAGTCTTGAACTGCACATGACCCAGGTACCCATCCAGTATAACTAACAAATACTTTCCTCCCTGCCGAAGTGATTCCGTCTCGGAAACGAATTGAGTGGCCCAGTCGTAGAAAATACTGGTATCAACGCCGGGTATTTCTCTTTGATACAGGTAACACGGCGGAAGAAAGTCGTGAAGTGTCTGCAGTGTCCCATTGACGAAACGATAATGGGCTCGCTTTCCCCAGAAGACAACTACTGGTTTCCAAGCCTTTCCGTCAGCGGAAATTACAGGCATAATCGTAACACGGTCGTTCGCCCCTTTCACCTTAACGTTCTTCTGAATCAAGACAGAGTTCCGGCTTGCGATGCCCTTTCGAAGACTACGCCCCAAAATCTTGTTCACTGAAACACCGGATTCGTCTAGGTTGAATATGCGTCTCGGATCTACAATATGATAGCGATCGATCAGGCACTCCATTAGAGCAAAATGTCTGGCAACCTTTTCAGGGGTAACTTCAGTCCGGTCTTTTTCAAGGATGCGAACATTGACGTATTGAAGGTCATGGCGGAGAAGGAAGCGATGGAGCCATCCTAAAGAAGGACGGTTATTTGCGAAACCGATTCGAAGTTGTTTCTCGGCCGACAGCGAAGAAACGTACGATTGAACAAGATCACAGAGACCCACTTTTGTTAACGGAGTGTTGTTCTGGGTGAAATACTTCACTGATTCCACAATTGCCGTTTCCTCTACCTCGGTTAGGGCGGTTGGGCGACCCGGGTCTCGGAGAGGAATATGCATGTCTGCATAATGTGTCGGCTGTGCTGAAGGAAAAGTGTCGACCCAGAGGTTAAACCAGCGGCGCAGGCGCCATTCAGGAATATTGAACTTGACCTGAAGTTCACTGAATGGCGTGTTACAGTAGAAGCGTTGGAAAAGGGCTTGCTTGATGACGTCGTGAAACTCGGCTAAACTGAGCGCGTCGGACATAATACTGATGAACGAGGGTTGGAACCACAGACTTGTTTCAAGGCGAGGTTGGTGTGGCTCTTTGTCTACTGCCGTCCGAGAATGGCGAACTTTTATACACATCGCTTCTCGATTAGGACTCTGTGCGTGCTGTCTTGCGTCAGTATCGCATCAACCAGGTCCAGGGAGCCAGTAGTACAGGATGTCTTCGTTTGTGTTGTGTCGTTTTCTTCCAAAGGCGCAAGACTGTTTGATACTTTCGAAAATTGCAATGCGTTCAACAGATGCCAAGTTGTAGGCCATAGTTCGGAATTCTTTCGCAACTTCGACACTGTCCACTCTCACTTCTGGATGCACGACCGTTTTGTAGCCAGTGACTGTCGCGCCCTTTCTTTTCTTGCGCAAGGACAAGTTCTGGTCTTGCGCAACGACAAGTTCTGGTCTTGCGCAACGACAAGTTCTGGTCTTGCGCAAGGTCGGTTTTTTGGATTGAGTCGGTCGGCATTTCACGAGCTGCTGTGGTGCAATGTGTCATACGATTTTGGTGTTTACTGGCTTTTGAGATGCTACGATGAGTCCTTGTGTTCCTCACGAAGAACTGGAGGTTGGTCGTCATAAGTCTTCATGGTGTTCGATGTAGCATACTGGTCATCAGAGAGGAAATGCGTGAAACGCCGAAATCTGGCGTTGAAAGCACCAGATTTGAAACGACACATTAAAAACGTAGCGACACATTTGTTGTAGGCGTGTTACCAAGGGTACGGTGCATGTCTTACACGTCGCGTGCACTCGCCATTTTTTTGGCGACCGCCACGAGCTCGCTTGTTTGGGAGGCAGCTTCTCTGCGCGTGCGCCGTCACTTCGTCCTCCCCACGAGCCGCCGCTGAATCAATTCGCGTGCGTCGCGTGCGTCCCGCCTCCGCTCCCACCTCCGTCCGTCCGTCCGCCCGCCCGCCCGCCATGTTCTCCGCCATGTGGCGCGCGCCCGCGCGCGACGCGCCGTCGCCGCCGTGCTGCTGCGAGCGCGCCGACACGTACCTCAACTCGGCGCTGCTCAACGCCGCGTGTCGCGCCGTGGAGACGCACTCGCCGCGCGCGCTCGTTGAAGACCCGTTGGCCGACGCGCTCACCACGCCGTTCATCCGCCGCCGCGTGGAGCAGGGCCAGCCGCAGTACGTGCAGCCCGTCATTCACGCGCGCTACCGCCGCGACTTTGTTGCAAAGCACCTGTGCTCGCCGTTTGATAAGCGCGTGCAGCTGGTTTCGCTGGGTACGGGCTTTGATGCCGCGCCTGCTAACAGTGGCGGCGGCGACGGTGCGGCGCTCGTCGAGGTGTTTGAACTGGATGTGCTCCCATTCGTTGCACAGAAGCGCCGGCTGTTGAGTGAGGCGCGCTTCGAGCAGCGCGGTGTGCACGCCAAGAGTTTGGCGGTGGATCATGTGCGTGAACGCCCCGATTGGCCCATCAAACTGCTGGCGAATGGCTTTGATACTTGTGTTCACACCGTGTGGTTGTTGGATTACACCTCGCCCTTGCTCAGCGACGTCCAACTGGACAAGCTTTTGAGCGACGTCAGAGCGCTCAGTCGCCCTGGAAGTATGCTGTTGTTGCAGGTTTGTCGCCGACATAACGCGCAGCTGTTGACGGATGCGCGCCGCGTGTTTCGCCGCTTGGGGTTTGTGGTTATGGATGTGCATCATGTGGGTGATGCTCACGCCTCTTACGGTAGGTGGTGCTTTGATACCCCAGCCTCATCTGCCTTTATTACCGCGTCGAAGACCTGTGTGTAGATTCACTCTTGGCCTACGACCATTTACTTTCCGCACCTACTCACATGCCGTTTCAGACATCTATCTGCGCCTGCACCTTTGACGCAACTAGTAACCTTATTCAATCCATTCTTACTGTAGCGGTCAGAGACGTCCACTCGCGCATGATCACGCCATTCGCCAACTCACTCTCAACCTATCGTATCTAACACCCTTGCTAACATCCCTAGCTTCATCCTAGCCAAGCTCTCTCTTACAAGGCCCGTTTTTCCATGCAACATATCTTTCTTTCGTGCCCGCCGTCCATGCTCCGAGCTTGTAGTGAAGGTGGCCGTTCAAATCACTAATTGTTCGTACGGGCGTATCAATCTGCTCACTCTTATTAGCAGCAACAACCTCAGCGTTCTTGTTCGCACTCTAGTAAACTTCACACCATCTTCTTCACATTATGCCTCAAAGAGTCCTGTTCGTCATTCTTCATCCGGCACCCCCTCAATTCCGCTCGCGCTGCCCAACTTCAACCACAGCACCATTTGTTTCTGTTTCTATGGATATCATTATGCTGCGCGCCGAACTAGCTGTGGATGAGGAAGAGGTTGAATCAGATGATGGCGTGGTTGTGGGAGTCGGATAGTGGGAGTGAGCCGCGAGTTGGGCCAATGGAGGTGGGTAAGACTGGCGGTACTGAGTTCGATGAACAGGGAGTGGAGGGAAGGTTCAGGCGCAGAACGAATGAGCTTGTGTTTCGTGCTGCGCAAGCGCATAGATACAGAGAGCAAGGCGCTTGCTCCAGGCAAGAAAACGCAATACTCAAGTTTGTTACACAACACGTATCTATTTAGTCCTTTTGCAAACCAGCACTGGGCTCCATGTACATATCTGATGAAGATCTTGAAAGACTAGGGCTCGACAACACCAATACATTGTGCACTACACATGCTCACACAATCTTTGCGCTCTATGTAGAGTTCGTTTTGTCGTAAAGCTTGTTGCTTTTCGCGAGCCTCGCTTTACAACTGGATATGTACAAAGCCCACACAACTTGCCTGACCAGGGGCCCTTTCCCTTTCAACTGACCGCGACCTTTTCTGGGGCAACAGTAGAGGAGCCGAACTCAATTGGCCGCCGTGAAAGTACCCCCGCCACTAGGGGAGTAGTGGTAGCTTGAACCATCGCTGTTCTTAACGTAAAAGCCGCCATCCGTACCGTGGTTGGCGTAATGATACGCACCGTCTCTCAAGCTTGTCCAGCGGTTGCCATGTTCATTCACGCCACTTCTTAATTGCCTCGGAGGTGGGTTACTCATTACAAACTCATCGCACTGTCCGGTGTAACTGCTTTGATAGTCCCAAGCCTTTCGGCCCACTCGAGTAGCTGGCGGTCGCGACGGTGAAGCAGTCCATTTGGAAAACAAGCAGCCCATATCATCGCCGAAAGATTGCGGAGGGTTGCTTGGATGGCGTGTGAGAGTTTGGGGGCGGGGGCGTAAGCCGCCATATACTGTATATACGCACATGGTATATCTATATTTGCGTACTATAGTAGATACATACATGCTTACATTCAGGACGCCCTGTTGCGGGCAGCAACGGCGTCTTCTTCTCGCACAGGAGAGATGAAACGAGTTGTTTGCCAGCTTCATCGCAGACTAAAATTAGCGCACCCGAAGATACTGTCGCGAGGCGAACCAAATCAAAGGCGCTTGAACAACGAAGGGGTTTGGTGAAGCTCTACAACCGGCGCTCCATCAAAAGCACCATGCTCTGTGCTTTTGAGCGCGGACGCAGAACACATTGTCTCTCCTTCCGATGGTGGGACCATTCGCTTGTGGAATGCAGAAGAAACGCGCAAGCAAGTAGCTCATTCCACATTCCATGAGCATTGAGCAAAAGTAATACGGTTGCAGCGATGCGACAATGGCGTTACAGGGGTGTTGGGTGTTGGCACACGTCGCCCTAGGAATGAGATGGTTGATGAGTGAACGTGGTCATCAGGAGCTTGTGCAGATATCGGGCAGAATCGACGAGGTTTGTACTTCAGAGTTCCTATCGCTCATCCCGTTTGTAACGACGCGCGCAGAGAAGTGGCAGGATCTCAGAATAAGCGTGTTTGGTGGCCGGCATGTTTGTGGACAAAGCACGCACCGCGTACTTTACTTCGCTGACGTCGGCCCGTCGTAACATGGCGCGAATTACTTGTGTGATACTGATGGGCGTTCTCTTTGAGGCTTCGACATGGAGCATCTGTCGTTCACCGTCTATGATTCCCTGTTTGAGACGGGTGTTCAACTCGACCGCGAACACACATGTTGGGTGCGGGGTGCAGCAGGTGTTACTGAAGGACTTGATGTGCTGCTGGATTTCTTCGACTGAGCGCGGCGGCGTTGGCGCGGCGTGCTCGATCTTGTATCTGTACGGCAGCAACCAAAGACCACAAGTAGATGGCAGCTGTCAATGACATGGAGATGCTCGACGGCACGATCAAGGCGTAGCGTTGCTTGAGCGTTGCTTGCATTGTGATGGTGGAGACTGCAGACTTGGGTTGCGTTTAGCACGTGGCGGACACATTGAGAGGCGTGTTGTGCTTGTGCGCTTTAAGAGACATGGATATCCAGAGAGGCGCTGTGACTCTCGATTTGCCCACCGTTGTAATGATGAATGAGTTGGGTGTTCAGTGATTCACTCACTGTTCACAGCGCGCCGGTGCGCTTCCGCTGCTTCGGCGCGCTTCCGCTGCTTCGGCGCGCTTCTGCTGCTCCCAAAACGCGGGGTGGAACGCTTCAAGGCTTTGCGGCTCGGGGCCAAAATACGAAGGTAAATGTACACGATGTGGCTGGCGTTCCTTCTGGGCGATACAGGTAATCCAAATTGGATTATCCAATACCGTTTTGAGCGCACACTTCCACCACCCATAAACGATACTTGGCGAACAATCATTCGCCAAGTCCAAATCATTTTGCTTGGAACCTTTCTCGTCCACTCCGCCGTCTCGTCGTCTCCGTCGCTCCGTCATTTGCTCGCCCCCGAGCCGTACCGTTGCTTATCCCACGAAATTGCAGTTCAACCACGATACACGTGCGTCACACGACTGCTGTGTAACATGGTCAACTCCAAAGCAGTGAACACCCGCGCCGCTCAATGAGCATTCAGCGCTCATCTCGCTCACTCTCACCACCTGCCGCAGCAGGTTGCACATGTAGCGTTTAAACTCTTGAGCCCATGCTTTGGTTCTGTGTCAGCCGAGGCGCCCATGATGCAGTTGTTATGCCAACCCTCACCTCCAACGCGCCAGACGCGTCTGCGGAGAAGCGCATCCCCCTGTGAAGCACGTCAAACGAACTGCAGGGATTGATATGGTATGTATATATAGGGATGTAAAGCAAAATGTGAACCGCAAAGCCGTAAGCGTTGTGCACACCATGTTTATTCTCAGACATGTGTCGATGGTATGGTACGCACTCCTGCTACCGACGCACGGTCCTCTTCTTTGCATCGATGATCATGACCTACCTGAGAGCTGCTCTCAAACGCTGGATGACTCCACAAACGGCATCCTGCCGTTTGGCTTCATGTTGGCCGCCGTGCCAACTTCAACAGAGTTGCATGTGACACCAAGCCGATAAATATGCGTCGTGGACCACGACGCGCAAAATGTATCGAGAGGCATGGGATGCAATATAGCTAATGTCTTGCGTCACGTTAGCGGTGTGTAAAAGCAGTAGGAGTGATGCGCGCATCAGTGACCTTCTCTGGTCTGGCCGGTAGCGTATCGCTATCAATGTGTGATTGAAGCTTTTATTCAATTTGGGGCCAACCAGAAAGAAGAACAGTGTGCGTGAGACCATACGCGTATCTACACGGTACGGTTAAGCAATATCTGAATGAAGATTTTGAAGCTGTCTTACTCCCAAATTGTTTGTGGAATGCAACCGGACGGCCTTTGATACAGCTCTGTCATCTCGAGAGTGCAAGTAGAGTCTCCCACAGGAAACAGTCAGCGGTTGAATGGTTCTTAATCACGTATCTACGCAGGCCAGCTTGCTTCAATCTCGGCAAACAAGTGCTCGAGAGATTTAAATGGACCAGCAACTGTGCGAATTATATTGTGCGGCTCACATTCACGACTGTCACCCGGATCAACAATTGTGTTCTTGCACGCACGAAGTACACCGCCAGAATAAGAGATCCAGCGACGGCGGTGCGATGACCCTGAGAAAGCAGCGTCTGTACGAGGAAGAACAGTGAGTGTAGAAAAGCCCTTGGCCCTCAGTGCTGCCACGTCAGCATCACGTTGTTTGATCGTGTCACGAAAGACGACGTTGTACGGGCCACACATGCCGAATAAGAAATCCTCAGAGGCCCCAAGGCTCTGAGCTTCCGAAAGGCCGAGAGATTCGTGCTGAGATTTTCCGGCAAGCCGGCGCAGCCGACCTCTTTCGTTCTCCATCTGGATCAGGTTATCATAAGGCGCCTGCTCGGAGGGCGTGAGTTTCCGCGCTGGGATCAACATGCGACCGATCCAGTTGCGCTTAATGTCACGAGGGACATGATCAATGGAATTTGGGCGCAGTGCCTTCTCCATCGCCACGAAGGCTGCATCCCAGGATTCAAATTGACACGGCATGTACAGCATATCGCCATTGCCACCATAATGATGCTCAATGGCCGCGGCGAGTTGGGGCGCGGCATGACCAAGTATGAAACCCTGGTGTTCCGGATCGAGGACGGCTTTTGCAAGATTTGGGAACAGCTCATCCATGGGAGGACAACCGTCAGGGCGGCTCAATGAGGCTGAAGACGGAGATGGAGGGGAAGCTGACAGTGCCTCTTCGGGGGTAATTACTCTTGGAAACGCAGCCCCTTCTCCAAGCTGGTGTGGTTCAGCGTTTTCAATCTTTCGAACGCGCAAGAACAGGCAAAGGTCATCTCCATAGTCATATGTAATGGCCAAAGTAGATTTCACGTTAAGAGCAAGCGACGGATCCATCAAAGGGGTGTTTGCTCGGATTCCAGGCTCATAGTTGGGCGCCGAAGTGGATTTGTGGACATTCCAAAGATGTTCGTCGTGTTGCTCTCCACGAAACGTGCCTTTCTTACAGATGATATCAACCAGCTCGAAGATGGTGTTGGTGCCAAGCGCTTGTATGGTGAAAGCAGGCCATTTTGAGTCGGCACTCACGCAAGCGTCGAAGTTGAGCAGCACGGGGCTCCCATTCATCTTTGCCGTTCTACACAGTCAATCAGCACTACAAGGGTACCCGGAATTTGAAGGGGGAAGGCAGAAGCGTCGTCGTCCGACCGGCGGGAAAGCGCGGCATGGATCAATGCGGATCAAGGCAATCTCTTTTCTTTTCGGAAAGCCCACTTTTGCCAGTGTCTTGGAACAATTGGACAGGAATCGATAATTCCAGATTTACAATTAGTTTCTGCCACCAGATCAGATGTAGTTACAACGGTACAGATTACAGTATATCCTACAGGAGCACGCGGGAAAGTTCAAAAGCACCAGAAACCATAGTTTTGAATGCTGCAATATATGTTTCTAAAAGTTTAATTCTCTGTCATTGTGGCAACCAATATTCATGTATAGATTTACGCAGCCAAAGGAGTCTTTTATTTTTTAATGGTGCCGTAGATTTACCTAATGCGCAACTACATCCGTCAGTATATGCATTTTGAAACTAATTTGAAACCCTTTCTTCTGTTTTTCACAAGGGTATTAAAAAGATATATCGACCAAACTATGTTTTCTGCTAAACAAACCTGAAAGTGTAGTTAACAAAGTGAAGACTTATATGTCAGTCACTACTGCCAAGGAAACTTCCTATTCTGCAACGAGAAAAAAATTTCATTTCCACCAAAATATCTATGCTTTGGATCACATTTTTCAATATGGAATAGTTAAACAAACGTTCTACACTTTATGTGACTAAATATTTTTAATGTGAACTGATTTCCTCGAAATGCCACAGTTCAAGCGATATTCATTATTTTGCTAGTCTCTGCAGTGGATCAAATAAATCTATTTGTTACTTCCACATACTCTTTAAGTCTATTTTTACTCAGGCCAAGCGTCCATTAATTCCTATCTGTATATATTTTGGATAATTGGAAAAACTTTGACTACTTATATGTATGTACAGTAAAAAATACTTGTTTATCACTCTTTTTTGTGAAACGTCAACCATAAAAAACCCCTTTCACATGTTGTTGCGCTATATATCTATGGCTTTAGTCTTTACAAAAATATGAAGTTATGACACTCTCGTTCTTTTATACAATTTATTACAGTTGTACGACTTTCACCAATTTTTTTCCTCTGAATTGAATAGAACTATTACTATACTGCAAAATTGTTCATGCGGATTACATTATACTCTTTCGAAACAAGTTTTCTCCGTTTTCAATTTCCAAGTACACAATATTAGCAACAGCAAAGAAGGACATAGAGTGAAGACGAGGCTTGTGTCTGAACTTGGAACCTAGAACTCTATATTTCTTCATTCTGTGATTCAACTTCTCATGGGGAGCCCTTATTTGTTTGTGCTTTGCACGGTGTGCTGAAGACACCGAAATTGGGGTAATACATTTCTCGTCCATATACCCGTTGTCTGCGAAAACACGTTCACCCTCCTTTAAACTTTTCCTCCTTTTCTCTCTGAAAATTGTGACGTCGTTTGCTTCTCCACATGGAAAGGGACCGTAACACCAAACCACCTGACTGGAGAGTACACTCAAACCAATTTCATATCGAAGACCTGGCCCATGAAACTTATGAGAAAACCACCTTGAAGAAAAAGGAGCTGGCTGCAGTATTTGAAAATCAACTCCGTCGACGGAGACATGTACTTTGTTTTACTTCCTACATTCTCTTTTCTGCCATTTTATCTACAGTTTAGTTATTATTTGTTTTTTGGCATTTAGAAACTTGTTTTGTACATACCAGTGATAAAGTAGAAATTTGATTGACAACAAGCCAGTTATTTTTTCGAAAAGTCTTTTCATCAAAACCCAAAATTTGATAATTTACTGATTCAGTGGCATAGTTTTTTAAAAACAAGAGACTCCAAAGCAAGTGAACTGGGCGAATAGAATTCGAAAGTGCTGGATTAATTCTACGCCACAAATCCGCGCATACGTGAGGGTTTGCTCCAAAGAGAGCAAGAAAGCGTCTATTTCTTACCACATAGCTGAGTCCGATACTTCGTTTTATAAGGACCTCCACGGTGTTCTGAAATTGGGCAGGACTGCAATACATGTCGAAGTTGAAGGTCAGATCTTTCGCCCAGGATAAGAATGTTTTCGTACAGGTTCCATGAACCGATTTTGGTCTGCGCCGGAACAGAACTATAAAGGTTGTTCAACATGAACTGACTCTTGTTGTGTTACGCAGTTGGTAGCTCACCTACTACCGTGTGTCTCTCTGGAACCTTTGACTTAATTACATTAATTTACCCTAAATCGTTTTGTGAGAGTAAGAGATTCACCAGAAAACACACAAATTCAGATGATACGTAAGCGTTGCTAAGGTTAAATCTGGTTCTCCGAACTACTGTTCCATTCATTTCGGGTTTTCACGTATTCGCATATGCAGCATCCTGAACTTTTACTGTAAATAATCACAATATAGGTGCAAAAAAGTTTCATGTCTTACATTCTGTCAATTTCAAAAAGGTAAAACTAGAAAATGGTGAAACAGGGGTCTAAATAATTACATTTAGTTAAATTTAATCTTCAAGAACTAAAATAGGCCGTTCTTTAAAGAGCACAAGTTTTTATTGCGGTTGTGAATCGCTGTTCTCTCTTAGAGTTATCTACACTCCGTTAAAATCCCTCTCTAAAGATATGTTTAGAACGCTCAAATGGTGCCTGGCTAGGTTATAATTTGGATTTTAATATGCGGATTTTTACGGTTTTTCTTAAAACTTTCACTTTTAAAACATCATAAGTTTGAAGATTGAAGACTTTCGGGTGGCTGTTAAAGTTTGTGTTTATTTAATCGGTTCCATTCTATGAATTTACATAGAAGAGCGACGGGAGGGATGAATATTTTAAGAGATCGGCACATATAAACTTTGGGCTTTCACGGCCTTGACGTGAACAACATAATTTTATATACATAAAGGTTACAATAACTGTTAACTACTTATATTACAAGCAATTATACTGATAATTAGAGAAACAACAGAGAAAAGCTTTCAAGTAACTGACATTTTTGCTACTTTTCTGACTAACGTTGTTGTTTTCTACCAGATATTCTGGTTACCAACAAAAATTCAAGGCATACGAGATGTGTAATTTTTTAAAGGTATCTTTCCGGCAGTCATGTTGGTCTTGTCTCATGTTCTAACGTATATGAATTTTATCAATTCAAAAATTGCAGAAAAACACTACCTTGGGTATGCCCAACTTGTTACAGTAACGAGAGATATAGATTGTTGGAAAATCACGTAATGTAACGACAATACATTCCATGCAGGATTACGTGGCACATTTGTAGAAGATACAAGCTATTGCGGGGTCCCCAATTCAGCGATCTACTATAAAAGACTGGAATGATGCTGTCCAGTAGTGATGGGGAGAAATCACACACACCTCACTGTCTTATGTTCTTTTCTTTCCTTCACACGAAACGCGATGCCGTCGAGGCTTTCAAAACACTCCCCAGCCGTCCAACTATTACGGGCTAAGTTTCAGAAGAAGGTACTGAAAGGACATGAAAACGTTCGGGCAGTATGGGAATCAGACCCCTTATTTCAGCAGCATAAACTCTCCAACTTCCGAACCTGCTTTTCAAATATGAAAACAGCCTTTTTGACTGCATTACAAACTGGTAGGTACATTACAACTTCTTTTTCAAGCCACGAAATGTATCTAACTTCTGTTACAAAAGAGGGTGAAGATTTGTTCCTCAACCGCAGGTGTAGCGATGAACAGGATACCCCACGTAAGCGTAAGAAGATTATTTCTTTAGAGGCTGATGCCTCTGATCATGAAGACATTATGGCGTCTGCGGATTTTAAGGAAGAGTTATTAATGAATTCTACAGTTTTTAAGCCTATCTATATGATCTCTGTTTGGAAGGAGCCTCTTCGCATGACGAACAGAGTGACTGTTGCCATTTTACTGCCTTGTGGGATCGGACCAGGCCAGTTTTCGATTCGTATTGAGCCGAACGGGGAGTTTTTGTTTCTCACTATCGTTTGGCCATTTGTTCTAAGCGACAAATCATTACTCCACCGAAATTGGTTGCGATCAAAGCAGGAGATTAAGCTTGAAGCATGTCATTTCAAAATACTTGGGTTCGAGAAGGCCCTGAAAACTGTGAGGTCTTCAATAAGCGATCGAGTGGAGTCTCAAAGTCGAATACCATTGCCATTTCCAGTGCAAACACATATCTTTGAGAAGAGCAACTTATCTTTCAAAGAATCAAAAACCAAAGTAGTGTTTGTAGATTTAATATCATCTGTGGATGAGTATGCTATTGAAAAAGATAACGAGGAGTTTGAAGAGCATTAAATATGTGTAACTGGACCTTAAAAACATTTGGGCACCCGCACATTTCGTGATATTGGAATGAAAAGGTCTTTTTTCTCTATTTTTTTACCTGTTCCGTTTGCGGAGTCAAATGGATATTTGTATAGTTATATGTATAATGTTATCCAAACAATGTAGTATGACGTCATTAATGGAAATGCTTTTCCACCCTGTGTTATGCGTAAAATGAAATATATTAATTCTTTTAACAACATTATTTTGATCGAGATTTTTTAGTTTTACAGTAAAATCCAAAACAGACACTGTTTGAAAGTTATTTCGAAATAAATATGGTTTCAAAATCTGTAATTGCAACGTTACTTTGTTTTCCACACCCAATATGTTAATAATTTGTTCCATTTTTGCGCTTTTTTTTGCAATTAGAGATTGGCGTTGTTTTTTCCTTCAATTTTTTTAGTCGTTCGAAACACCAAAGTAAGAAGCTACATCCATGGTTACTACAAAACTGCTAGTAATACGTTTCAAGCTTATTGCCATTGATATAACAACAAACAAAAAAAGAGACGTATTTAGACGATTATGTCCTCTTAGGTGATTGATCATATTTTTTAATAGCACAAAAGACAGCAACGCCATTTGTTTTAGATGGGTTTTTAATTAAAAGTGTAAAATTGTTAATTTTTTTTGGGAGACTACATAACTACCATAAAAAAGGTATTTTGGTGTGAAGCTTGAAAATATAAAAAAGCAACTGTTCACAGTGTTGATCATGAAAAAACAGAGACTTTAAAGAAAGCCAAGAGCTTTAGATTATGGAATATTGGTGGTTTGGAGATTTCCCGCTCGCTCCAGCTGTAATCACGTACGTAACAAGACAGCCATTCACAGTAGGGATTGAGTCGGACAAATAATATTTACAGAAGCCCCACAAAGCTCTGTCAGTTGATTAGATGCAGCAAAGTATTAAATGCAAATAGCATCAAATACAGTCAGCTTAGAGAACCGAGACAATTTTCTAGAGACAGATAATGGTGTAGCACAGTGCGCAACGCTGATTTTGTCAAATGAAAACAGATAAAACCCGATCTGTTCATAAATAATGACAGCCAAAATTTACAACAATTTTTATGGAGCATACTGAGAAAAAAAAACGTTACAAAACAATTTGGATAGATTCAAAATAAATTTATTGGAACAGAAACGGATTATTTTGGAAACAGAAAGAAAATAAACACTACTCTGTTTCAATCGTATAAACTGCTTACACCAAATTTAGAACTGCGTTGAAGAACGGATTTTTCCGGATCCGCTATAAATTCTACCTGTCCGTTCCACGGTAGTGTCGATGAACTCCCCGTTGGCGCGTGGCCTAATGGTCGGGTGGGGTAAGGGAGACCGAGGGTTGGGCGGGCGCCCTCGCGGGATACCAGGGCTCAAACCCGGTTTTGCCAAAGTAGACAACATTATTGTTTTTACCAAATCTATTAAAAATCCCTAATTTGTTTTTTACAAAGAAACTCCCCGATCGTTCCAGCATCTCAATGCCATCCGCCGCCGCGAGGCGCTGCCCTCGTCTCCCGTAGTCCTCCTCATGCCGAGCCTCGGCACCTCGGAAGCTCCCCTGCCACGACCGCCTCTCTCCTACCCGCCGCTACACGGACATACTCTCTGGTACCCCCCGACAGCCTCTCTGCTACCCCCCCCGCCGAGCGAACCGACTCTCTCCTACACCGCCACCGAGCCTTATCCACCTCACCGCTTCGACCCACTCTCTCCTACCCCCCCATGGGGCCGCATCGCGCCCGCCCTGGCCTACACTCTCCTATCCCCCGTGTAGCCGCATCCCGCCGCGCACACAGCGCAGCATCTCCCGTACCGGCCGCCGCTCTCGTAGCATCTCGACGCAATGGCGCCTTCGCGATGTGGTGAGGCCGGCGGCATGGAAGAAGTGACAGCAGTGCGCTGTGCGTGGCATGTTTGAGGGAGGGCAGCAGAGAGGGCGACCGCGTGTTGCTTTTCAGGGTGCGGCGGCAAGCCGAGATGCGATAATGGCGCATGCGCCAGATAGTGCGAGGCGTTCTGCTGGTACAACACCCTCACAAGAGAGCAGCCGCGATCTATATCGGCCCTACCGCGCACACGAGACGCCCCTCGCTTTCCGAATGCGCTACGCCTCAGGGGCTGCCCTCGTGCGCACCCAGTACGACTAGTCGCAACTCCGTTTGGGCGCTGCGCTGCAGTTTGGATAGTCCGTGCGCCATCGCTTTCCGTATGCGTCGCATCCCACCGTGTAGCTCGCGTGGATGGAAGACAAGCTGTCGATTCGGACTCCCCTGCATTTGCTTCCGCTGTTTGGGCGCATGAAAGGCATGCACGGTTTCGGCAGGGCTCGCAGGACCAGAAGAGGGGGTTGCCGATGGAGTGAGCGCGACCTGCGGGTTAAGCGAGATAGACAGTTGGTTGAGCTTGGTCTCGACTTGTTATATCTGCGAAGGGTCACCGAGATGAAGTTGACTGAGCGAGGATGGGCGGCGGCAGAGAAATTGAATGGTTTGAAGCGCAGAAGACAATAAGGATCAAAAGGGCACGTTGCGTGCAGCGAAACTCCACAATGGCCGGCCGGTAAGGGTGTCTCTGCAATGGGCGGTAGCACAAACGCTGGTGTGTGAGCAGAATGCAAATGTATCCGGTTTTGTGTAGCTTCGCTTTCCGATCGTTGTCGCTTGTTCTTCTGCCTCAGAAGCATCTCCACTTGATGCTCGAGTTCCAACGTATCCACCACAGGTTGAATCATTATCTGCCAGGATTGGATGGACTCAAAACCAAAGCACGAGATCTGCACCGTGGCTCCAAAACCTGTCCTCCACGAAGCTGCTGCTTTTCAATATGAAACATGGGCGAGTAAGAAGACATACAAACAAGTTTTATCGTAGAAGGATGAGATTGTAGACCAGTTGGTTCAAACCTTCACTGTTATTGTTATCAATAAAGTATTGGCGGCGTTCCGTTTTGAAGCATATATCTGCCTGTTTCCCTACATCTTAAATGGATCTACGCCTGGGTTCGTTAAAGACCCAACCACCTATGGTACCTCTGCATACAAGGCTATAATTGTATACGGGTCTGTGAATTTGTCTCAGTGTGATGCACGATTCCAACAGAAGGTGTCGTTCAATACGCTATAAATTTCTATATCACCTTAACTGGATGAAAGATGAAGATTCATTCCATCATGGTCAGTGAAACACCAACCTTGGCGGACCACATCCATACTTTCACCAGATGGTACTCGATACGCAGCCCCCATAGCAAACTTAGTATTGTTTGCCGCAGAACCGTGTGAAATCTGTGCAGCGGCAGAGAAGCCATGTCGCACATGATGCGAGGAGCTGAGCATCGCTGTCTATATATTATCAGTAAGATGTAACGACACCACACTTTCCGTACGTGATTGGCCTTGCAAACTTCACTTCTGTTAGTTGTTTATCATAAACAACTAACAGAGTTTGTGTTCTTTCAGCTCCTGCGCCTCTCCTCTCCCATCTGAAGAAGGACTGTTACAAAAGATGCGGCAATCTGTATGCATCCAAAGCCGAGCTCCATACTTTGGATAGTGTTTATGCTCAAGTCGCTACATGCGATTGTTTCGCATGATAAGAAAGGATCATCTATTTACTGTTCAATTGAACGAAGGTATAACATATCCTCCACAAGACTACTCTTAAGCCTAGAGCGATCTGCTGTTATAATTCTGTTAACTGCGCTAAAGTTTCGCTCACTGCTGGAAGACGACACAGGTGTAGCGTAAATACGCAAAGCCACTTTCATTAAGTCTGGATACACCCCTTCCTGACATATCTAGAACTTAATTAGGTTTGTCCCATGATCGGACTCTTTGTTAATCGCTTTCATCTTATGTAGCGCAGACTCTGGAAACTTACGTCCCATATACTTTTCAAAGGCATCATCATCACCAGCACCGCTTTGTGCAAGATCAAACATATCGGACAAACAGAACGAATCCTTTCCCAAATCCTTCGTAGAAATTGAATCTTTAACAATACATACCTCTCCATCCTTCTCACTGTTCTCATAGTTGCGAAGTAAACGTCGGATCAAAATACTACCTTTGCTTTTGTAGACATTTCGCTTAGCGCAATCCTTCACAAACCCAAGAGATCTCATTCGTGGATGGAGCAAACTTCCCGCCATCCACAAGCTATGAACTTCAATATTAGAAAGAAAGTGTAGGACTCTACGTGCAAACTGCTGACAGAGAATGTGCGGGACATGATAGTTCGGTCCCTTCGCCATTCCACCAGCAATTTGCTTAAGTTGGCCCTCTAACTGCTCTAACATTGGCAGTATCAGATGCATTGTCGGCGTCTTTTGCGCTTCCAACTGAGTTTGTACGTGACAAACAGGACGAAAACATTGCACAATTGCCTCTAGAGCCGGATACTTCACCTCTCCTTCCCTGTTCGTCTCTGTCGCTAGAGCGTCGAAAGAAACCTTAGCAGCGTCAGATTCCTTTGAGGATATTATGGATGCAACATGCTTACTAGACAACAGAAATCTCTCTACGACCGCGCACGTAGTTCCGAACCTAGTCTCAATCTCTTGTATCAGAGAGTAACCATCAGGCAGAAGTTGGTTCCAGTTTCCCTGTTTGAATATGCGCACAACTGTTTTGACACTCTCCAAGTTCTTTGCGACGATTGTTTCCTGAGCCACCTGCTCTTCCATGGCGTGCTTCATGACTGTATTAAGTTGATGTGAAATACATCCCATCCATTCCTCACTGAATGGAACCCTCTGACTTGACGAAGATGCTCCTACAATACATGGCATTGTAGATGCACAGTCTGTCACAAAGGTAAAGTTTCGCATAAACTCGTCCATTTCGACACCGACCCTAGTGAGAAGGGCATGATCAAAGGCGGATCGTAGAGCAGAAGCCCATTCTGCGCTCTTGTGTTCTATTAAAAATATGTTTCTCGATACAAGTTCAAAGTCTCTTGCCTTCGTTATCAAATGCGGCAGCCCTAGCTTGAAGTAATGAAGTAAAATCGTAATACTTGTTTCCGTTTACGTCATTCTTGAGTCCATCGCTAGTCACACCGCCGCCAAGAGCAAGAACAACTTTCGATTCATTCACACGAAACATTTCTCTTGCTTCTTTTGCGATGCTTTGGATACTTTCCTTGACAGCATTGTTGGATGGAAGCATATCCGCAATGTCAATTTGCGCAGTGACCGGAACGGATCTACCGGCATCGACGAGAGCCTTTGCGAATTGTGCCATTCCAGGGTTCTTGTATGCGAAAGATAACGGCAGTAATCCTTTAGAGACCGCAAAGGCAGCGGCATAGATGATCGATTTTTTCTGCGTCTCGGTGACTTTAACAACCACATCTGACACAACCAGTTTTGCGTTTTTATGCAGTTTCGTGTGGTTCTTTAGCACACTAGTTCCTTGCTCTGGGTCGAACCTTTTCACGGAGGATTGCAAGGGACATTGACCAGTGAACAAATATGAGCAGACCAGCCAACCAGCGTCCTTACGAGTGTTGACATGGCAGAGTACTGCGTAGTTGTTGTAGTACTCCGACCGCATTCTGCGAACAGAACTCATATCCTTCCAATTGACGAGTTCGTAGTTTGTGCTTTCATTTGCGATTAATTTGCGAACAACTTCAAACGCGGCCTCCTTTGACTCAATCCGAAGAAGGGAGCGTCTTGGAATCGTATCGGATTTGGTATCGCGCTTACAGATTCTAGTGGAGTTCATTGTATCGTTTGGTGGAAACGAAACAGCGTACGGACTTCAACTGATAGATTGCGGCAGGCAAATGGTTTCTAATATGTTCCGGAGTACGGATTGGGCAAAATGTTGTCATTTGATCGGTTGCAGACGGTTGTTATCCGTTCAGTGCAGGAAGGGGTTGGATTAAACATTACGGATTCGTTGGTGACGTCTGGCGATGGATCTGTTCTCTGTTTACAGTTCTTCTAACAGTAGAATGGCTTGCAAACCCGCTTGAAAGGGTTTGGATGGAATTATCACTGGATTGCCACTTTTGGTCTTTCAGTGTCGTGGAGTTTGCATTCGCTTCTTTCTGAGACGGGCATATTTGAACGGCTAGCCGTCCGGATAAATCCCTAATTCACAGAAACGTAAGAGTATATAATACCACAGAAACGTACCACGTGGTCCACAAGTTGCACGCTGCGCCACCGCGTCCACACATTCCACGTTGGACAATAGCGTCCACAGTGTGGAGTCCACTGTAAACCTTTGCACTTCGACACAATTGCTATTCGAGACGAGGATTCCTTGTCGAGGAAGCGATTAGCGAGTATGTACTGTATTGCGTGTTTCACGACTTTGATGGAGACAAACAATTTCTATTGTAGCAACAAAAAGGCCAGGATATCACAGCGACCGGAGAAACGAGGTCAGTCAGAACTCGCGCTCCACTTCAGCACTACGAAGAAGCGGCCGGGTTTTTGTCACCATCTACAAATGCGCTCAGCGTTAGCATTCACTCGAGCAACTGGACTCCTCCCCCTCTCGCCCCCCACAGATATCAAAGCAGCGAGCGTTTCTTATTTGGCACAGCGGTGAGCTGAAGGGGTCGTCGGGCACAGCACACGGGCTACCTTTAGAGCAGCCACGAGGACGCCGGCATCTCACCTCTCCGCGCCGAACTCTAAATTCACAGACTTCATCGGCCATACGCTGCATAGCGGGCACACTAGTAGAGTAGCAGCGCGCGTTGTCTGCTACTTCCAACCTCCTACCGAAACGATGCAGTGCGTGCTGGAGCTTGTCAGAATCTGCGATATGTGCCAGAGAAACTTCGGAGCTTACGGCCCACTGCCTTGATACCACCAGTTCCCCAGTTGCAGATGAAGAGTTGTAGAGCTGCACGACCATACGCTTCCAGTGGTACGTCGAAGGGCAATGAATCGCCAGTCCACCCGCGCTCATGCAGCGATAATGCTCGGTGCACAGCACCGATAGTGAGTGCGCGCAGTTCACGAGCAGCAAACAAAACAGCAGCGGAAAACAAAGAGTTACCATTTTCATAGTTGCGCTTGATACCGCACCGTCAAGAGGTACTGGGGATGTGTAGTCCAAATATGTGTCGCAATTGCACTCTCCACGCCTCGCAGCCTTTTAAATAGGTCCCAACTTGGGGACTCCTTCACACTTGCCGTGCGCGCTCCTGCTCTCCAATTGCGCATGGCTGCCTGCAGAAATCGTCATGATAACAAGTTCACTTACGAACATCTTGTAAGGTTACGTGTGTATTCTGTGAAGAAGTTCAGAGAATACACATGCCGCCTTAAATAGACAGGAGCCAGTTGTTAGGTGCACATTGTGAACAGAGAAAATAGCTAACCTCCCGCCCGCGTCCGGTTGCGTTGAATTCTGGCCAACGCAATCTTAACGTTTTGTTGACTCAACCGCTGTATTCGTTTGAGCTTTGCTTTACTTGTAAAGGACTGCGGCGTGACAAAACGCACGAATCTATTAAACTACCTTCTCCTTGATGAGATGTTCCGTGCAACAAACGTTTAATCATACCAAGTGGTGACTCAGCACAGTATCATGCTCTTACTGTCTTACCCAGCTCCCACTTCGACCTTTTCCACCATCATGGTAAAGGAGATCACCTCCTCTACCACCACAGCTCACCTCTGCCGCAGACTAGTAAGGGAAAAGCCGAACCCTATATCCACACCTTGGCGATGCCATTGCAGAGACTGATACTCACCCGTTTGAGGACATGCCGTAGTACCAGCCACCAACTTTGACAACAACCGTGCCCTGAATTTGTCTCAAGCTCGCTTCGTTTCTTTGTGAGCTAGAGATTCAAGTAAGTTACCTCACGCTACGTGTTTTTAAAGCGACATTGAAATCTGAGTACTCGTATCCATCGAGGCACGAGAAATACTTCAAAGAAGAAAATGGTCAACTCTCGCATTGCGTGAGGTGACCCTCCTGTTGGCACACTCGCTTTTCTCCCAAACCATTTCATCTGCATATCTTTTTCGTCTGGAACACCTCTACCGAATGTGTACATAAATCCCAAAGCAGTGAACCTCAAGATCAAGGCAGCTTGACTATACCTGTGTGCGCCCTCAAGCTTCTTGCTCTCTGCTTGGCTTCCTGCTTCTAGAATTCCAGCTTTACGTTCTACCTCCTCGAAGACGAACATGGTTCCGATCCTTGTGGCGCTAGCAGTCCTTCTTTTAAGGACGAGCCGTGGGCTCGATGCAGCACAGTTGCACCCTGTGTACGGGGCAACCTCCAACTCCTCGAACAGCTATCATGTGGGCGATCATCATTCGGAAGGTTATCGCACCAAATTATACGCCCAAATGTCACATCACCACGTCTACAGTTCAGCTCGGACTGTTTCGAACGCTGAAGGGCACGCAAGGTTATTGATGAACAGTGGAGACCTGAATCTACCGAGAGCTATTAAGATTGCAATGTCAGTTCCCCCCGAGAAGGATGGTGTACGGTCAGTGGACACTGCAGTGAGGTCTTCATTTGCCGACGTAAAGATGACTTTCAGGCAAGCGATGGAAGACTTCCGGAGAAGGTGCAAGAATTGCAGAATGTTTGACCATAAAGTGCGAGAAACTTCACCCCAATGCAACCGCTGGTTATACACTACGTATGACACAGTTTATGTCCCCAGAGATCAATACGTATACCTCGAAGAAGCAATGCACGAAGTGGCGCACTCAATCCGCTACGTCTGCAACGGCGACAAAGATCAATATAAGCGTGATGCTTCACAGTACAACTACTTGCGATCTCATTCATGCAAGCGAAAAGCTGAAGTGGAATTCTCATTCAACGATGGATGGGCATTTTACTGGGCAAAGGGCTGTTCTGATGCAATTGGATCCAGTGAGAGAATTGCGGGGCATGTTGCCCATTCTCTCAAGTCCCTCCAGCGACGTTGTGGGTCTTCCGACGCTGACATGGTACGTGTTTTGTGTGAGAACCCGCTAAAGATTTATTCATTCTCGCAGTTTAGGAGCCATCACCGGAAAATGTACGGTTGTTCCTGATCATGTCGCTTAAGGAGACAAACTGGACTTCAACGGTGGCGACCAATGCTATACATATCGAATCAGAAAGGTCAATAAAAGTAATGGCATGAATGAATGCTTGTTAAAGACTTTAACACTTAGTGTGGTGAAGTACAAATTATTACACGTTCCAGATTGCGAGCGCAACCCTCTGTACTTTTGCTAGGTAACTTAGGTTAGTCTACATAGATATCAGGCCATGCAGCGCCTCTTATGATAATAATGTAGCGCCTCTCCTAGATGGATAGAACACTATAATGCCGGACAACTTGCGCGGGTTGGGATTGGAAATGAGCCAACCCCGCCCGTCCAGTACAGGGGCAGTTCAGGGGTTCCCAGAAGATTCATTCGAGCTATTTGAGGCTGCCAGATGCCAAATGGGTCATTTAACGAGCAAAGCAATCTTTCTTAATCCGGATCTTTACCGTGATCGTCTTGCAACTGGTCTGACGCACTCGGCTATCGCCGCTCCGTAGGTCAATACGCCGTAGCGTGAAACTGTAATAGAGTGGCGCTCACACTCTATTTGAAAGAAACTGGTTCGCGTTCGTTGTCTAATCATCCCTGATTCCATCGATTCGTATATCACTATTACGCTTGCTGTGAGCTTGGACGTCTTCGTTTATCCACCCTCTCGTCCTGCAGGCACTGATATACATATAATCACATTGTCTTCGATCAGGATTATGAATTAAAGCGATTGCCGTTAGTGGTAGCAGCCCATCTCCTATCGAGATGGCTTTGTGCGCAAAACTCTGGATAGATTCATTTGTACAGATTTGTTCGAACGTCATCGAAACGTTCACTAAGTAGCTTCGTGCGTGTCCTCGATTTCTCTTCGTTGTTACGGCTGTACTATCGACGAAAGAGAGAGAAGCACCTTTGGCGACACTTGAACATACTGTTAAGGACTATTATTGAAACAAAGCATAACCGTATCAACATATGAGCAGAATGATGAGGAAACTGTTGTTTTCTTTATTCCTAACAAGTGGAAGAAAGCGCGGGCAAATTGGAGACAATCACCTCCCCTACTTCTTTGGAAATCGCTATCGTTACCATCTTCCTTGACTTGGAGTTGATTTTGGCGCCATTGCCAGCCCACCAGAATGGGTCGCTAAGATTAATGAACGACTGATTTCGCAACACAACGATCACTACCACACAGATGATAGCAATAAAGCCCCACAAGGAGGCAATAACAATCAAAACAACCCCGGGAACCTCCGTGCCTTCAATTTTACGCAGAACAAACTGGCATTTCGTTTGAACAATATTACTGAACACCTTTCGACGAATATGAAGCTCTTCCTCCCCTTGATAAGAAGAATAAATCTGTACAAACGCATCCAAAATTGTGGGTAACAACGGCTGAACGTCAAGATATACTTTAGTGACAAGAAACTTCATCTCGTCATTGAAATATTCGAGATACAGAGATTCACTTAAAAATAGTTTGTCTCCATCAAAATCGTACAACACACAATCGTCGGAAATCGCTTCTCCGTCTTCGAATAGCAATTGAGTGTCCAAGTTGGAAGGTTTGCAGTACTTGGTTGCGTTAGGCCTTTTCACACGTTGCGAGTTGTTGTAAGAAAACAGTCGCTGGGAGCCACAGATAACTTGAGATGATTGCATACTGAGGTTGCCCAATCGTTGCGTAAAGAGATACGATGAACATCTAAGCAGTTGAATGAAATGAGTTCCGCCCTAGGATTTTGGTCGACACTGTTCGAAGAGTTAGCGTGAATGGGAAGCATAGAGAGGCAGTCGTCAAGTGTGTTCACATCGCGAAAAGCATTGGTAGAAGAGGTGGAAAAGAGAATTTCCAGCGCCAAAAATGAGAACAAGAGTGCGGCTGTTATGAATATCGATCTGCATGAATGGCGGTAGATGAAAACGGGTCTGCTGCTTTGTAGGATACGAGTTTCAAACATGCGATGTATAGTGTTTGAAACAAACAGAGCACCCACTTCGGCGATAACAAAGGAAAAGGTGACAATGAGACCGACAAGTTGACTTCGGACGGGAATGAACATGGTGTAGATCGATAGAGGTTGCGGTGAGGAATGGTAAGGTTATGGAGTGGGGGTTGGATGAGTGTGAGCGTTTCGGTTTAAGGCAACCATCCAATAGGCAGTTACACTTGTTGCTCCCGATGGAGATGCGTCTGATCAAAGGCTGATTGTGCGTGAGTGCTTGCTCTAGCTAGCAAGGCTCATTATTGAACGAAACATTGTAACAATAATGTGTACTACGTTATAGGTAAAGTTATAATCGCAGAGGGTGGTGAGCCTGTCTCAAAATACCAGCGTGACAGACAATTGTTATCAGCAGTGCTTCGAGACGTTTCCTTCTCGAAGAAAATACTGTACACGCCAAGTAACCACGGTCACTCGATGACTACGCTCGATGCGTAGCAATCTCCTAAAGAAACGCTTGCATCGCAACGCAGGCTTTCTAAATACAATGTTCTGGAATGCGTACGAAGCGCAATAAGGTACATATTGTTACCTTCGGTGGCTTTGCAACTCCTTATTGAGATTAGACCTGAAAACTACACAAACGCAATCGTTTTTGGTAGGCGCTATCCTTACCAGCAATAAGATATGATTGCCATCGAACTCACAGCTTAGCGTTATTCCAAGCGTCGCGTGTTCTTAGCCCTGCTGTATCTACACGCAGCTTCCAACTTTCCGCCCTGACAGGTTGATGAAATACCAAATCGCAAACACGCTTCGCAGTAAGTATGCGTGTTTGCGTTTGGACAGCGGTTCTGAAAATCGCCGTCGCGCAAACCGCAACTCAAAGCGCCACGCACGCGTGCGGAGTATGCGAGCTTTTGTTTCGCATCCTCACACGGGCGCTTTCGCTTCAAACCGGAAGATCGATAAGGGCGGGAGCTGCTGTTTTGTTTTTGTTTTTTTTGTCTGGCACTCCGTGCCAAGTCGAGCACAAAGTCACGGAAACTACACGAATCGTGACTGCAAACAAACAGTGTCTTTGTATTTTCAGGAGACGCCCACTGTTGGTTGTCTACACGTACATATACAACTTAGCTACGCAGATAGTTTTCTCTCAATTCTTTGCAGTGGAAACAACTTCTTCGCGGCCGCCCACTTTGTGCATACTGTACGGAGTACACGCTTGGTTGTGTGGGTAGAGTGCTATATGCATGCACAAATCCAATGGCCTTTGTCGCCCATCAACGCCAACCAGATGCCCTTACTACTGTGCAACAAATAAGAGATATCAACTACATCGATATTTTCCCTCACTTGAGGGAAAACATCCTATATCCATATTTTCCCGTCCGTAAGGATATTTCCCTGAGAACCAGGCGACAACTTCAGAAGTAAGTGCTGTAGTTTAAACGTCGCATTTCCGAGTTCTTCTGCAAAGTAGCGCTGGCAGTAGCCGCCCACAACAACTAGCTAGGGGCCCCCCAATTCGACACCAGAATACAGTACTACATCGTGACTCATTCAACATGGTCGTCTGCGAGTTGGTCATTAAAGGACAAGTGACCACAATGGTTATAAAAGGGTCGCATCTCTCTCTCCATCTAAACCTCGCCGTTCTGCACTGCATCCTCTGCACTTTACAACAACCAACGTTCACATCTTGAAACCCACTCCGAAATGGAACGCTTCAATCTAATTCAGCTATTGTTCTCAGTGCTGCTGTGCTGTGCGTCGGCAGAACTTGCTGTGTGCGGAAAGGAAGGATTTTGTGTAACGGAGAGCGCACGCCAAATTACTTGCTCTGGGGTTGGTCATATCGAGCATTCTGTTGTTCAGCTAGAAACGTTAAGCCATCACACGTTCGCTGCCAGCAACATTTGGCACCTCGAAGGCTACAATACACCAAACGGAAAAGTGAGCAACTTCCACTCTGTGTCTCGTCAACAGCACACTTCTGCTGGGCACATGGAGCATGAAGCGAGCAAAGTGTTGTGTCAGATCAATCGCACATATGGCGACTCCAACGGAGGCGAAATCAATTCCGATCTTCTAACTACCGTTCGAGGATTTTCAAGTGCGGGATTGTTGCCTTGTAAGAGGCGAGAGAAAAAGAAAAGGAATGGGAAACTTTGTTTTTGCTGCAAATAGAACCGGTGGTCAGTTATTATTGTTACCAATAACAGCTTCCAGTACATAGAGCTACCATCAATCTCTTTTTGGACTGGCTAGTGCTCAAGTAAAAGTACACACGCGGTGAGCACGCGTGTTTCTCTTTCTGTGGGTTTGGAAACGCTGTTTTGCATGCGCTTGAGTACTAGACAAGATATACGGTGAGCAAGAACGGTCGCTCTGCGCAACAGATCTTGTAGAATGGACCACTACCCTACGCTTCTCTCATGCACAAGTGTACGGCAATAGAGTAGGAACGCTTTGTTATTCCTGTAAGTGATAACCTTTTTTTCGAGAAGTGAAACTTCCTAACGTGCCCGCAGCAGCGTATTGGTTAACGGTCCATCTCGTCGCCTATTCAATGGACGCTTATCTTGCCGCTGTTTATGCTTTATGAAGCCCGAAAACCGTCTTGACGCTCACGCCTGCCAGCACGGTCGGTCTTTAGGCCGCTCTACCAGAAGTGATTCGTAGAGGGCCATTATTACGCCGTGCCATATTTTGGATATTCTTCCGCATGTGGGACTGGGGTTTTACGCCCCAATACTTCATCCGTCAGGCGGGTACAAGTCTCGGTCGCAAGTTGGCGCGACGTTTCATAGAACCGAGATTCAGTTTTCAGTCCAATGGAACCAAAGATGCTTTCATCGAGTATTTCTATCAGATATCAGTTGCAGATGCTGCTGGAGAGCATTCGCTCAGCACTATCTTAGAGAGCGGTGCGTATGCCAAGAAACCGCTGGTGGAACGAATGGTCAGGCTGCGAACTCCCACATCGTTTCTTTACGGTGATGGCGATTGGATGAACTCTCAATACACTGAAAAGGTTTGCGAGCGAATGAATGCCCCGGTCTCGGTACACATTATCAAGGGGGCCGGTCATCATGTATATTATGATAACGTGCAGGCGTTTACAAAACTCATTTTGGAAAGCTGTGGACGCATCGCGACCGAGGAGTCATCGCAAGCGTCATTGTTTGTCCCTGATTTTGACAAACAACCTAGCACTAAGGTAGTTCAACCCACTCAACACCAAACACCCTGAGTTTTCCCCAAGCACCTTAGCACCTTGTTTAAAACAAACTGTTTTCTGCTTGGTGCTAACGTTATTCCTATCCGCCAATTTAAGCAACGGCACGTTTACAAATGATTCGTTGATGGGAAATTCAGCACTTGGGTATCGAACACACACCTGTACAGTATTTGGAGACCACTTACAACTAATATCGCTTGGCGAGCAACAGCTCCAGGGCTAAAACGGCGCCAGCGCCATAGTCAACGTCAACATATGGTATCGAGCACTCTCATGTTGCTCTGTGTCGATCTTTATGTTTTGGAAACAATAGGAGCTCTGCTGCACCGTAGGGCACTGCCCTACGGCACTGCCCTACGCGTTCAGTGAGTTCCATTAGGACGACACTGCTCCTAGGATGGGAGAGGTAGGTAAACGAGAGAGATCGGATCGTGATGGCCCAGGCAGCAATTGAACGCACTCATGAATGCGTGTGAACGAGGGAGCGGTCGCCAGCGTCGCGTTTGAGAATCGAACACCCCGCTGAGTTCCGATTTCGATAAAGTCTCTTCTTCGTTCCTTTCAACAGACAGAGCCTTTATCGCATTTGCTTTCGAATGTAGTTGCCTGATACTGAATCCGCACAAACAAGCAAGGTGGCCAGCGAGCCCCTCTCATGCACTGACATGAGCAAGCTCGTCTCTGTCCTTTGATGTTTTCCTCAACCACACATCGACAAAAACCTGCAGAATCGAACAAGCAGAATCCGGAACCCAATGAAGGGTGGGCCGAAATCTCAGAAATCATGGTGAAGGTATCTGACAAAGGGCACCGATACTAAAGAGCTTCGTATATCGCAAGAAACTTTTATCTCAGAGCTATTTCAGCAACTACACTATCAACTCTATCCCAATGGTGGGAACTTTTCTGAATCCTGCAGAACAGCGGCGTCAATCTGCTCAAGCTGATCGCCCTCCTTTTGGTGCTCCGCATATTGCTCCTCATTTCTTCTCTTTATTTCATTTTGACTATCCTCTAAGGTCTCTGTATCGACCCCTTTCAAGCAGGGAAATGCAGTGCACATGTTAGAGCGATGAGAATAGAGCCTTAATTCAACAAAGTAAGGCCCAGGCTGAAATTCTTGTTCAACATCCTCGGTGACTCCCAGAGTGAACCAAAGCAAAGAAAACAAGGCAATCTCAAATTCCGGAGAAGTGCCAACAAACACAGAAGAAGTACTCTTGAGACAACCAAACCACTTGAAGCGAATCATCAAAGCCTGCTGATTCGACAACGGTGCGCCACAAAGATCTCCCTCGAAGTCGACATATCCCATGTAATCGAAGTTTCCACGTTGCTCTTCAATGTACACTTGAATGTAGTTGTGGAGACCTTTGACATCATCGCCACTGATCTCACCACAGAACACGTGCTCAAACGCGGAAGAATCCCTGTAGCGGCCCCTACCATACATGCCAAACCACAAATCACTTAGAACTTGTTTGAACTCGTCCATAGAGGAGGCGGCTTTGTATCCGTTCTCTCGTAGCCACTCATATACAAACGTAATGCAATCAGTGTCACAGATGCATTCCAAGAATCGCTCCTCTTCCTCCTTCTCCTCCTCTGAAACACGTTCCGGGACACCCTGATTCACTGTGTAGTTATCTAGCAATCGCTTGAAGAGGCCTGTAAGACTCTATTTGCCAGACATCGTCCGAGAAGTATTCGAATAGCGGGACAACGCGCAGCATCCTCAGAACGGTGCTCGGTTTCGCCCTGCAAGCAGATGGTATAATGTTTGCCGGGAACCAACCTATTGGTGTCAAGTTCCCACAAGCACGAGATGGCCTCTGATAAAGATTGCGACGATCTTACCAGCGCGTCCGCAACGGCATAGCGAGTCATATCGGTTTCAATGAAGTTATGTCCGGGAGTAAGAGTTACCTTCGTCGTACGACAACGCGTGAACTGTCCTCGATCGTTGTTATCGAGCCGCAAGGGTAAACGCTTGTCGGAGTTGCTGCCGTGACAAACAGAATACTGTGCCGCTGTCCTCGCCAAAAGCCCACTGTTCAGATTCTGCGAAGGGCAGCGTTTTTTTTTTCTCGTACGCGAACCCTTGTAGCTTACCCGTTCAAAGTGAACGAGCACCAGTAAAAGTTACTCTGTACCGCAGTGGTAGCGTTTACCAAGGGAACGTTAGCCTTCTTGCTGGAAGGTTACTGCTATACGTGTACCTTTTCAAGTCGCGTCACCTTGAGCTCGAGACAGTGCTCTTCTACAATGGCTCCGTATGAGACTGGGGAACTACAGCTACGGTTCTACTCCTGCACACTGAACGTTCCCATAGCACAAGTTCCGCAGGTAACTATGAGTATAGCATTGGAATGCGAAAGAAGCTGAGCTCAAAAAGAAAACTGGTTGAAAACAATCACGACGGTGAGTACGTGTTTCGAGCGTGATTTTCAATCTTTTCTTTTCGCAAACAAATCAACCACATTCTTGTGCACCAAAGCACGAGCAACGCGGTAACAGGAAAGAGTTGACTATCGTACTGATTCCACACAGGCGCATGTCTGTGGAAAGGAGACAAAGGCAAGAGAAGAAACGCCATGGAAACGTTGTAGTTGAAACTTATATTGTTTTTTATAATGATTTCGTTTCAGTTTGTTTGAGATTGCAGAATTCGAAGGTTAGAATCAGTAGACAGCGTTGTTTTCACACGACTAATGTACAATATTCATACTCTGTACATATGTATATGACAGTTGAGGGTTTGAACAGTTAGAGGGTCAGCAATAGTATACAGTTATATGTTACACAAGACTAGTGTACAATACTCACACTCTGTACATATGGTACCATAGCGCAACCAAATCTGCAAGGAATCAAAAGTCATAACGAACGCTGGACAGGTTAGAAACATGTAGTATCGCAATCATTTCTAGGGAGAGACATAGCAAAGTATACTTACAAGTTAAGCAGGTGTGGCAACCAAATCTGTTACGAGCACAAAACCCATACAAAAACCAGAGGTAGAGAACGAAAGATACGCTCGGTTAGATACACGACCAAAATAACACTGCAGTGACAAGGAGGTGTTAGTGAACACTTACAAGTTAAGCAAATAATTCAGCCAACAAATCTAAAGAAAACGACCGGAATTGAGAGGAAAATGAGAAGAGTCAGTAAAGGCACAATGTGTGAAGAAGAGACGGAGGGAATGAGCCATGACAGTACTGACATACAAATTAAGCAGGAGAGGTTTGGGCATGCAAATCTATCATTCAGAAAACAAAAAGAATGAGAAAGAGGGGAGTTAGAACGTCCAGAATGCTAAAAACCGAGACAGAGGACAAACAAGAAAAGGACGATAAGATGAGATGGAAGACGTACAAATTAAGCGTGCAGAGTTTGGACCATCAAATCTGTCAGAACACATTCCAATTCACATGGAGTAACGATGGTTAGGAGCATGAAGTTAGGAGCGCCTAGGAGTTCATGATGAAGGTGGACGTACAAGAATAAGCATCAGGTGACCGGTGACAATAGGGCATGGAGTTGATGGGCTGAGGTGCGCTTTTATAGCAATTCGAAGCGATGCTGACACGCCTCGAAAGAAGCACTGCTCCTCTCCTTCTGCATGTCGCTTCCTCTCCCTCGGACGTGTCAACCTCTGCATTTGGAATCGTACAGTATTGCGTGGTTGCATTTAGGCCCTCCCCGTGGTTTGTTGTTGCCGCAATTGGGACATCTGGAAACAGATCACAAGCAATGGCAATGATCTGAAAGTGATTGCAAGATACCCAGCAGGAAGGTACAGTATCATACTAGACCTTCCACGTAGTTAGTAACCTGACAGACAAATAACGACTGTTATACTATAAACCCTATATGATCTATCAAAAAGTATAATATCGACCCTGTTTGTTGCGAACTACATTAAACGCTTTTCTTTGACCTGAACCACGCAACACAGTTATATACAGTCAGTCTTCCAGCATGTATCGCCATAAATGTGTAGCTACAACTAGAATAAACAAAGGTAACTGTAAATTGTACAGTCACCGAGTTTTTGAGTAGCTGCTCAGTCTTGCCGTTGTAAACTCAAGTCAGCCGCTTTGCTTAGAACAGTAGATATAACCCTTCTCTGTAGATCAGATACCGTCCTTTCTGATGCTTTCAAGTTTGGCGCCCGTTCTCGACACTCAAAATCGCAACATGCCCCAACAACCCATCCTCGCATCACAGAACACCAAAATGGCCTTGGAATTACCCACCACAGCCCGTATCAATCGTGAAAAAGAACTAAACAAATTCAACGCCGAAGCGGATGTGTCGGATACCGATGAATAATATGACTCTAATTTCCCCGTGTTTGATTCCTTTTTCCAGAATGAACGGTCTGGTACCATTCTCCAAATGAAAAATTTGAGCTCAACAGAATTCTTTCGACAGTGAAATTTTGTTGAAGGCCTCGTCCGTCACACCTGGAACACTAGCAGAGGACGACACTAGCAAAACAGTCCAAAGGATATTCTATTTATGACTTTAACAGTCTTTGAACATGGTGGACAATGAAACTTTCTTGGTCGTTTCCTCCATATCAAAGGCCCAACTTTGGAACGCATGTTTACCAAAATTTGTCTTTATGATTGCCGAACCGCTTTTCCAAAGCTACGTCTTTGATATGGATAGCAAATGCGAGTTTGGGGAGATGATTAAAAATGAGAACACATTCAAGAACTTTAAATTTGTGTGGAGCAACGCCTTTGGCGGAAAAAGCGCAAGCTCACGAAGACGTTCGGAATCTTCCCCTCGACAGGGCAGCACAGCGAACGGAGCACTCCGGGAATGCCACAGCTATGCCGGGTGTAAATCCGAGGTCAAACCACCACGACAAGCGTCGGAGCGTGAGGCTGGTTAGTAGTCGGTAGAGATCCACGTGTTCACACGGTCACGAGATGAGTCCTCGAAAGAGAGTAGCACCGCAACGACAAGGTGTCGGAAACGGGCCACTGCGAACAGGGCAAAAAGGCAAACCCAAAAAGGGGAGAAAGCAAACCACCAGAGTGGGGGAAAAAGAGAGAGTAAAGCAAACCCAATACAGGGGCGAGTAAACGAAAATAGGTCGGAACGAGACACACAAATAGTGGTTATACTCTGAGCGCCACAAGGGTGGGTAACTATACGTGAACAACGCAGTCGTCACTCCACTTGGAGGTGAACAATCCGCGAAGGCGTGATAGTTAGAGCCAGAAGCCCTTGCTTGGCAAGGGGCAGTTTACTTGGGAAAGCGATGCTCAACCCTCTAAGTACTAAGCTCGGCGCACCACTGATAGTGGGTGCGCCGGGCAAAATAATCTATAAAATATCTGAGTAAATACAGCAATGCTGGGCGCACTGCCTCCGGCATATCCGTGCTACACGTGTGCTAGTCACACCCGCTAAGCGGCGCCTCGAGTCGTGCAATCCACGTGTACATGTGTGGAAATTACCTCAGCGAGGCGACACGCTAATAGCGGTGTAGCTCATATATATCTACTAACGCATGATGCGGAAATTAACTAAGTACCTCAAATCGCCTCTAAGGAGTGTTGTCCTTCATATCCCCCTCCTTAAGAGTGAGCCACGCCGTCGCGATGGCGGGTCGAACTCCCAACCGTGGGCATAAACGCGCATCTTCGAAGTCTTCGGATTCCATCTCGCCTCGCGAAGACCAAGTCACTACCACTCCAAAGTGCAAACCTCGCTCCAGCGACGATCAACCCTGTTCACCACAGTCTTCAACTCGCTCTCGCGGTCCGCTCCCTGTTTCCAGGTCCATGAACCACAGTGTGGGATAAGGGATTCGAGTCTGGGACGCTCCACAGAGGTGGTTCGAAAATTTCTTCGAGTATTCCTCGATATGAGGCCTTGCGACACTTAGCCAAGTAGACGAACCATTTCCATCACGCGGATACGCGGTATATAGCCCTGAAAAGGTGCGCAGCTCGTTTTGCGATCGAAGTCTTCACGCTTGAAGCGGTTCCCTCCATTCTGCAGCACAAAATCGGGGTGGGTTACAGTCCCGAATTTTGAAAGTCGGATATCGTTCGAACCAGCACAGCTGTGAACAAACCTGATACAGTGTAGAACTCCTGAAACCCAGAGCTTTCATGTAAGACCAAGATTGTTAGGATTGAACACCATTGAATGGGAAAGCGCGGTCCATTTCAGTTCACCGAAATGCAGTCTAAGAATAGAATCCCGAACTGAAATGGCGCCATAACTCCGAAGTTCTTCGAGATAATTGAGTTCCGTCTTCGCCAGACAGTTTATAGAGACCCAGAATAACCTGGTAACGGCCCGTTAAGGAAACGAATTGAAACCCACCGAGTTACGGGTATTGCGCAGAAGGCCTCCAGAAAACACTGTAGCAGCAAGATACCCGCGATCGCGAATCGAGAACCATTACCAGAAACGACTGGGAATCAATGCCAACGCATTATGCGGATACTGTGAAGACCGCAAGAGCGTGTAAACACCGAAGTACTTCGCAATATGCGGTGACAAACATGGGTGAAAATAGGCGACTGAACATTTCCGTCAGGGGCGTGTACAAGACAAACGGTATTCTCACCGGTAAATCAACGTGATGCGCACGAAAACAGCGCACCCTTCTGAAGGGAAAACCCATGCACACGTGGTCATGATGAGAACAGTGAACCAGCGAGCTGGGAGGGAACCCCTCAGGATAATTAATCCGGAAACAAAACTTGGGCGACCGAATACGACACAAGTCGGACTCCGATCACAAAAACAAATATCCACTTCATCTTCATCCACTTCCTTCTAGGTGAGATAGCTTCTTCCCCTTCGGGGCGTGTTATCCCACTTGGGCGTCGACAATTGTCGCCGGGAGACCCGTGAGAGTACGCCGATGGTACTGCACCACTTTCGATCGTGGGAGATGCTCGATTGGCTCATCCGAGTCAGCCTCGGGTCCGTAGACGTACCAACGTACGAGATACTGTATGTACCCCAACGGGTGGTATGAGTGTTCCACTATGTGGTCGACTACGAACTCCTGTCGGAAGAATTCCCGGCCTTGCCGTGTGACTACGACATCCTGCTTCGGAGAGCTCTCCGGCGGCTTCATCGTGTGTGGCACTGCGTTGGTGCTCCGGTTAGACCGAGGTGTGTCCAACAAGGTTGGTGGAACTGTCTCTTCGCGGTGTGGTCCCCTACTTGGGTCAGTGGTCACGCGTCTCGCGGTGTCGGTGTTCCCGTTTCCTTGTTCCCGTAGAGTTCCTTCTCCCGCGGGAGTCCCAGGTGGGCGTACCGCAAGTTTGCGTGGTAGCAAACGATTCGACGGAGTTGTGTGTGGCGTCGAACGCGCTCGCGTCAACGGTAACCCTGATTGAACCGGCCTCGCCGTGGTGGTACGTGACGTTGTCAACGGGTGGCCGTCATTGGTCTGCGCCGTGGCGTGTTCCGCCTCCGTATGCACGGGAGGTGTCAGCTCGGTTTGTCGACGTGGTTCGCTCGGCAAGCTGAGCTTACTTACAGGTGTAGTCCGTGTGCTACGGTTGGCACTTCCCTGCTGGGCATTTAGCGACGTGTCCACGGTGTGACCCGCCTCAGGCGTGTTGGGCGACTTAGTCTCCAACTACTCTTCTCCGTCTTGGACGTGCGAGCTCAACGGCGCCTTAGGCGGTATTTCCACTCCGTTATGCGACGTAGTCACTCCAGGCGCGCTATGCGGCGTAGGCAACGGCTTCGCCGGTAACGACTGAGTCTCTTCGGTCCTGTCCCGCACGGCGGTAGTGTCTGGTGACGATTCCGCTTCTGCGTTGATGCGCGGCGACCTTGGAGAGACGCCGGGCTCCCGAGAGGGCTTTGATTGCGCATTAGCGGTGTCCTCTCTTCCGTGCTACACGGTGTTCCTCACGCGACAGCGCGGAAGCATGACGATTAACGAGTCCCTCCCCCTCCTTAGATGGAGCGACATGGGGAGTGGGTGTCAACGCGCCAAGGCGGCGAATAATTACGCCAGGCGACGGGGCTTCAGACAGCGAAGCGCCAGGGCGCGTGGAGTCCGATAACATCGGCAAATCCGAGAGTCCCCTACTTGGGTGTGGTACCTCCCTAGGGCGGTTGATCGGGGGTGGGTCCGGTGTGTCCGTAGTGTTCGTTTCCGCTTCTGCGGTAGAATGTCCACTTGATGGGTCGTTTCCCGCGGGCGGAAGTGCAAAAACCACGCGATCGCGGGAAATGCGTTCGTGTTGCTGACCCATCTCCACTACGACAGTGTCGGATTCCACAGCAATTGCTTTGAAAGGACCGTCGGCGACGGGTGAGAGCTTGTGGCGTTTCTCCTTGCCTGGGTTCCAATACTCCTTACGGATGAACACATAGTCCCCTTCTTTAAGGGCGGGTGGTCTTCGAGGGGCTCGCTGATCGAAATCACGCTTATACGCGGCTTGTGACCGGGCCATTGACCGTTGTGCTGCTGGGACCAGCTTGGTAAGCCATGTCTTCCAGGTTTCCCTGTATCCCTTCGTCGAAGGAAATTGATCCAGCGTTGGCTGTGCTTCGAGCGCCACGGGCGGTGGGGTGCGAGACAGAACCAATTCAAATGGAGTTAATCCCGTAGTACGGTGTACCTCAGTGTTGTATGCGAATTTCAGCGCATCGGTGAACAGGTCCCACGTGGTGGGGTGATTGGCTACGTATGAACGCAGTGCTGCTAACAGCGTCCGGTTAAACCGTTCAGCCTGCCCATTACACTGGGGGTGGTAGGTGGTCGTGAAGAGATTCTTGACATCCAGAATTCTGCATACATCCCCGAAGAACCGGGAGGCAAACTGTTTCCCGTTGTCGGAGAGTAGATTCACCGGTGGACCGTAGACGAATGCCCAATGGGTGACGAATGCTTGCGCCACTGCCAATGACGTGATTCTCCGTAAGGGTACGGTACGAACGAGCTTCGAGAAACGATCCGTGATCACGAGTAAAAATTTGTTACGCCGCTTAGTAGCGAGGAACGGTCCCAAAATATCGATGGCTACGAATTCCAGGGGCGCCCTTGCAGGGAAGAGCTTCAACTTCGTCGCATGGCGGCGAAGCTTGACGCGATTCCGAGCACACTCGGGGCAGAACCGCACAGTTGCGTAGCAATCCACAGCCATTGCTGGCCAGTAGAATTTTCTTCGCAATGTAAGGTACAGTTTACGTCCTCCGACGTGACCACTAAGTTTGGCATAGTGTGATAAGTGTAACACCCGAGATTGTAGGGCGTGTGGCACCACTATTTGTGGGTTTCCAGTTACCGTGCGAACGAGGTATCCAATATCATTCACCCGAAAGGGGAGATCAGCTCCTCCATTGAGTTGCGCCCGAATCTTCGTGCAGTAGGGATCGCTGAACTGTTCCCTAACCATCTCCTCCGTTGTGACGGGTACGAAGTTCCCTGGTAGGGGGTTCGCACTTTCGCTGACAGCGAGTAGGTCGTCCAGTTCCTGGTCAAAATCCAGTTCGTCTGGCCATTCCTCTTCGATATCATCCAGTTCACCTGCGGTGTAGTCGTCAACTGCAAAGCAGGGTATTTCCTCGTCATCGACAGCTAACGCTTCCCCTGTGGTGGGTAGGAGAGAAAGGGCGTCGACCTGTGTATTGTTGGCGCCCTTCCTGTAGGCGACGTCGAAGTCAAACTCTGCAAGACGCAGTCTCCAACGCATTAAGCGGCCTGAAGGCTCCGATATGGAGAGTAGCCATCTCAATGATGAGTGATTCGTGTAAACGGTGAAATGAGCACCCATGAAGTAGGGGCGTAGTGTGCATAATGCCCACACTACTGCAAGACATTCCTTCTCCGAGACGGAGTAATTCTTCTCATGCACGTTCAACGAACGGGACCAGTACCCAATTGGTTTGCGTTCCCCCTCTGGGGTGGTTTGAAATAAGGCGCAGCCTACCTGGTAGTCACTAGAGTCCGTGTCCACGGTATATGAAAGTCCTGGTTTCGGTAGTGACAATACTGGTGCCGTGGTTACAGCCTCTTTGAGAGAGTTAAAGGCTTTTGTCTGAGTAGACGTGAATGGGTCCAACTTAGGCGGTTGACCCTTCCGCAGGAGCGCGTTGAGAGGTGCCGCAATGTCCGCGAAGTTGGGAATAAACCGTCTATAGACGTTGACTAATCCTACAAAGGATCTCAGTTCGGTCTGGGTAGTCGGTTCAGTGGCCTGTTTCAGCGACTTCACACGAGCTTCCTCGATCATGACACGTCCTGGACGGATTATGTGACCCAGATACTTGACTGTATCCGTGAAGAATTCGCATTTCCTCAGCTTGAGTGTCACTCCGGCGTCCCGTAACTTGGCTATTATGTCTCTCACATGCGTGAGGTGATCATCCAGATTATCTGAGAATACAATGACGTCGTCAAGGTAGACGAGACAAGTACGCTACTTGAAGCGGGCCAGTAGGATATCAATAGCACGCTGAAAAGTAGCGGGAGCATTGGTTAAACCAAAGGGCATCCGTTTAAAACGGTAGAGGCCAGAGTGGCAGACAAACGCTGTCTTGTCCTGATCCTCCTTTCTCACTGGAACCTGCCAGTATCCCCAGTTAGCATCCAATGCCGTGAATACGGTAGCACTTCCGAGAGAATCGATGTATTCATCCATCCTTGGAATAGGGTACACGTCCTTGACGGTAAGAGCGTTTAGAAGACGATAATCGATACAGAAGCGCCAGGAACCATCCGGTTTCGGAGCCAGTACCACTGGTGATGCCCACGGCGAATGTGCCGGTTCTATAACTCCTGCACGGAGCGTCTTGTCCACCTGAAATTGCTCTTCTTCTCTGGCCTTGGGCCCCGCCCTGTATGGATGTTGGGCTACTGGCCGAGAGTTGGGAAGGAGATCAATCCGGTGTTCCGTGGTATTTATCTCTCCGAGAGAACCATCCCACATTGTGGTGAATTCACGAAGCATATCGCGCAGTCGTTTGCGGTGTGTCTCTGGAACATGTCCGAGGTCGAGTTCTTCCAATTCCCTCACCGGGTCCAATTGGTCGTAACTCGTCGGAACGCGTGTCTTCTCTGTCTTAACAGGCTGCTGACCCGAGAGACTCGGCGACGGAGACGAATGAGATTCAGACTCCTCCCCCTCCTTAGAGTGAACGATTCCGAGCACATCGGCAGCAGTCATCTTCGTCGGTACCAACGCAGTTGGATGCGGCATGACCGAGCCAATCACTTGGTTTTTCACCAGATACTGGGTTGTTTTGCCTAGATTGGCTATCAACACGTAAAACGGATTATCCGGTTCCACCTGGACCACTCCATTAGCAATGGCAAGAGAGTATTTATCATACAACGACGGCAATGGCTGGACGATTCGTAAACCGTGTTGACGGGAATTCACCTGTTCCCAGACTTGAGACTCTGGAGGCACGCGTGTCGCGGAGGCAACACGAAGCTTCGTAGATTCCCGAGAACTCGGTGGTGCTTCCTGCGCCACAGGTAGAGGTACGTGCTTCTTGGAGGCATGCCTCAAAGGACGACGAACAATCGGCACGGCCGAACCATCTTCCATTTCAACACGCCTCTGGCGGGGCCTAATGGCATCGACAAAGCGGTCGCAAAAGTCACAACCCAAAATGACTGGGGCGGCCAGTGACCGACAAACGACAAAGTCGAGCTTCACCACGCATAAGCCCAAGCGGATTACCAACTCGATGTATCCTACCGTTGACAACGGGTTGTTATTCGCGTCAGCGACGTCAGGAATGTCGCCACGGCGAATGTGTGACCGCAAGGCGGGTGGCAATGCTGTCTCAACAATGAAGTTCGGACCTGCGCCTGTATCTAGTACAGTGAGATAACGCACCATAAACTGGGGTGAAAGGCCAAGGTCGGCATAGACCTTGTAATTGCGTTTGTCCATCACCATAACTCTATCCGGGAACCGGTTATTTCTTACCCGTATCCACGGTCGACGAAGAACACCAAGGTGTTCTGAGTTCACGTCTTCGACGGCCTGTTTCCTTGAGAGGATTCGGACCTGGGAGCGAGGCAGGGACGCCTCGGGCGCCTTCAGCCTCAACTCTGAGCGCGCCTCTCCAAGAGAGGAGACTCCCACAATTAGTTTTTCTGAGCAGATTCCGCCTGAGGCGTGTGCTCAGTGTTCTGAACCATTGATGCCTGGACACCAGTGGCAGAAGCGTCCGCAGTAGCGGTTGAATTTCCCTCGAGAGGGGTACGGGGGTGAGAGGTCACCATTTTCTGGGCAGCCGGAGCCGCAATTGTGCGTGGAATATCCATCTTCGCGCGGATGTACGATGCCATCGGAACGGAAGCCTTCTCCTCAGGTGAGAGGGATTCGTAGTTGGCAATGACTTGTGCCCACTCACGCATGGTTAAAACGCACTGCGGGGAAGTATGCCGTCGCGTATAGCAGAGGTGACAGATCAATCCAACAATGGCATTGACGTTCCGAGTATTCGAGAATCGCACCGCTGGGCGGGAAGCTTGCCAGCCAGGCCGTGAAGCCCGGGTTCCACCGTTCTCATATGACAGTCGAGGCGGTCGAACTCGGTTCGAATCTGCATACAGCAGTGTACCGTCCGGAGCCGTTTGAAACGAGGCATCCGTGGTTGAGGGAAGCTCCGTCGTCGGGATTGAAAGCACGTCGCTACGGGCAAAGTGCACCTGATCATACTCTTTATTGAAGTGTGCCTCAGCCAGCATTGATGCCGACGGGGTTCCCGATTCCAACATCAACGCTTTAGCGGACTTCCACCGGGTACCCGGGACTCGTGCTCGTAGTGCATCGCCTTCGGCGCGTGCATACTGCACCAGTTCCAAGTACGTAGTCTTACGGTTTTCTTCACGGCGACGGGCCACTAGGGTCCGTATAGCCGGGTCTAGTCCATCAACGAACATGGTACAACGCTCTTGAGCGGAATAAACATTGCCACATCGGTGGAAGGCCTTATTCAGTCGCACCGAGTAATCGGTTTCCGTTTCGCCGGGGCGTTGTTTGGTGTCTTTCAGAGCGTGGATAGCCGACTGGATGGCGGTGCCAGTCGCATAGGACCTCAGTAGATACTGAACTGCTTCAGGCCAGCAAGTCACCCCTCCTTCAGAGGCGCGAGATGAACCTCTTACAGAGTTGTACTGATCTTCCGCAAGTCCGCGTAGAAAATAGGGCAGCGCGACAAACGCCTGTCCTTCATTCATCCCAAGGATGTCGGCTTCCGCTACAAAGCGTGATAGGAAATCCAACACCAAGATGGGATCATCGCCTGTAAACAGTTGATTACGGAGCGACAGCTGCATCCGTTTGATACAGTCTTTGACCTTTCCCGTCCCACGGGGAGTTCTATCCAATGAGGAGTCCTCCAAACGGTAATACCGGTATGACAACAGCTTCTTGTAGAGCAGATTGGAAGGCTTCAACTCTTTTAATCCAGAGTGCTTCCTTCCCTTCGAGCGGGCGCGTATCACACCTTGGGTGGCTGATGACCGCTTTGAGCGTGACGAACGCTCACGAGGGGCTTCTTCTACCGACGAGTCGGACGAATCAGACCCGGTTGACCGGCGAGAAGAAAGAGAAGATGCTGACGAATCAGAGTCGTAGTTCTTCCGCTCTTTGCGTGCTTTGGATCCACTGACCTTCTTTTCACGGTGTGAAACAGCAACCGGCTCAGCCGTGCGATTGGCTCCAACCAGGACGGTTTCTTCCACCGTTTCTAGACGGGCGCGGAGGCGAGTAAACTTCTCAGCCACGTCCTCCACGAAATTAGCGGGTCCTCCGAAAGCTTCCAAGAGGGAGTTGACGTCACCACGCAATACGCGGAGATCCTCAGAAAGGTCCTGCAAAGCAGTGTCATCCACCTTCTTTTGAAGTAACGACAACTCCTTAGCAAGGGTAGCATGGGCAGCCCGCGTGGAGCGGAGCTGCTCTTCCGCAGTTAAGTGGAGGGTGTCATTGACAGTAGCCTTCAGAGGTGCCTCCGGAGTGGGAGCTACGGAAAGGACCGTACCTCCTACGATAGGAGCGGGACCAGCAATGGCAGGAGCCGGTCCATTACCTCGATGAGGGTTGATCAACGACGTGGGCGGAAGTCGAGTGGTCGTCGGCACAGCTTCAGTAGCCGGCATCCCTTCGGTCCGGGACCGTGAACGGGTGGGGATCCGTGACGGAAGTGGCGGATCCGATCTTCCAGTCTGACTGCGTGTCTTCGGACGATCTGACAGCGTCATGACCAGAACAACCGTACAACGGGATAATCGACAGCCAATTGGCTGGGACTTCCAGTGAACTTCCAAATGGAGACAAGGGCAAAAGGACTAACCTCGCAACGAGTGAATTCACGAGTGAATCTTCCAACAAAAACTAAAAGCTTCTAAGTCGGGAGACCACTTGTGGAGCAACGCTTTTGGCGGGAAAAGCGCAAGCTCACGAAGACGTTCGGAATCTTCTTCTCGACAGAGCAGCACAGCGAACGCAGCACTTCGGGAATGACACAGCTAAGCCGGGTGTAAATCCGAGGTCAAACCGTCACGACAAGCGTCGGAGCGTTAGGCTGATTAGTAGTCGGTAGAGATCCACGTGTTCACACGGTCACGAGATGAGTCCTCGAAAGAGAGTAGCACGGCAACGACAAGGTGTCGGAAACGGGCCACTGAGAACAGGGCAAAAAGGCAAACCCAAAAAGGGGAGAAAGCAAACCACCAGAGTGGGGAAGAGAGAGAGAATAAAGCAAACCCAATACAGGGGCTAGTGAACGACAATAGGTCGGAACGAGACACACAAATAGTGGTTATACTCTGAGCGCCACAAGGGTGGGTAACTATACGTGAACAACGCGGTCGTCACTCCACTTGGAGGTGATCAGTCCGCGAAGGCGTGATAGTTAGAGCCAGAAGCCCTTGCTTAGCAAGAGGCAATTTACTTGGGGGAGCGATGCTCAACCCTCTAAGTACTGAGCTCGGCGCACCACTGACAGTGGGTGCGCCGGGCAAAATAATCTATAAAATATCTGAGTAAATACAGAAATGCTGGGCGCACTGCCTCCGGCATATCCGTGCTACACGTGTGCTAGTCACACCCGCTAAGCGGCGTCTCGAGTCGTGCAATCCACGTGTACATGTGTGGAAATTACCTCAGCGAGGCGACACGCTAATAGCGCTGCAGCTCATATATATCTACTAACGCATGATGCGGAAATTAACTAAGTACCTCAAATCGCCTCCAAGGAGTGTTGTCCTTCAGGGGCAGCGATGCTCAACCCTCTAAGTACTGAGCTCGGCGCACCACTGACAGTGGGTGCGCCGGGCAAAATAATCTATAAAATATCTGAGTAAATACAGCAATGCTGGGCGCACTGCCTTCGGCATATCCGTGCTACACGTGTGCTAGTCACACCCGCTAAGCGGCGCCTCGAGTCGTGCAATCCACGTGTACATGTGTGGAAATTACCTCAGCGAGAAGACACGCTAATAGCGGTGTAGCTCATATATATCTACTAACGCATGATGCCGAAATTAAGTAAGTACCCCAAATCGCCTCTGAGGAGTGATGTCCTTCAATTTGCTCGCTAAGCCACAGACATGTTTTTCCATCAGAGCAAGCGGCCGTCTGGCAATATTCAAGGAGGAAACGTTTACTACAGCGGAAAGCACAAGTCATATGGCTATAAAACCGAGGTGTCTGTTTTATCCAACGGGCCAGCGGTAGGATTTACTGACTATCATCCTGGTTCGAAAGCGGATATTGATCTTTTCTTTTGAAACCATGCGTTTTATGCAGCTGCACTTCAAAAGGCAAGCGCCGAAAAAGATATCCCTGACATTGGAGAATTATTCGAGCAGTACCCAAATCAGTGGGCGGTTCTAGCCGACAAAGGTTATCAGGGAGGTGAGCATCGAGTGCGGCTGATACATCCTACGAGAAGGCCCCCAAACGGTTTGCTTACAACCGAACAGACACACAGAAATTGACTGGTCTCGTCAGATCGAGTGATTGTTGAAAACTGGTTTGGGCGCCTAACGTCTTTGTGGACATTATTTGCCGTCAAATGGAGGTGGAGTGAAAAGATCTATAATTGCTTTTTCGAATTTGCTACTGCTCTAACAAACTTTCACATTAGGTGGTACCCACTACGTTCTGCTGATGGTGAACACTATTAAAAGATCAAGAACCGACTACGGCATATAGGCGAGCAAATTGTCAGTAAGCGCAAGCGTACACAGCAGCGATATCGGGAGAAAAAGCGAATGCGATTAGACACTGAGTTTGGAGGTGGTGCGCCTGATGACGCTACTGTTGATCCATTTTTGGAACCCTTTGAGTAGGGATTACGTAGTTACTATGTCTTTATACATGTTGGCATTCTGATACGTAAATGAATCTGGTGTGCGCGGTTGATTACAGTTTGCAAATTCTGTGAGTTTCTTCGCACTCCCTGAGCATTCACACAGTTTACAGACTACTACGCGGCTTGTAGGTACTGCACAGGTACTGACTAACAGGATTGTAGATCTACTGGCAAGTTAAACGTAACGTTAACTATAGGAAGGAGCGCGGCGCGATTGGTTCGGTTCCAAACATGATCACTCGAGTGCTGGAATCGGCGCGTGCCGCGCCGATTCCCAGTAACCTTTACCCTTACTCCACCAACAAAGCCCCCATTTCTTGCGTAGCGTTGACGAAGTCAGTTTTATTTGTGGAACGCTATCTTCACAAACTAAGCACAAACCCAATGGCCTCTCCGCTCGAGGCATCCCCGGCGCGCAAAGAGCACAAATGAAGAGCTCAGAGCACAGCGTCGTACTTCGGCTACGACGAGTTGTTCTTTTTCGACTTGTGGCTCTTACTTCTGCCGAACAACCATCTTCGCATATGCCATTCATTCCTTTTCGATTCTCGCGACGCTCTTGAGGATCGCGTGCAACTGTTCCTCTTCTCCCGCCGACGCACAAGTAATTCAGCAACCGCATTCTTCTTTGATCTCATGTTGAGATCGTGCTCAAGCTCCATCTCACATTTGAGCCTCAAGATCACGCCCAGTAGCCTTTCGTTCTCTATTTGCATCTGCGTCGTTCGTTGTTTCTGTTCCATCAGTTCCATTCTCAACCTCTCTTCCTCTTTCACCGAGCACTTCCCCTTGGAACTACGTCCCATCGAAATCGGTTCTGTGGGCGAGTCGGCGTTTGTCGCACTGCTTCGAGGTGAAGGCGGCGCACACCCACTCGGGTTACAGGGCTGAAGCGCGCGAAGCTGTTCTTCGAACTGCTTCTTCTCGCTGTTACACGTGTTCAACTCACGTTGGAGAGAAGCAGTGAGAGCGGTCAATTGCGCCACTCTGCGCGACAACGCCAGCACTTGCTCCTCATAATCGGTCTGTTTCGGGTGCGACGAAGATGGCTCCTGCCCACATGCTTCGCTCGTAACCACCAAACGCCCAAAGTGTCCAACTTGGTCTTCACGAGACTCTTCTGATGAAGTGGAAGCCTCGCTGCTGGTTCGCAAACAGAAGTTGATGTGCGAGGAGTCTGAGCTCTCCGTAGACGACTTGAAGGTGAAGTCCAGTTTGTCTTCACTGTCCTGCGACGAGTCTGACAGACTGGAAGGCTCTTCCACAAATCGGGCCGCGGCGTTAAGCATGGCATCCACAATGCGTATCTGCGACTTGGACACCGAGAGTCGCTTGTTACGTCGCGGATCGGGCTGCACGAGGGGAGGCGCATCCAGTGGTTTGATCCCCCTCTTCTGCAGCGGCGAAATCTTTTCGGGACAGCGCAACAATTCGCACGCAGGCCGTCATTGCTGGCGCGCTCGTCTTCCGCTTCGCGCATCGACGAGCCGCGCGCGCTGGGTGCTGCCTTGTGACTCACAAGTTCTGAGTCTTAAGTTGTGACCCAACGCATCGCTCCCCTTCAATTCCTCCCCCCCCCCCCCCCCCGTCGAAGTGCCTTCACCGTCAGGCGCACCTTACTTCGTATATTATGCATTCTTGCCGCCGACGCTTAGTGATGAATAACCAGCAGAACGAAGATCTAGCCAAGGGGTGTTGATCACCGGAATTGCTTGCGCGATATGAATAGCGAATGCGAAGACGACGTAGCCCACACCTATGACCACTACAATCCACCGTTACAAGCTAATCTTCCGGGAAAGAGAATTGAGCAAGCTCGAGATGAATCGTAACCACCTCAAGATTGCAAGCTTCCGCAAATGACATAACATCTCCTCTTTGCTATGAGGATTTACACGTCTGTTTGTGCAGCAGTAAAGAAGGAGGGTTTGAGCAGTGTAGTGGATCAAATTCCATGGCATGTGGAGAGCAAATTGGGGAGTGATGAAAGTGATCCGTCTTGCTTTGATGAGAGCCATGTCCCCCCAGATTGTGCAGGAAATGCTTCTTGTAAGGCCTCCAAGTCTAAGCAGTCAAAGGGAAAATCAAATTTCCCACGCAAGTTGGCCTGTTACTTGTGGTCCGGTTAGTTTTTGAAAGAGGCCCACAAGCTCGTTTTAGAAGGACATATCTAAAACTGTTCGCGATGCTAACGCTCATAGGGCAGCGCCCTCACCAGCAAGTGAAGGACAAATAAACATAATCAGATCAAAAATTTGAAGCTGATTCTCGCCCAGGCTCGAAGGGCTGCATAAAACCAGTGTGAGGTCCAGTGATGTAAGAGCTGTTCAAGAAGAAGACGAGTGCTCTAACTAGTTGTGGTATCAGCGGACACTACACAAGTGGCGATGTATGGGGACACCAGGCCACTTTCTAAATCTAACTGTTCAACCTCAAAAGTGTCGCAAACGCTTCACCAGACCAAACCTCGATATTGAACGAGCTCTACGCTTCGGTATGCTTGACGAAGCTTTTCGAACATCCACTCATTTTAAAGCGCTGCATTTTGTCTCTGTTTGCACTGAACGAGAGCGCCTAGGACTGAATTGGAACAAAGTTGTAGACGAAACACTTCACCGCCCGAAACGGACGTGTTTTCGCCTATAATTTTATTCTGTCGCTCATGTCCGGCACGCATGTAGTCGTGCAGAACACATATGTACACTGCCTTGAATGAGGCCACCACAACTGCTATTTTGACATTACAGACTCTGCCGCAGCTCCAGGAGTACAAGAAACGGTGTGGTGTTTTTACTGTACAACTGTCTACTACGGAAGTTCTGCTTTATAGAAACGCTGTGGTCCTATCTCTGATGTGCGTCATATGATTCAAATCAAATATGTTCTACAGACAAGGTGCTGCTCTTGTCGGCTATCCTACGGAGTACTACGCATATCGATTCATACCTTCACGGATGAGAGGGTGCAGCGTGGTTGTCGTTCCGGACGAAGAGCATCAGCGAAGGAAATATAGCGGCAGAAACGTAGCTATGAAACGACACAATTATTGTGAGGGATTTGTAGTTGAACGGCTAAAACGCTACTACGTGTAACGGTACCAACTTGAAGCTTTTGTTGTGAGTTTGTCTTCTGAGTTGCTGACAGCTGGGTCTGTAAGGCGAGCTGAATGAACGAAATCTGTCCAGGCAGTGTTTACATTCGAGCGACTTTCGCACCAGTGACACCTGTGTGGTTTGACCGCATCATGACATGCGAATCAAGCTCGCACCTTCGATGTGGAGTTCACACCGAAGGTGCACTGTGGACTGAAAGCTTCCAGCAGGTGCGTCGCGGTGTTGTGCGGCGAAGAAAGGAAACTGTCGGGCTCGCTTTACGGCCGCGGAGGTTTGGTGTACTCCTGTGGTGACATTCGTTGCGATGGAGGTGGTCCACGGCGGTGGGATGGTAGCGGCGGTGATACGATGAACAAGGCAAGCTGGCAGCGTTGTAGACTACCAACGGTAGATTACCTGTATCTTATAGTACCGTCGTGGCGCGTGGTGAGGGCCCTCACTGAGGGCTAAAGGGCGTTCAGTCTGCTGCGCGGCCACGGATGCCGCGCGGCAACGTGCGATGTAGATATGGACTTTAATCCTTTCACCGAACTACTTGACAGACCGCAAGCGAATTGCATCGGAAACTGTAATACCAGTCCCCACAGCGCCAGACCTCCGTATCTGGTGTGCCTAGAATCATAGGACCATTCCTAGCTTCCTCCTTAATGTTCTTCACCCGCGGAAGCTCCGAATGGTCGGACCAATCTGGTTCAAGTTTTTGGATAATCCCAGCCCACCCCATATCGGCTGACGTCATGATACTATTCCCGCTTATTACGCTCCACACACATCCTTCGTCCATGTTGTTAATCGAAACAATTTGCTCGCAATCGTAGCTGATTCCAATGCGTTTCACCCCGTGTTTAAAACCATCAAAGAGGGCAATAGCATTTCCTCTTTCTATATCCCACACTCGCACAGTATTGTCGTCCGACCCTGACACAATAAATCTTCCATGTGAGCTGACCGCTATGCACCTTATACGTTTGCTATGACCGGTCAGCGCCTCTCCAATCATAATCCCATTCTTCCCATCCCACAGCCGAATTGAGCCGTCTTCGGACCCAGAAAACACACGCCTTCCATCAACACTAGCCGCCACACATGTCGTATGACCCGCTATTGTGCTACTGACAGCGCTTCCAGTTTCTCCACTCCACAGTCGAACTGTGCGATCCAATGACCACGATACGATTAGTTCTTTATCCCGAGAAAATGCAACCCCTGCCACCCAATCTGTGTGACCACGCAAACTTTTGCCATCCACCATCGGTTCTGCACTCTCCACGTTCCAGACGCGAACTGTATTATCCTCCGACCCGGAAACAACGCGCGTTCCATCAGCGCTAATAGCAACGCATTGGACAGTACCAGTGTGGCCAATAAGGGCTGGATAGATTGCGTCTCCTCCATCCCACACCCGCACAGTATTATCATACGACCCTGAAGCAATTCGTCTTCTCCCATCCTGACTAACTGCGATACATGAAACCCAATCAGTATGACCTTTAAGTGTCATGATCGCCATCCCACTGTCGCAATCCCAGACACGGATCGTTCCGTCTTCCGAACCCGATACAACACGACTTCCGTCTGCAATCAGTGAAACACACAGGACGCTCCCAGTGTGACCGACTAGAGTGTGACGGAGCTTATACACTTTCCCGGCACAAGAATTCCAGACGTAGATTGTCTCCTCCAGAGACACCGAAACCATGTATCGCCCATCGTCACTGATCGCGATATACTGCACTGCATCCGCATGCTGGGTTGTACTCTTGAAGATTAGCGCTCCGCTCGTTCCGCTCCAGACAGCAACAGCTCCATCCCGGAGCCCAGTTACTATCGTTTCGCCATCTGGCACTATGGCGGCACACGTTGTTTCCTTAGCCCAGGGTTTTGGAACATTTTCTGAACCAAGATACGTTCTCTCTACTATCCCATCTTGTAAGTGATGACGCAAGAACGACAGTTTGAGAAGTCCTCTGCAACACATCAGTATCCGATTGTCACTAACCATGGCACACAAAACATGACCGTCTGAATGCATGATTTCCAGCCTGTCACCACCGGCAGGACTCAAAAACCCTATCCCAGGCTTTGCCCATGGTTTCACTGCTTCGCGCTCCATGTTTTCTATGAACTTCTTCATCATTTCGTGGGATTGCGCGTGAACCACTAGACGCCCGTACAACTGAAAGAAAGCCTCCTTTCCACCTCTTCCAACAGCGGCACGGCTCATTGTCACTGCTTCACCAATGAAGTCTAGACATTCTTTCAATTCCTGCTGCTCGCCCTTACCCGCTAGTGCGGGTAGTGCCGACCTTCCTTCCAAAACATCCTGAATAACACTGTCAACCCCTTTCTCCAGCAGACGGCCCACTGTCCATTGTGGCTCCATGAGCAATCACAAAAGCTCTTCGACTTCACCAGCTTCTTTCAATAGCCTGCAAACATTGTCGCTAACGTATTCATCTTCTTCATGAACCGTTCACCAAATTTGACGCTTTTCTTCAGTTGCCAGTGTTGTCATGGAAGATGTGAAGTCCGTGGTCTTGCTCGTACTTTGTTTGCCAAAAGCAAGGCGTATGAATTTCCACACATGCCTTTTGCGCAAAACAATACCATGTGAGATTCGTTGGAAACTTCGTGACCGCTTCGTCCCAAATCTTTGAAAGCGATGATAATACTCTCCCGTTTCGGAATCCATTGAGATGGAAGCTTCCGCATCGTTGGAGATGTGTAACGGCCGATCAAGCGCTTGCAGTACTTTTCATATACGTTCTCCCTTTTCGCTAGATCCTGCACGATATCCAAAACTCCGACGCAAGGACGTACAAATTTCGTACCCGAGGTGCCTGCTTTCGCTTCCTCCAACTCGATAATTTGAACGTCTTCCATTTCTTCGAATATTCTTTCTGTTTCCACCGAATCAGGTTCACGTAGATTCCACACGCGTTGAAGCACTGACACAGGAACAGTTCGGTTATCATCAACGGCTGTTACAAATTCTTCTGCCTTCTTTCCCTCCAAACAACTTTCAAAGCGGAAATCGAACGTTCACTAATTTGGCTCACTGGCCCATAGCCTGATACGTTCCATGTTGCTAGTGTGTCGGTTGTTGATGGTTCTCGGAAGAACCTGTGCCATTCATCCGGTCCCAAACCTTTTTTGACGCATAGATGTAGCACAGATAGCAAGCGGTAACGGTAACCCTTGGGATAAGTCCAGAATAGCTTCCATTGCACGCTTATTCTCTCCTTCGAAGTGTTCGGAAAGGAAGAAACCAGCGTGAGTCATTAATGTCGCTCTTGACTCCTCGCTTTGTGGCAATCTTGGATGGAATTGCATCACCACATTGGCTGATTTCTGAGTTCGCAAGTCCTTTGCCGAAGAAACAAGGCGGCTGTTGCGTCCAGCATGGTTGACACTGTCAACTTGACAGAAGACCAAGGACACTGCGTACGGCGTTGCTTCTAGTCGGGCCACGAATCATCATTCCCCGTTTGTACTGAAAGGGTACCGTTGGTACAGATTCTGTACTATAGAAAGGACATCAATTAACCATTGAGTTGGTATTCAATTGTTTCTTGCATGCAGTAATGCGCAAATTACCATTCCTGAAGCTCTGGCCGCTACGTGTAGCATGCGTTTACGTGGGCTGATTAGCATGCTCGGAAAGGCTTTCTAAGCCTTTCCGAGCATGCTAATCTGAGAGCCCACGTATCCTATACCAACGGCAACGTTCCTACACGGCTTGGGAAGCATGATCAACCCACGTAAACGCATGCTAGAGGGGAACGTTAGCGTTAACGTTAACGCTACCCCACTTCCAGCCCGCATCGTACTCTGCAGGCATTTCTTGACGGAAGCACACCGCTCTAGAGTAAATATGGTGCAGCCGCCCACAAACCCCTCTCTCTGCATTGTCTCAATGCCCACGGGGGAGTTCGAGGTGGATCTTAGTCTGTCTCCTCAGCACTGGATCAGGCCCTGCGCGCGCCGTGCCTCCGACCGCCGGCGGCGTAACCCGACTCGCGCCAAGTTGCTTGCGTGAAGTTCGCCTCCGCAACTTGCGATCAAGAAAAGCACGATCATCTATCGTTTCACAACCAAAACCTTGATCCTCTGTGTTCATCCCGTGTGTCCGCGCGTTGCGCTTGCCCAACAATCCCGCCACTGTTTCTCCTCCGAGAACTCCAGCAGCTCATCCGCACTTTCGCACTTCCTACGCCTGCGCTTTTCACCCATTGCCGTTTGATACTCTCGCCTGGGTCCACATCAAACATCTGCATCAACTCTTTCGAGCCCCACCATGTCCACCCCTCTTCTCGTAATCGCTCACGCCCTCTTGGTCGTCTACGCAGCCTCTAATCCCTTGACCTGCGCCGATCATCCAGCATACTCATCCAACTTGAATCCCGTGCTCCTATCATCATGGACAATTCTCAACGGCCGAAGCACAACGGAAGCCGTGTATTACCCGCGCTACACCACTCACCGATTCGCTCCAGATGTGGATGAGTCCTCCATGGTATACAATGCGCTAGACTGGTTCTATGTTGCGCACCACAAACAACCTGTCTCGGACAGCTTCATTCAACTCAATCTCCACCGCGACGCGAGGATCTATTTGATTGTCTCGGTGCAATACAATAACGACAGACCCCCTGCAACCCTTCCTGGATGGAACAGTGAAGGTTGGGCAACTCGCGTCGATGGTCTCGACAATGAGTTCGTCTTTGGCGTGCATCAAACGCAGACAAGATACCTTCCAACGCGCGTGTACATCTTTTCACGAGACGCAAAAGGCACTGCAGTTCTTCCTTCGAATGACTGGGTCACACGCAGTGTTTCCGGTGTGAATGCTATTGGGGGGTGGTATGCTATGATTGCAGAACGCGATGGTCAACCGTCTAAAACTCCCAGACGACCAACCGCTGTGGCGAAAGCTATTCTTCCCAACCAACGATGCCCTGACGAGCTTCATGACTTGTGGGTCACGACGGAGCCGGATGCCTCAGATGTGGATGTCAGAGGAAGGATGTGGCCTACATGGCATCCACAGTGGGACCCATGTTACTGGTGGTATGTACAATACAATCAACGCTTCAGAGACTAACCTTGATTCTCTACCACGTCCGTAAGACTCGTTGTTGTAACTAACCAGTTCTTTTGTTTTGTCTTGCGCTTCTTTTGAGGTAGCGCTTATGACCATGATCACGGGTCTTCTGCCCTTGCGGCAATGAACTACGCACCTAGGTTTGGATACACTCCATGGAAGAATAACCGAGAAGACGAGTCGCACGAGGGCTTCAAGTGCGCGGTATTCAGAGCAAGTTCGTACTACGTTTGCTTCTGTATCCATGCGCAGACATCGAAATTACGACGCGTTGGAGTTCGCAATCATACAATTATCCTTGCTGTTTCGGACGCTAAGACGAAAGAGCTGCTGGCAGACATAACACACAAGGGCTTCTTCGGTTTCACAGGAGTGAGGGCAAGGGATGGAGGTTTCGTGGGCTTGACGAAGGAAGAAGAAGAAATGCAAGTGGAGCTGTGGGAGAACGATCGGGCCACCAACAAGCGCTCAGTGAATGTGATCAACATGCTGGCTCTCAACCCCGCCTATGGATACAACCGAAAGGAAATAATACGTGGCACGTATGAAGAGTGGGCGACGAACCCCATCTGTTCTGGGGCAGGTCTCCGTGGAATACTGAACATGGACATAAGGAACCCCATCACCGGCATTGTTTCATCAACAAAGGCTGACGAAGTTGTGCAGCTCGGCCGGGAGAACGAGGGCATACTGACAAGAAACGACGGATCGTCTCGTCTGCTTCTCATTAACGATGTTGTTTTCGGCGACGATTATTGCACATTTGCTTCTGGTAATGATGGTGATCGGGCCTCTGATGGAACCTTCTATACGGACACTAGTGGAAGGATGCTGATGAGCGGTCCTGGTAAGTCTAGCGTGCGACAGTTTCTGAAAAGTGGATTCAATATGAAGATGAGTGGGAAGTACACTGTGGTGGACCCTTGGGGTGGCGAGTTTATGCCCGGCCAAAATGGTCAGAGTAGTAATGGATACGGGCTAGATCCAGACGTGAACTGACTGCCAAAGATCGAGCCTCTGCGTTGCTGTACGAGAATTTGGGGAGGGGATAAGAACGGAGCCGTTCCACATACATACCACTGACAACTATTGACAACCACTACCCGTAGTTGTGACTTTGAATAAAGATGTCCACGCAATGCCAAGTGGTTGAAGCATAGCTTTGCTGGTGCACAATTTGAGTACTGATACGATGGTTGGCTGAAGTCTGGCCTTCTCCAGATGGAAGGGAAGGCTTGGTGGCGTAATATAGTAGCACCCGTCCAGTTAGTGGACATGAAACTACGCACCCGTCAATGCTCAAGGAAGCAATCATGGTCGAGATAGTGAAGTAGAAAAGCCTGTCGAGGCATAGCTACATTCTAGGCTAGTCATCGGCAGTGACACTGCAGCTCTGAACTGCCGGTCATCCGGTAAGCTTGTTGTACCAAGTTGGTACTACCAACTGTGGAAGACGGAGGAAGGGGAGGGCCCAAACAGTTCATTCAGACAAATTTGAAAGATACAAAAATTTGAAAGATACAGTAGGCGGATTTCAAATCCATACACAAATATATTATATAAAATACAAAACGTTAAGAATATGAATAATGGTAATAAATAACGATATTAAGATTTAATTGCTAATAAATGCGTCCCTGACTGCAATTCAACCGGTGACTGAAGCAATTCTCATGACATTACACATCACTAAACCTGTGAGTCGAAGTGACAGATGCGGAGCCGCATCGATTAGTGGATTCAAAGAACTCGTGCTCCCTTGGGGAGTTGTTAACAACCTCATGCTTTAAGATGGTCGCAGCCTTCCGATGATACGAATTCGGATGTACACGCTTAAGCAGTCTTCATCGTTGTTTCAACATTTTCTGCGTCCTTCTCCCACAAAGCCGTTGACTAAAAGTTACCTAAACTGCCACAAATTTCTCAGAATCATTTGGCTTTCTCTTCTCTCTTCATCCCCTCGAAATTCAACATGGAAAATATTCTTTTCGAACGGCAATGATGTTCTGATGACCAACCGCAATCACACTTAGAATTCGCAACTTCGGATAAGAAGGGTGACGTGCTGATGACCACACCGTGCCTCCCTCTAGAGCTTATGGAGAACATGTATAAGTTATCAACCGGGGCAAGCCAAAGATATGCGGACCGAGGCCACTATATAGGGTCCGAGCGAAGCGAGGCCCGATATACTGTGCCGAGGTGCCATTTCCTGGCGAGCCGTCGGTTGATAACTTGCTTGTCACTCAGAAGCATCACGCCGCAGAGAAGAGTTACCCAGAGACAGAGCAGAAACATAAACGAGACAGAAACTGCATTCATTCACATGAACTTAACAAACATGGTTTTCCGACACAGGATCAGCAGCGAAGCGCAGCACTCTCTCCCAAACAGAAAGAAAGATCTGCTGTAAACCAACGGTCTACATTTCTGATGAAGATCACACCATCTTGGACGCAAACCGGCGAAGGAGAACAAAGCGCCGTTGAGACCAGCCAACCTCTTCTGCCGTCACTTAATGCTCTCGAAAACGCTTCAGGAGATGTCAGTACCTCCAATGCCACTTCTGACATCAGTTCCTTACATTGGAACCAGTCTACGCAACTACCTCAACCAGGAGTTCAAAATGCATCAGAAACTAGAGCCCCGTTAGCTCAGGTAGCAACGGCGACCCCAACGGTCAGCGTCAGTGGAGATCCTACGCTTTCCGAGGCAGCATCGAAATTACTAGGACGCCATATTCCTGACAATACTGTCAAGGCAACCAATACCGCCCTAAATGCGTTTGTTGAGTTTGTGGTAGAGGCATTTACTCTTTTCTTGCCCGAAAACCTTCAGGAATTGAAGAATCGAAGAACCCCGCTTTGGAGGCGCAAAAGTCTACGTGAACAGGCGATTGGTCTTACTCGAATTTACTTGTTCAGAACTGAGGACGGTATGGCTTTGCCTGATGATACATCCGCATGGACGGAGAAACAACTCAACCGCATTAACACCGTACTTGTTGAATTCATTGCAACCAGCCGCAGCACAATAGAAGACGAAAACTTAGCTCCATCTACACTGAAGGCATACGTTGCGGGTCTCCAACGCGCGTTTAGAGAACGGTAGGGCTATGTGTAGTGCAACGCTATTGCGGATGAAGCTTCGCTATTGCGATTCATAGACAAGGGGATGCTCTCTAAGGAGGTGATGATGAATGCCGTGCGTGGCACACCCCATTCTTGGGTAGATTCGTACAACATATAGGATAGTTGTGAGGTGCACAGCATTGCTGGTCAGTCACACACGTGTGGGGAGTTTGCACCCATTGTTGGGGATTCTAGATATTAATATTGGATATTTAGTTACCACTGACAGTGGGCGGCTACACAACATAGTAGGTTGAGCTCAACCCAACTTTGGAGAAGTAAACGACTCAACCGAGTGTTCGGCTCTGATGTTTCACCCTTGGTGAGCAATATCCTCCTCGCGGAGAGTTGCCACTACTGTGTAGGTACCATCATCCGCCTCGCGGCATCTACAGCACCCTTACCGCATTCCGCGTGTTATTCTGTGTGTTTCCTTTATTTGTTTTCGCACTGTTATACAGGTATCGCTACACTGCATACCGGTGTTGACCGTTCTTTGTTTCGCCCACTCGCGTGGTTCGCTACCGCTCTCCGCGTCTCGTGCCACTCTCGTGTGTGTGTTGGTTGTCCCGTCTGTGACGTCATCCCCGACTCTGTCGTGTTCCCCACCACTGTGCGGCTTCTTTGCCTTTACCCGCTCTCTACGCGTGTCGTGACGGTGATCCCCGGTCTTACACCCGGCTAGCGCGATCACCCTGAGAGGGGCTCTATTGCTGTGACTACCTCAGTTGAGGGAAGGCTTGAACACCCTTTGTGTGTCTTCTTCCTCCGCAGGGGTTGCACCACAATTGGTGTCCCGACTTAGAAGTCGTGTTGTATCCAGCAAGCTGGTTTGGTGCACCTTCCGGTTTGCCGGTTCGTTTCGTGGTCGTGGGGGACATTTCGCCGTTTAATCTGGGATTCGCTACCGACTCTACGTCGTGTCGGTTTCGTTTTCCCAATTTGGGTTGTTGTTTGGACACGGTTCTTTACCGGTGGCACTACCTATTTCCGTAGTGTGAGATTCCCGTCGGTACGGTTGTTGTCACCCCGTTTGGGTTTTTGAACTCGTCCCAGCAATCTGGGTGAAGCAACGTTGTCGCATCGTGACGTTCCCGTGGACACGGTTTGTCTTTACCGCATTCGGTTTTTTCGTCACTCGTGTGAGGATACTAAACTCATTCGAGGTTAATTTGCTGTTCGCTTGATTGTTCCCAGTTCTCTGGTCTCTTTTCGTCGTGGACGATGGTTTCTGGCAAGCGAGCGAGCCCCTCGAAGGCTCGCTCCGTTGGTTCAGAATTGCCCCCGCGTCCGCGGTCTGTTCCCGAGCCTCCGTCTGGAGCGGCGGAGAAGAAACCCGGAAACCGGAAGCAATCTATAAAGTCGTCTGACTCCCCAGTGGCTGGACCCTCATCTGCTCCTTTGGAGGGTTTCCACTCCCGCTGCTGCGGTTGAAGGACGCGCTCGTCGTCGAGCTGGAGACTCAAGTGCGCACACTTGAGGCCCAGACGGGAGTCATGAGAAGCTCTCATGCTGCCCTCGCGACTGAGGTCGATACACTTCGTATGAAGGTAGACGCTGCCCCTCATCGGAGGTGTATCTGACGATCTACGTATATTACGGAAAGATGTCAACACTCTCTTAGAGGTTTTTCAAGGTTACCCCGGTTTTACCGAGGAGGTCAACACGAAGATATTTCGGATTCTGGGCCGTCTTGAGACGTTGGAAGCCACTATCCGTGCTGACAACGGCGCTTTTGACACACCCGCGGTGGACTCTCATCGCGCCAGAAACCGGAAATCCGGGAAGAATCGCTCTAAGAAGAGGTTAGTCGACGAGTATGATTCGGATTCGTCAGGTCTTCTGGTATCTCAAACCGCTCTGCGGGTTCTTCTTCGTCGGACTCATCAAATGATGGTGAACGTCGTGGTCGCACTGCGCGCTCTCGTCATTCTAGTTCCACCTCCGGTGTTGTTCGCACCCGTGAGAAGGGGAGGAAGCACTCAGGTTTGAGGGAGCTGAAGCCTACTAATCCCTTGTACAAAAGGTTGTTGTCTTACCGGTACTACCGTTTGGAAGATTCCAGTCTGGACCGTACGCCCCGTGGGACGGGAAAGATCAAGGACTGCATCAAGCGCATGTCCTTGACGTTTCGTAACCAGTTCTTTACTGGGGAGGATCCCATCTTGGTGTTGGATTTTCTTTCACGCTTTGTCGCGGAAGCTGACATCCTCGGCATGAGTGAAGGGCAAGCTTATGTCGCATTACCGTATTTTCTACGTGGACTCGCTGAAGACCAATTCAACTCTGTAAGAGGTTCATCTCGAGCCTCCGAAGGAGGGGTTACCTGCTGGCCTGAGGCCGTGCAGTATCTACTTCGCTCGTACGCGACTGGTACCTCTATTGAGGAAGCAATCACCGCGTTGCGGGAAACGAAGCAACGCCCGAAGGAATCGGAAACCGAGTTTTTAGTCCGACTGAACAAGGCTTTCCACCGTTGTGGCAATGTTTATTCCGCTAATGAGCGTTGTACACTGTTTATCAACGGATTGAATCCGGCTATTCGCACGCTAGTCTCCCAGCGACGGGAAGACAAGCGGAAGACCACTTATCTCGAGTTGGTTCAATACGCGAAAGCGGAAGGAGACGCACTGCGTGCACGCTCCGGACACCGGGGTTCATCCAGGGCGCTTCACCTCGAAGGGGCGCCCTCATCGATCTCACTGCTACCGCAGGATTTTTTTGGCCACAAAGTGGATAATTTGCATCTGGCACAGGTGAACCTGGATTCTATTCCGACTACGGAGTTGCCTTCAACTACTGAAGCTTCGTCGATGACGGATGATCCGCTGCTTTACGCAGATCGCCCCCGCGTTCGCGGACCGCAAGTACCCTATTCAGGGAGTCGTTACCAGCAACCTGGTTGGGTAGACCCGCGGACGGTGAGAGCAAAGGACCCACGAAGTGCCGGAAGACCCGGGTTGATTTGTTTTCTATGCTACGAACACGGGCATGTGGCACCGGATTTCCACCTCACCATGAGGGATATGCCCACGGTCGTGGTGAATTTCGAAGCTCTGACCCCAGAAGAACAGGCGTCAGTGCCGAAAACCGCGTATTTGCGTGCGAAGACAGACTTTCCGAAATGGATTTCTCCCGCAGATATCGCTGCGTTGCGACACTCTGGTTCTTCCCAGGTCAATGCTTCACCGGCTCAAGCCGTGGCGGCAACCACTGCTGCGGGTAGTTCTGTTCCACAGGAGTCTGTGAAGATCCCTACCGCGCAGGAGGCCGTTCCCGTTAGAACGGATGATACTCAGCTAAACTGAGTACGGGAGTCTCCAATGGAGAGGCGCCCCAGTCGAGGTCTACGGCGCCCGAGGCGTCACCGCCTCGCTCCCAGGTCAAAATCCTCTCGAGGAAGCCGACCGTCCTAGACGTGGACTCTACCACCGTTGGTGTAATGCGTCGCCCGTGGATACGGTTCAGGAACAACCGGATCCCGGATCGAGTCATGGTCATGGCCAAGCGAAACTACAAGATATTCGCTGACCTTGGCCTTTCTACCCAGTATATGGTGCGTCATTTGTCTATCCTGGATACAGGCGCTGGTCCCAATTTTATTGTGGAGTCGCTCTTACCGCCGGAAATCCGTTGTCGAGTTCGTCAAAAACCCGTCATGGACGTGGCAGATGCAAATAATAACCCGTTGAGTACGGCTGGAATGGTTTCCCTGATCGTCAGGATTGGAAACTGCATTGAGCAGGTTGAATTCATCGTCTGCAAGACGCTTGCTGCCCCTGTCATCTTAGGGTGTGACTTCTGTGACAGATATGTCGAGTCAATCAGACCGCGTGCGCGTGAAGTGGAAATGGAAGATGGATCGGTTGTACCGATTGTTCGTCGTTCTTTGAGGAGAACCTCAGCTAAGCTGGTACCGCTACCTACTCCTTTACAGGATTCTAACCCTCCGAAGGAGTCTCCGAAACTCCGTGTTGCACGTGCTATTTCTATTCCGCCAGAATCCCAGGTATGGGTTGATGTTACTGCTGCTCCGCGTGGTTTGCGGGTTGTTCAACCATCTACCTCGTTATACGAGAAATATCAGCTCGCATTAGCGAATGGCGTTGTGCAGATCTCGAATGGTCACCCCTTTCGGGTTTTGTTAGCCAACTTTGGCAAGAAGTCCCAGTTTTTGGTGAAGAACCAAGTTATTGGTACTGTCCTACCGCACCCTACGGCGCTTATCCCTACTAAGGTGACTGCCGCCGAGATGCTCGGGATTGTCGAAGAAACCGCTGATGCGTCTCACTCTCAGGAGGGGGAGGGGTATTCGTCGCGTGCGCAAGCGTCAAACCCGTCTCAGACTGTTAACAACAGGGGAGACCCGGAAAAGAAGACCGTGCCTACGAGTTATGACAGGATTGACCCTATTAAGGAGTTAGAAGAATTGAATCTCGGTCATGTACCGGATTCACACCGCGAGAAGTTGCGTGATATGTTGCGCGAATTTACACCAATGTGGGATGGTTCCCTCGGAGAGGTTACAGCTACGGAACACCGGATTGATCTGTTGCCAGACGTTAAGCCTATTGCTCAACACCCTTACAGGGCAGGTCCGAAAGCTCGGGAGGAAGAACAGTTTCAAATCAACAAGATGCTCCGAGCCGGAGTTATAGAACCGGCACAGTCGCCGTGGGCATCTCCAGTTGTACTGGCTCCGAAACCCGATGGGTCCTGGCGTTTTTGTATCGACTATCGTCGCCTCAATGATGTTACCGTCAAAGAAGTGTATCCCATACCTCGTATGGGCGAGTACATTGACTCGCTTGGCGATGCAACCGTCTTCTCCACTTTGGATGCGAATTGGGGGTACTGGCAAGTACCCGTGCGACCGGAAGACCGTGATAAGACTGCGTTTACCTGTCATTCAGGGCTGTACCGCTTTAAGCGTATGCCTTTTGGACTTACGAACGCCCCCGCTACTTTTCAGCGTGCTTTGGATATCCTCCTTGCCCGTTTCAAATGGCGGAGTTGCCTCGTCTATCTCGACGCTATCATCGTCTTCTCCAATAATTTGGATGACCATTTGGATCACGTTCGTGAGATAATCACAACACTGCGTGACGCAGGAGTAACACTCAAGCTGAGGAAATGTGAATTCTTTACTGACTCGGTCAAGTATCTTGGACACGTAATCCGTCCGGGACGGCTACTGATCGAGCAGGCTCGCGTGAAGTCACTCAAGGAGGCTAAACTATCTACGACTCAGACTGAGCTGCGTTCCTTCCTAGGATTATGCAACGTCTATCGACGGTTTATTCCTCGCTTCGCGAAGATCGAAGCTCAACGAGCTCCTGAAGAAGGGACAACCACCAAAACTGGGCCCCCTTGCTCCCACGCAAGTGGAAGCATTCAACTCTCTTATAGAGGCAGTTACAACAGCACCCGTGCTGTCATTACCGAAGAACGGGTTGCCATTTACCGTGGATACGGATGCGAGCGACTACCAGATCGGCTGTGCACTGTTTCAGACTACACCCGACGGGGAACGCCGACCAATTGGATTTTGGTCTCGCACGCTCAACGTTCATGAACGGAACTATTCGGTATCCGAAAAGGAGTGTCTCGCCATGGTATGGGCTTTACAGACGTTAAGACCATATCTTATGGGTGTGCATTTTACCGTTAACACGGATCATTCCGCGTTACGCTGGTTAATGTCAATCACGGAACCTTCCGGGCGTTTAATGCGCTGGCGTCTTCGGCCAGCCGAGTTTGATTATGAAGTCACCTACAAGAAGGGAAGTCTCAACGCGCAAGCGGATGCTCTTTCACGTTTGGGAACGGAAGGCGAAGCGTTACGCGTCGACGACGATGATGAAGATATCCCCTGTTTCCTCATGGAGGAGGGTGAAGAAGACTACGAACTGATTTCGGACGACATCGGTGATGACTTACTCGTCGCAGACGGTGAAGACCCGGAACCCGGTGCGTTTGTCCCAATCACTCCTGAGGAGATGATTAGAGAACAGCAGGGAGACCCGTTCTGTACGAGGATACGCGCCCAAATTAATGGCGGTGCGAACATCCCTTTTGGGGTTAACACTCAGGGTTACCTCGTTAGAGTGGTTCGTTCATCCCCACAGATCGTGGTTCCTCACTCCTTGCAGTCCAGGGTTCTTCACCTATCACACTTTTCTAAGGTTGCTTCCCATCCTGGGGCTAGAAGGCTGTACACGACACTACGTCGGGATTTCTACTGGCCCGCGTTAGCGTTGGATTGCTATACCACCGTCAAGGCGTGTACGCACTGTGCTCGTGAACGAGTTAAATTACGTCGCCATGCGAAGAAGCTAACTCTGTTCCCCGCACGGGCGCCTCTTGAGTTTGTTGCCATCGATATACTCGGTGAGTTTTTAAGGACATCCCGAGGTAATCGGTTTCTACTCGTCATTACGGACAGATTCTCGAAGTTAGTCCGGACAATTCCGTTGAGGAAGATTACATCACGCACTGTTGCGGAAGCTTTCGTTAAGCATTGGGTCCTAGTCTACGGTCCCCCAGTTAATCTCCTTTCGGATAATGGTCCGCAATTTACTGCGCGTTTCTTCCAGGACGTCTGTCGGATACTCGACGTGAAGAATCTCTTCACGACGACGTATCATCCCCAATGTAATGGGCAAGTCGAGCGATTTAATCGAACGCTGCTCTCCGCCTTGCGGGCTTATACTGTTGAACATCCAAAGACTTGGGATCTCTACACGGATACCGTGACGTACGCGTACAATACGCAAGTTCACAGAGTTACTGGTTTATCTCCTTTCGAGCTTGTGCTGTCGCGAACGCCCCCGCCAGTTGCGGTTGAACCTCAGCCAAAGCTGGGTACGTTCCCGTCGACGGTTGATCACTACCTGCGTTGAAAGCAGTGGCTTTCATTTATGGTACCTGTTGCCAGGTCGACAATGGCTAAAGCACAACACGCTTATAAGCGGAACTTTGATGCCCATATTCGGAGACCACTACCACCGCTGGAACCGGGACAAACCGCCTTTGTAAGGAAAGAATATTACAATCCTGAAAAGGAGAGGCGACACAAGCTTTCTCCCATCGCTGATGGTCCGTACCGCGTTATTAGCGTGAATAAGGACACAGTTGTACTGGAAGTTGGTGGCGCTCATGAGCGCTTTTCTCGAGATCGAGTTGTACAAGGACCTACCCGTCATACGGAAGTTGTTTTGGATACTCAGCAGGAGGCTGGACAGGCGGAGAACCGATCGCTTCAGTCTACAGAAGCTACACCACTTGTGGGACTTCGTCACCCATCGAGGGGATTGTCGGAGTTACCGATGTTATCGTCGCGAACCGAATCTTCGGATTCTACACCGCTTGTGAAGTCGCGCTTCACAGCGTCTATCGAACCGTCAACTGACGTGATGACTGCTCCCCGTATCGCTCCACCTCAGGAGGGGGAGGGGAATTCACGCGTTGTTGCGGAAGAACAGGAATCACCGGTGTCGCAACCGTCGCAGACATCCCGTGATTCACGGAGAGAAGAATTGGAGACTGAATTGTCTCAGGACACCGTCAAGGACGTGATTGCTAAGGATACCACTGTTAGTGGGCAGGCAAACCCGCTACAGCGTGCTGATATTGCCAAGGGCGCGCAACGCTCTACAGCGGATCGCAGCCCTATCAGCAAGGGACACGCGCAATCTACGAACTCCCGTACTGTCCAGGATACTGGAATTGCTCACCCGCACGGGGAATCGCCGCATGATCAACCTCCTGTTGTCGAGGAGACACAGGAGGGACCACCTGATCGCGCTCGCGAAAGTTCCTCGGCACCGCCGGAAGTCGACGCTGATCACCCGATTTCTCGGAAGAGCACGGCTACAGCACCGCTGGATACTGCTACACGGAGTATTTCGGACGCGCGCAAGCCGCAAACCGTCGCTGACGTTCGTCGCGCACCGCCTACGCAGGCGCGAAGTAAGGAAATCACGGTAGATCCCGGTATCGCAAGACCTGTTAGTCAGGAAAGAGAGAAGACGCTCGCAGAAGCGAAGTTAGAGCACCCCGGAACGGGTATGGAGGAAGCACCACCGCACCCATCCGTGGGGAAGTCGTTAAGCGCTCGTCATGACGTTTTGAACCGTCATTACAGTGCACGCACCGTTGGAGATACGGAATACCGCCCTGATTTAGGGAAAATACACGCTGCCAGTGCAGGAGTGCGCGCGCGCCACACGTCGCGTGGCACACGCCGTGCACCACACAGTGGTCCTACACTGTCGACCGGCAGCGCCGTAGCCACGAACCGTCGCACGGAGTCACGTGAACCGGCACGTGTCGTGGTAGGTAATCCGCCTCCCCGTCCAAAACCACCGTCAACACGGGAAACTACTCGTAATCGAGACGTTGAGGAGACCGTCGAAACGGAAGAACTGCTCGAGAACTCCCGGAATCCGGTAAGGAAGACTCAGCAGAGGACGACAGAACCGCCGAAGGCGTCAGAGGCACACAGCAACGCAGCTGGTATCCCTATTACAGTACCGCTACGAAGCGTGGACGACCCTTCTAAAGGTGGTGAAGAACGTGAAGTTTACTCGAAAGAGTTCGTGGTCGACCACATCGTGGGACACAGTTGGCACCCGAAGGGGTATAGGCAGTACCAGGTGCGCTGGTATGGCTATCCGCCATCAGCAGACCGTCTGTGTTCCCGGAACGCTAGTTTTTTGCACTGTTCCGCTAGGCAATGCAACTGTTCCGCTAGTTAATTTTTTGAAAAATTCCCTGTATCTCCTATTACAAAAGCGCTAGATGCGGCCTCTGTTCCTCTAGATTTTTTCTGAAAAATTAACTTGCAGCTATTACATCTGTGCTAGTTGGCGCGTGCATGAGAAACTACTCCGTATTACATCTGTGCTAGTTGGAGCGTGCATGAGAAACTACTCCGTATTACATTTGTGCTAGTTTAGCTATGCAGTACAAACTCCACGCTTTTCCTTTCTTGCTAGTTCAGCCCCTAGTTTCTACTAGCCAAGCCTGAAGTTCACGCTCGCATGCTTTTCCATCTTCGCTAGTTTATGGGTCAAGGTGTGCTCATTCATGCTCTTTACTCATCAATCGTATGCTCCTATTTCGGACCCTACTACTATTTTATCTACCATCCTATCCATTCTACTACCTACCTCATCCCTCCCCACACCGTTCCCCGCACCCGCAGGGTGCGGGGGACGGTGTGGAATCCTATCACTATGCCACCCAACGCGATCTAAAGTACTTTCAGAGGTATAGGTTGTGACCTCTGCGGTGGTTGACATATCGTATGATATGTCAAGGACCGCAGAAATCACCCCCTGTACCTCTGAAAGTCCTTTCGACAATAAGCATAATACATAAAACAAGCTTGGATAGATACCAGTCATCGCCAAAGTAGGCCAAGGCACCACTTACCTCTACAATCACATACCGCTGCCAGGTGCCGCACGAGTAAAGTCGACAAAACAGACTATCCCCAGAATACCAATCTGCAAACAGAAACGCAGAACATGTTAGTACGTCCGTTCTAAGTCACACAAACACAACGGAAGGAGATCACTCACCTTCAATTACCATCCAACCACTGCACAAACCTAGACATCTAAAGATCCAGAAAGAGAGAAACGCAGAACATGTTAGTACGTCCGTTCTAAGTCACACAAACGCAACCAAAGTAGATCACTCACCTTCAATTACCATCCAACCACTGCACAAACCTAGACATGTAAAGATCCAGAAAGAGAGAAACGCAGAACATGTTAGTACGTCCGTTCTAAGTCACACAAACGCAACCAAAGTAGATCACTCACCTTCAATTACCATCCAACCACTGCACAAACCTAGACATGTAAAGATCCAGAAAGAACCAACAACCCCACAGAACCCAACAACCAAAGACGTAAACCCTGCACACGAATCGAAAGCAGAAAACAGTAATCAGAGACCCTCCTTTTCTCGAAACGAACGAACAACGTTGTTCACTCACCTCTCTCCAACACTCGACACAACCAAACATATGAGTCCTGCGCGCGATGAGAGACACAAAACAAACGTTCGTCAGCAGAAAAAAATTCAGCACGCCGCTGGAACCACCCGCAACACTTACCTTGTACACTCCCACGGAACCAAGGAGAGAGCAGAAATCCCAGTAGTTAGTGTCGCTTCCCTTACCTCACCATGAAAAAGAAAGTTTGTCACTCACCTCTCTCTCTCTCTCTCTCGACTCAGCCATAACTCATTACAACCAAACACGTAGACCCTGTACACAAATGAAAGCAGCAAAAACAATAGTCAGAGACCCTCATTTTCTCGAAACAAACGAACAACGTTGTTGTCTCACCTCCCTCTCCAACTCGACACAAGCAAACCTGTGAGCCCTGCGCACGATAAGAGACACAAAACAAACGTTCGTCCGCACGAAAAAGTCAGCACGACGCTCAAACAACCCGCAACACCACACAAGCCCAAAACGTACCACGTACCGGGAAATAGACCGCCCGACATACGCACGCGCACGAAGCATGCGCGCTTGGGTGGAAAGACAACATTTCTATGGCGCGCGTCCAGAGACATTCTAGTCTTTCCACCAAACCACTCTCTACCGACGATAGGAGAGCGGGGAAACATCGGCTATGCGACGAGGAACATGGAACGCCGCACGACAGTGACGCGACGCAGCGTTCTGCGCTGCCAGCCCGTGAAATACACAGCAACTGTTAATCTCCCCGTCGTGTCTTGATTTCTGTACAGCTGTACAAGAAACATTTGAAACCCGTTCAAACTGGCTTATTTTGAGTTTGAACGCGTAGCATCACAGATACGTTCCCCCTGCATGCTCCGTGCACCCCGCACTGGCGCACACAATAATTCTCCCACCATCCGCCTGTCTGTTTCTCACCCTCCACTCCACTGTCTCTTTCTTCACTCTTCTTCAGCCTTTCAACCCACCGCGAATTCAACTGCTCTCACACCTTTCCTTCGCCGCGACCCACGCCATGAGCTACCCATGCCGCGCGCCGGGGTGTCCCTACCGAACAAGGAACATCCTCTCTCTGCGCCAGCACATCGCAAACTGCCCCCAACGACGCGTTTCTCAGCGAAGGCACGCGCGCTCACCAGAACCAGAAGTGCGGAGCTCCGAGCGACAGAAATCAACACACATCCCGTTGCCTCCGCCGTCACCGTCTCTTTCGGACTCGCGTACCGACGATGCGCCTCTCTTCATCCCCTCTACCGCTCTGGACTCTCTCCCTCAAGCCGCTTCCGACACACCCGTTCCTGACACAGAGTACCGCCGTCTCGAACCCCCTCCACAGCCGCGCTTGGTACCTTCCCCCTCTCCGCCACCATCCGAAAGTTCGCTCCAAGAGCTGCACATGGATTACCTCGTTGTCTGTCTTGCTTCCGTTGCATCCAACTTAGGCCATAAGGCTGCTGACGAGATAATATCTCTTCTCCGCAATCCCCGTTTCTCGCAACAGAGGTTCAATGAGATAATTACCTCCTCGAAACGTTGCACGGAGCTGAAGCACTCCATATTTCATAGGTACGCTACTAAAGACAGGTTTGAGGAACGCTTTGTTACCACATCCGACGGTAAGTTCCGGGCCAAACTTTACTCCAAAGACCCTCTGAAAGTTCTTTTGCAGCAATTTAAACTCTCTAACTCTGAGAACACTTTCTTTCAGCCATCGCAGAACAACCGCTTTCCTCATGGCACCCTTTCACACCCCATGACCGCCCGCCTCGCAAGAGACGTGTACCGCCATCTTAGCACTCTCGTGAAGTCTTCCTCGGATGTAGGGCACGTGTGGTATAGAAACGAAGATAGCGGAATTGAGTCATTTATAGGTCTACTACAGCTTTATACGGATAAATCTTATACCTCTTTGAAGCAATCTTCCGTCACTTCCTATCCTCTTCACTTAACCCTTCTTAACCTCTCAGATTCACTACGTCAAAAGTGTATCTCCGAGGACCTAACCATTGTCGCGTACATACCGACAGAACTAGAGGAGGTACAAAGTGATTCCTTCTTTGATGGAATGCCTTCCGTGCCTTCTGCTTCCCTTCGAGAGGCAAGAATGCCAGTTTTGCACCAATCTCTGAAGCTCATTTTGGAACCCGTTGTCCGGCTTTGGAAGTGTGGGCTCCCTTTCACATCTGCGGATGAAAGAAGGCGTGTTTGCCATCCCATCCTCGCAAGCTATTGCGCGGACATTCCAGAGGCTAAAGATATTCTTTCTGTGTCGCATGGAACCCTCACCAAACGCCCGTGCCATCGTTGTCTGGTACAAAGAGAACAACTTCAAAGCCCTATTCCTTGTCAAGTACCATCCCGTAGCTTAACGCACACCATGAATGTTCGAGCAGCACATTCATCACTTCTAACCAAGTCTGAAGAGGATGCTCAGAACCGTCGTCCTAAACAGTCCCGGGAGAGAAAGATCCAGGCCCAAGTTCTCTTGCAGTCTCAATCTCTTTCCCATGTACCTTCTTTCCTAGAACAATACTCAACTTTGAACTGGATACCAAGTCTTACGCCCTACAGTCTGTCCTCGTTCGAACCTCTTCACAACCTTCATCTCGGCGTTTCAAAGCTTATAAAAACAACGGCCATGGAGCGACTCCAGTCAGAGGTGCTGTTCACGTCCGCCCTATCAGGCTCTTCCAGAACGTTTAAGAGCATTCGGACCCTCGTACTCAACCATTCCAACTCTATTCTTGCAGCCATTCAAAGAGACTCTCCTGCACCAGGGCTAATTATTGACTTTTCAACCAAAGAAAAGGGAAAGTCTCTCAATGGTATATTCACCAAAGACGGTCTAAGGGGAATGCTTGAAGCGAAGGACTACAAAGCTTTGGATATGGTCTTCCCCTTTATTGGGGCTTTCTTCGATACATGTTGCGGGGAAGAGGATGATGCTCCCATCACAACAGTGTTCACCAAGTATTCAGACCTGGTGGCCACTATCTTTCGCTACAATAAGTCAGAAGAATGGTCTTCCGTTGCCCTTGATACACTTCAAAAAGACATCATATCCTTCAAAGAAAATGCGTCAAACGTCCTGGCAGCGTTCCACCCATCCGGACTGGGAACACTCAAGTTTCATCTCTTAGACCACATTGTTGACGACATACGTCGTCTAGGTAATATGAAGTACTATGATGCTGGAGTGTATGAGCACGCTCATTTGCTCTTCAAAAACAACTATCGGAAAACATCCCGGCGAACTAATTCAGCTGTCTCTGAGACTATTCAATCTATCGAACATCAAGAACGACAGAAGCAATGGAGAGAAGGTTTGAACCCAGGGAAGAGAAGTGCAAGTCGAATGATGCCGCCAAAGACATTTCCCAGAATGTCTCGAGATGGAATCGATATCGAGCTCCAGGATATTGTTGAATGCGAATCCATAATCTCATCACATTCACATTCAAACACATTCGACTTCATTCTAACGAACGTGATATCCAAACGGTTTAGCTCAGACACTGTATCCGTTATATCCCAGATTGGAGAAACCGGTCTGACCCCCTTTCTGAATCTCACGAAAGAAGTTCTCTCAGAACAGTATAGCCATTATGTCACGAAGGATATCACGCTCTCCTTTGTCAAATCCGCTTTCATACTTGGTGCTCTACCTCCCAACCTCGATGAATACGATGAATTATCAAACAACATCACCTTCACACAGCCGCAGTTCAAAAAGGAGCAACGCGTGTTTGCGTGCCCTGCGTTTGGGCCGTCACGAACCCCCAAGTACTCACCGATTATGGTGAAAGGGAAACAGATGAATACATCACCAGCGGAATCGGTATGGTTTGCTCAGACAGTAGCACTTGTTAGAACATCCTCAAAAACGCAGCCTCATGTAACGAAAGAATTTGCATTCATACGATACTTTGAAGTGGTTCCACCGGTTACCAACATAGACCGGGTACTTGGATGCGTGCTCTTGCGATGGGCTACGGATGACGAACTGGACCACACATCTCATGTAGTCGGAACTGCCTCCAGACCTACTAGAATACAAAACACGACCCCATGGTATGGATGGACAACCCTACCTGCTATTCTGGGTGTCTTTCACGCAGTTCGTTCAAACTATCCAGCCAGACCATTTCGGGGTCCCCTGCACTGGTATGAGCATCGCTTCTATGTCAATCGTTTCTATCGGGAGCCGCCAAAGAAGTAGCTTTATAGACCAAGAAGCTTTACGGAAAGTATATCTGTATATGATGCACCATATCACTCCAGTTCGCGCTCCTCGTGCTCCAAGAGTTCAGTACGAGTGTTGGTTCGGCATCCAATCTTATGGAAGTTGATGTCCTGTTCTTCACATTCTGCGATAACACAGTCGTGAATGGAACCAAGCCGACGGCTGATATTCTCATTAAAGAACGCTTTTGTCAACAACAGGACGAACTTTCCACTGGAAGGCATTCCTACTGCAACCGTCGCCTCTCGCACCCCATTTCCGTCGACACCACTCCAATGTTCATTTTCCCTGCCATAGTTTGTGAGTTCTGTGTTATGTGTTTCGTTCACAATGTCGTAAGCGGTGTGTAGTAGCTGCTCCACACAGACTGGTAGTATCTCACCAAACGCCTTACTGAACTCCCTTTGACGCTGACCACCCAGACTAGAACCTGTTCCCAACAGCTTAATGACAGAGTACACCCAGGCATCCAGACGTGCCAACAGAAGTATGGTGCTTTCGACGGGCGTACTGTCATCTTGTTCCACTTCAAATCCCCTGAACTCCTGTAAAACTTGTAACCCAACATAATTCCCAAACAACTCATCCTGTTCATCGCTTGCAAGGTCCTGTGAACTTGCAGTATGTTCAGAGTATACCAACGCACTTAACGGAGCTTTACGCCACCACGATGTGTTTGTAGAGCCATCTGAGTTCTTCTTCCATAGTTTCACTTGGGCCTCGTCCACTTGCTTTTTCAACTCCTCAGCGTTCTCGGCTGTGTGCTTCGCCCGTTTCCAAATTAGATCGTAACCGAGCAAGAAGAACAGCTTGTCTCTCGAATTTCTTTTTCTCACTCCCACCACATCACTCATTGTCTGACGCATTCTTTGCTTCAGACACAGGTCCTCACATACCTCCGTCACACACGCTCCTTCCAACCCACAACGCCTAATACCATCCCACCTCACTTGCTTCAATTAGAGATGGACCAGGTGCTTCAATAGCCCATCTGTTCCTCCTGCAAACGACGGTGTGTACATTCCAAGACCATCCATAAGCTCTACGGGTGATTTGGGAACCAAACCTCGTCCAGTATCACGTTCCGTTATGACCCCTTCTGAGGCATTGACAGATAGATACTCAGCGCGATTCCTCCAGTTTCTTTCTGTAGCTCCCTCCTCAAACACAAGTTCGCATGTCTCCCTCTTTGCGTATTGAGTCATGCTGTGGTAAACACCCCGAGCAACCCCCTTAAATTCATCCCGAATCGAGATTGCCAACTTCTTTCGCCCACTTTTACCTGGCTCTTTCACACCACTTGTGTTCTCCGTCCTCACGTTGATGACACCACGAAGGCTCTCGATTATTAGATCTTTGTCCCGAAGCTTTTGTTGGAGTTCTTTGTTCTGCTCCTCTGCGTACTTCATACATATTCCAGCCATCATTGTGGCGGACTCACTTTTCTGTACTTGTGTTTTGAGCGTATTCACGAGTTCAATCAGTTCCGCTCTACTCTTGTTCTCCATTTCGTCTCCTCCCCTCCCAGATTCCGCTCCCGTCACGCCGTCCAAGTCAATTCCTCTCATTTCGGTACCTCTCATATCATCTTCTTGCACTTCTCCATAAAGGCGTTGAACGGGCGAATAATGCTGTCGAACACTTCCTACTTGGGTCGATATCCGTTGCTGTTCTTGTTCCACAGGCGTACGTCGCAGTTGGGGACCTGATAGATTGCGCTCATTCTCATTTGGCGACAGCCTTCTCCTTCTTGTGGGTCTATCGTTTTCGATTTCACTACCACTTTGATGAGCGACTGGGATTCGTTTCCTTGTGTCTCTGTCTCGACTTTCCGGAATAGTAATGCTTTCTAAGACCGGTGCCCTCGCAGAAGACGTTTGTTGTTCATCTACATGACTATAGAAAGGCCCGGAAATATCTTCATCGACCTCAATCGCTGCTGATGTTTGTTCAATGCGTGTCTCGGCCCTGTCCTCAGGCTGAGCTGCCTCAGGCTTCTTCCCAACTCGTTCTGTCGCTGTAGGCCTCGAAGTCTCTTTTCGTTGCAACCCTGCCCGCGGGGCTGTTCAATTACGCGCTGGCGGTGCTGTTCGATTACGCACTGGCCCTTTTTCCACTCTTTCAACATTGCCACTTGGTGGGGGAGATTGTCGACCCCTCTGCGTTCGTTTTGATGTGCGCTGGGATCTATCCTGAGGCTTAGATACCTTCAGTCTACTGCCACCAGAAGATGAAGATGGCTTTCTTCCTTTTCCGGTACCCATGTGTTGTTCCAGACTACGAACTAAACGCGGGTATCCTTCTACGAACAACGTCGGTGGCACAGGTGATTCACAGTGAAGACGGGGGACGCCAGAGTACCCACCATGTTACCATGCTTGGCACCAATCATTTTTGCACCTGTTTTATGGAATGTTTCCACGTAACGGGCCTGTAAAACTAGTCATAAGTTCACCCCGATGTTCATATGCCTCAACATGTATATGCATGGTTCAGAACATACCGTGCATAATCATTGTAACAATGTAAAGACAGGAGATGCGGAAGCATTTATTGACTTAATTACTTTGAAGGGTAGTCGCAAGTAGTACATGATACATTATAAACTGTAGCACTTAAGAGGAAAGTTGCTTCGCCCAATCATACGGTCGTCCATAGTCCATAAATATCTCCTCTCCTTCTTCAATATCTCGTGCTGCTATAATAGAAAGAAGTTGAGGAGCTTCCAAATTCCTCAAGGACGTCGTTCCTCTCTTTGTTCTCTCGATGGAGGCATTGTTATCCCTCCATCCTCTAGGAGGTACCAGACCATCTTTCTCGGGGTCCCCTTCAACGTACCTGGCGTCATTGATATAACCAGCTGCACAAAAAGGTGCAGGAACCACCCATACCACAGGTTTCTTCCTGTCTCCACCGCTATTTCCAGTGAGTATGAGAAACACATCCCCTTCCAATTCCGTTTCGATACAATACTTGCGAAAGCGTTCCGCCGTGACGCCAAGCATTCCTTTTCCGTATGTCGTATGAGTCTCATCACGGTTACTTAGGTTGTGATACACTAATGTACCATAGAAATGACAAATGACATCATTTTCTTTGAAAGCGGTAGTGGCAAACACGCCCAAACCGGCTTTGGGGTGTTTGATGGTAGACTTCGCTACAGTCACAGAGGAACAACTTGCATCCTGCGCGAGAAGAGACCGACTGTCCACACGATCGAGAGCCCCGCGGTATTTCTCGGGCCAGTCACCAACAGCTTTGTTACACGCCAAGTGAAAGAAAGACTTATCCAACCACAATTTTTGTAAGAATACAAGTATATGTAGAGGAAGACGTTGATACTGAGGAAACTTGCCAGGTGGTCTCCATGCTTTGCTGACCCTTGTCGTCAGCGGGTAGGCTTCAACCACACGCGATGCCGATTGCAACGTGCTTTGATCAACGGAAATATCCGTGGTTCCATCGTTGATGACACGGGCAAGGTGTAGCGTCATATGATGGGTAGCATGTTCAATGCATGCACCGTCTAGCTCGCACCCTATGAACTTCCTGTGCTTCGGTAGTGACAAACATGCCATTCCAGTGGTGCATGTTCCAGCAAATGGGTCAACTACCTTGTCCCCTGGCTTTGTAAATCGGGATATGAGTTCCTTCATGAGCTCTCTCGACTTCTGTTCCGGCCGGATGATCTGGGTCTTCCACCCATCCTTCTTCTTCACTCTCCAAGTCAACAGTTCTCCTTTAGACCTCTTCGGGACGTTATTCACCACATTTTTGTATGGTTCGACTGTAGACGGGACGTAGTGAAAACTTTCTAAAGACACCATACTCCGTTCCTCCTCCGAAGTAAGACCTCTTTTCAAACCATGGATAGCATACTCCGTGACTGACATCAGTGAAGAAACACGGGTGGGATTCTGATTGTGATTCCCAGGTTCCCGTATAAACACGATTGGAGTCTTGTCCACACGGAATATAGGTTTGAATCTTTCCTCGTTGACGCGCTTTCCATTTCGAACAACAGCTACTCTCTCCTTCCTCACCGTGTCATTCATAATTTCAAACCACTTTAGAAACTGCTCCACTGCACAGAAGATTATGAAATGTCCCCCAGGGCGCAGGACATCATTGATCGTGCCAGCCGCTCGCTCCATATCCTTTTCAGTGAGGACATCATGGTCGCTGTTGCTCTTTCCTTGGCGACGCCGCGTATTGAACGGTGGGTCCGTCAGAACGAGCTGAGCATCTCCCAGAGTGAGGGTACTCTCCATTCCCAAAGACTCGTGCGTGACAACTAGGTCTTTCTGGTTGCAATTGTATAAAACAGAGTAAGAGGTCCTCATCAATTCGTTCAGCTGCTTCATTGCATTTGGCAGAAAACGACCCTTTGCGACCTTTGGAGGCTCGACAGTTCTATCCAGAGTGTCAAACTTTGAACGAATGGGAACAGGAGCTGGTTCGAAATCATCTTCGTCTGAAGACACCAAGTTCACGGGTGCCTGTACCATTTCTACATCCGCATTCGATGCCTCAGCCCTAGCACAGCCTGTGGCGTCCAGAATGGGTTTCCACAGGTCTTCTGCCAACCTATCGAACCGTTCAGGGAACTGTTCATCACGGGTGTGGCTTGGGTCTCGCGCTTTACGGTCCATGTCAGGAGTGAGTTGTTCTAGCGTAACCCAGCGCTCATGCTTGTTTTGTCCTTGCAGCGTATACAGGCGTTCATGAGTACACATACCATGTACGTCATCCAAGAATTCTTTGGCCAGAATGCGAAGATTCGAATCCACATCATCACTGAAGGCGGCCACGACACCCCCTCTTTTCATCGTAGGCTCCACGTTCTCCTCAACACGAGTATGATGACTGAGAGGGCAGTATCCAATAGACCGATTGTCTAACACCTTAAACATCATGTTGTTTGTGTCGAACATGATGTACGGGTATATCATACTCTCAACGTCGTCAAAGCCAAGGCCCCTAGCAAAAATGTCCCAAGCGTAAATCGTCCTCTCCACGGCGAATCCAGTACGTTGACAGGTCTCCTTCGAGAAGTTGGGAAAGCCCTCCAAGAAGATGCCAGGAGCTGCACCGGTTGTAAGACGACGTTTCTTATTCTGCCTCCGGCTTTCTTTTTCCCTCATAATGTAAAGAAGGTTTGAAAGGTATAAAAGAATACCGAAGCGAGTAGGGCTTCTAAACGTTCTAAAAAACATATCCGATTGACTTTTCACTACAGCCGTGAATGATCTGAGAAACGGGGTCAAATAACATCGAATCGGTAAGGCGTGCGGAGACCTCGATATCATCTTCATTAAATCCCTCGTACGTGTATCAGAACTGTCATCGGTTACGTCCAGAATTCTGCAAACCATGTACATCTGCTCCAATGGTTTCTTTCGGATCACCGTCTCCTTTAAATCTTCGATTTCGAAGTTCCCGAGGTTGGGAGACTGCACTTTTGTCTCGAGAAACTGTCGTGCAAGGTCCAGACGTTCGTGGTTCTCTGCTGCGTATTGGGCAATTGTACGAAAACCGGCTTCTCTAGGGCGCCCTTTGTGGGACCCCTCCTCGGCGAAGGAGTCCCGCAAAGCGAAGAAAATGTCAGCGGACCGATACAATCGTTGCATAGTGTCACGATCTGTAGGCGCCATGATGCGAGGTTGAAGCCGTACGAGTGCTTTAAGTGTTCTTCTCGCGGAGTGCCCGCGGGCCGAAAATGCCCTGACCGTCAGGCCTAGCGCCCGCACGAGCCGGGTACCCCCTCAAATGGGGCTGTTTTGGGGGGTACCCGGCTCGTGCGGGCGCTAGGCCTGACGGTCAGGGCACTTTCGGCCCGCGGGCGCCCAGAGTTGGATGAGTGGTGGGTGCTGGGCAACGTGTGCAACAGAGCACTCGATGCTGCTTGTGGACCCTCCGTAGGGAGAACGGAACATAAAATAGAATGTTTCATTTTGAGTGCCCGCGGGCCGAAAGTGCCCTGACCGTCAGGCCTAGCGCCCGCACGAGCCGGGTACCCCCTCAAATGGGGCTGTTTTGGAGGGTACCCACCTCGTGCGGGCGCTAGGCCTGACGGTCAGGGCACTTCCGGCCCGCGGGCACTCAAAATGAAACATTCTATTTTATGTTCCGTTCTCCCTACGGGGGGTACGGAATCGCCTGTTTCTTAGTTCCGTTCATTGTAGGAAGGGGTCCAAATGCGAATGGATATGATTCAACGTATATACTGATCCCACATTCGCAATGCAACCGAACTCTCGTAAACGAACGTATTCAAAGCACATTCTCGTGAGCAAGAGTTTAAACATCTACGGGCGTCTGCGTAATCAGGCTCTCGACTTGGCTTCATTGCTTGCACAGTACATTGGGAGGAGCTGCCAAAAGCGGGGGTGCCCATTGTAAGTCGTGCACACAAGCAATTGAACCAGAGCCTTCAACGTTTAACGTCGTTAACGTACAGACTACGGCCATGAGGAACGCGCGACGCAGTTCTCGAAGAACAAGAGTAACACCTCCGCAGCAGTCTGGTGACCGTGGTGGCCAGATTGCTCCTGGCATGAAGGTGGATCTTGTCCTTGAATTCCAGAATGGGACCCAAAACGTTGTTTGTCACGCCACTGCCTTTGACGACAATGGTAGTTTCAAAACTTCGCTTCATGGTTCTGAACTGGAAAGCGGTTGTGTCGTAATATATCTCACTGAAATCACTGCTGATGGAACTCTACCTTATCCGTATACTTTTGGAGGCGTTGAGGGACCCCCTGAGACGTTAGGCGACATAGTGAGAGCGGGGACGTATGCATGGGATAAGGACATGCTGAGACCCCGTAGTGATGATGCCGCTCAGAGTGAGGACCCGCAATCCGGAACTGTGGAGGCCGAGGCCGCATCTGCCAAAGTGGTGGAGCCTGAGCAGGGGAAGGAGTCCATTCATGTGATCAGCAGTTCGGATGAGGAGATTGTGGAGGTGCACAGAACGAAGAATAAGGGCAAGAAGCGTAAGAAGAACGTCTTGGACCTCAATGTTACATCCATTGATATGACGGACTACACTCAGCGGGCTGTAACTATCGATATCAAACACATAAAGACACCGGAGCAGAGCCTTCTTGGTATGAGTGAAAGCCACAAGGCGGAATTGATTAAGAACTTCAGAAAACGGGGTCTGCTTGGTGCGCTTGGGTTGATGAGTGTGACAGTTGCGCGTGAGACCGACATGAACAATGCGTTGAATGATGAGGAAAGAGTACTCGTGGACTGCGTTCTGGTGGATGGACACCACCGTCTGATGGCGTTATTACACGTTCTAGAGCACGACAATGACCCTCGCTGGAAGACTATAACAAAGAATGTGAGGGTTATGCTGTGGAGAAGGACGGATGGGAAGCATGTCACGGAGAGCGAGATTTTGAGGCTTGGCGCACTCCTCAATGAGGGGAGTGAGGCTCTGTTGAAGATGAGGTTTGCTGACAAAGTGCACTCTACGGTGAGTCTAATTAAGATCCTTGAACGTGAGCATGGAATATCTGCGTCAGAACTGGAGTCTCAGGAGGTCGCGGGTTGTCTGGAAAGCAGTTGTCTGATATCGGGGGCAGAGAAAAAGCAGTATATGCGTTATGCTGACCTTGCTTTAAAGCTGGTGAATACCCCTGGTATGGTGGAGAAATTTGAGGACATGTGTGAACACAATTCGAAGATAGCACTTACTCACTTCTCATACCCGGAGTTATACAAATTGGAAGCGCACGAGTTCTGGTTTGCTATGGAGTGTATACGTCGGCTTGTGGTGAAGGATCCCAAGACGCAAGGTTGGGGTAGATTCGAAGAAGTCCGTTCCTACTTCTTTGCACGGGGACTGGCAATGTATCGGGCAGCCCGGACGGTTGGTGCTGAGAAGAAGCTTATCCTTGAGCAGTTCTTCAAGCAGTCTTTCAGAATCTCTGGTGATACGGGTCCTTTGATTACGGTTTCGGAGTTTGTATTTGGGCAGGTTGTGAATCTGAAGGTTCTTCCTCGTCGCCAGCTTTGTGAGGATGCCATCCAGCGAAATGCCAATATGGTACGAAATAGGCTTCGCACATTCTTCGGGATTGAACCTCCGGGAGGGTTGAAAAAGAAGCCGAGATCTAAAAGTGCTGTTTCCGTGGTTGATTTGCGGGGGGGAGCTGGACCGTCGGGTGTGCGAAGGAGTCGAAGGGTGGCAGCTCAGTCGAAGAGCCTCGATGAGGAGGGAGGTGTGTCACAGAAGAAGAGGTCCGGAAAGAAAGGAGGTTCCGTTGATCCATTTGAAGCGATACTGGAAGAGATGGAGATTGACAACGAGATACAGTCATCCCAGCCCCCGCGTAAGAAGCGCAAATTCACTCTCTAGTCCAAGCTGGTGGATTTGTTTCAGAAGATGGACGTCGATGACCTCATGATGGAAATGAACGGGAAGGTGATGAGCAAGAAGGGGGTTAAGCTTATAGTGATGCAGGACGAAGACGAGGAGTTTGTGGATGATGAACAAATGGAAGAAGGCGATGAGGAAATGACGTTGGGCTTCGATGATAAGAATCCTGAAGAGCTTCCTGAGACGAAAGGCTTACTGGAGAGAGGACAGCCCTATAAAGGAGATGAATATCCAGCGTGGTGCAACTTGACGGTTGTGTGTCCAAGCCGATGGGGGGGAACGAACCATATTGCCCATAAGGACCCCTGGCTGAGAGCGATTCATATGGCTGTAGGACATCGATCTGAGCTTCTGAGTGAGGAGGACCTCAAATTTGTTCATCACGCTGTGTATTGGCATGCCTCGAGGGCAAGACATCAGGAGCTGGGAACTACAAAAGGACCTGTGCTTGGTGTTGTGTTGCCGACTACTCGCCCAGCGAATGCCAGTGAGGAGGATGCTTTGTGGCTGGCTGCGATAGAGCGTGATGAGTATGCGCTTGAGTTTCTCACACAGAAACGAAATGAAGTGCGGGAGAAGGGGTTTTGCGTACTGGATGGGTTCGCCACAGATGCAACCATCCCGGAGGTGCAAGGTGTCTGGACGAGAAGTGATGCTGGTGATGCGTGCGGGAGGATGTTGAAGCATTTTGAAGAGGATTTCCTTGCTCAGAAAGACCTCCGGATTGAAGCGAACCGAATCTTTTGGAATGCAGTCATCAACACGGGCTTGTTTGCCGAGGATGACATGCAGAGACTGATTGCTCAAACTCGATATATGATTACGAGATTGGGGCTTGTGGACAGGGTCGAGGAGCAAGAAGTGCTGAGATGGTTGGTGAGGAAGAGGGCTCTATTGGATGCTAGAATGGGACAGGTCGTGGCGGCGTTGCAACTGTGGAACAATAGGACGGCACAGACGAAGAGCATGTATGCGCCAAAGACTGGTGGTCGACTGCTGGCCACAACCCAAGGTTGTCCCCGACAGACGTTGCGTACGGACTTCAAGGGGTTGGTGACATTGGAAACGATTGACACGGACAACCCCGGGTACTTTCTGATTGTGTCTGGGGAGCAACCGTTTCCGCTTTAGGTGTGCGAGGGGAGTCATAAGCTTGCAGCTGGGGAGTGGAACAAGCGGAACACGTACTCCCAGCATACGGTCAAAAAGGTTATGGTTGCTCCGTACTCTATATTTACAGGGCGCGGTGATGTGGTACATGCAGGGGCCGGTTCAAAGGATGCCATTCAGGATATGCCTGTACTGTTGAGGTATCATATGTACATGGTGCCAGACGGCTACAAACTACCGGATGCGGTTCATCGTTTGAAAGGTTTCAATCCGACATTTGAAGAGGAGAGTGAGTTTGGGGAGGAAGAAGAGGAAATACAGAAGGAATCGATGAAGAAGAATGTGAAGGCCAATGAGGAGAACGCAGAGGTGGAGGCAGAGAAGGGCGTTGAGGAGGAAGGGAGCGATCCTCCGTTTCAGATGGAGGAGGAGGAAGAGGAAGAGGGGGATGAAGTCGAGGATGAAGAGGAAGTACAGGATGATGAGGAAGAGGAAGAACAAGAGGAAGAATTTCGACCTGTAGGGCGCCCGAGAGTTTTGGAGAGTTAGAAAACTCAGTGCTGTTGCGCTTGTGATTACGTTGTGCTGTTATGATCTTTGTATTGATACTCGTTATGTTTTTTTATGTTGACAACCTAATATGCCCATCACGTGTGTGGTCCATGAACGCGTATGCGTGAAGGTAAACCTAAGTTGTGTTTTTTATTTCTTATGTGTATGTACTAACTGGGTTCCATGTCGTTAACGAAGACGTTCAGATAAGTTGTATGAAATGGTGCGGGGTCAACTTTGCCTGCATTTCTTACTTCTTGAGAGTGTTGGGAGAAATAGGCGTTCCTGAGAGCCAGCTCGGAGATGGAAGTTTGGAACTTTGCGAGCAGTTTTCCGTACGCCAAAAGCCGCTGAACCACCTGATCAGTATTGTACTCAATGTTTGTCTTCTCCGTCACAATGGAGAGGAGCTCCTTCATGATGGTACACACGACTGCTTTATGGAAGGTGGCTACTTCGTGCATTGATATGTAACCATGGCAGACTCCCACAATGTTGAACGCGGAAATCCAGACAAGTTTCTCATAGTAGGTCTTTGTGAAAGCGTCTTCGGACACAATATGACAAGAGAGTTTTGCTGACCAGAAGCGTTCCGCGAATGCGGTAGCCCACCTCCCTGTGACGGCTGAGAGACCTAGAGGGCTGCAGAGGGTGATGCTGTCCTCTGGAGGGGCGCCTTTTGTGGGTATGGCGGCGTAAAGAACGGCTTTTGTGCAATTCTGGACCCCATGTTTACAAAGAAGCGGGAGAATGTTCCCGTTCTGGATGAAAACAAGATCTTCTCGCCGCTTTGGAGGAGTACATTTAATGACACTTTCCAAAGCAAACGTTCTGACACATAGAAAGATGGGACCTTCAGGGAGATGCTTCATACCCATGTAATCTGCGCTCGACACGAAAATGTCTTCTGAATGACCGACACCTCGAAGCATTGTACCCATGCGGCCAAGTCCGACAATTGTAGCTGGAGTTGATGGAGGAAATTCCGTGGTTGTAATGGCTTCCATTTCTGTAGAGGTCATGATGATCGAGATGGAAACGATTCGCTTTGGGGCCTGGATGGGAGGGTAATGTCGTGTGTGGGTTGAAACGGGTGGGTATTTACATTGCCCTTCAGAGGCAAAGGGAAGAGCCCTGAGAATTCTTTCTGATCGTAACATTACCTATAAAAAAAAACTTTGCGCGGATGCATGAAAGACTCTGTCCTTGGAAGAGTAAAGGTTCGCATTATATGAATCATTGGAACATAGTTCATATAAAGTGGGTAAGTACGCAGAACTGTACTTATGAATACTGCTAAAAGTGTATTCAAATTTGAGAAGTAAGCGGTTGGATGGTTTTGGAAGATGGTTAAAGGTCATAAAGAGCCTCATGCTTCTTAGCTTTCTAATGTGTGAAAGGGGTGAGAGGTGTTTTATAAGAGGGGATTGTATTCATAACAAGGCGATGGGTTTGCAAACCGTGGGTAAGGGGACTGATACGGGTTCAAAATGTACGCGTTTAGGCCTCTGTGTTTCTTTGGATGGAGTGAACTGGGGGACACGGACTCTGCAATACAAAGTCTAATTGAAATGGATGGTACAATGTGTAGAACGAAAGAGTCAATATTCATGCTACCTGGTGCAGGGGTTGGGGGGCCATGTAAAGTGCAGCTGCTGTTGTACCCTGACAGAGCTGAGTTGAACTTTAACAGTGACTTATTGCTAACGTTCGACAAAGTAACGGGAAAGGGGCGGGTTAGGGGGCCTGAGAGGGACGTACGAAACTGGGCGCTGATGAGGGAGATGAGCGAATTGTGTAAGTTCGTTTCAGAGCATAATGATAGAGAGGATATGTTGCTGGAGAACCCTGATTTCTATCGAATGTTGTCTGGCAAAGTACACTTCGGGAGGTGCCTTCGTTCTGCACACGAAAGGGAGGGGCATGGTTGGCTGAGGCGAATGGGTAGCCAGATTTGCGGGGACTCGCTGATGTTGTATTGTGTGTTGTGGATGCTTGCTCTTTTGTTGTTGTATGGAGTGATAAAACCGGCACTTGTGCATGTGCTAAAGTCGGAGACTGGTTCTGTGAGCGTGTATGCTTGGAGGGTGTTGACGGTGGGGGTAATTGAGTCGTTGCTGCATGTGTTGTTTACGGAAGGTTTGCAGTCTGTGCAGGAAGGGTTGTTTGGTTCGGTGGCCATAGAGAGCTTTCACTCTGAGCGTCGGCTTGGGATTTGGGCTGCGTCATTGAATGGATTTGGGGCGTTTACGTTAAGTGGACTGTTGTTTGTGAACAGTTGCATTGCTTTGAGTTTTCATTTCTTTCCGGAAGGGAGAGGGCTGGTGGATGCATTTAAGGTGAACAGTGTTGCATTTTCTTCTGCAGGGTTTCTGTTGGGACTGGGTAACTATTGTCTACAGAGATGGCTTGTGCTGTGGAGCACAGGGAATGGTTCGAATCATGTTATGGATTTGCCACAAGAGAGAAGAACGGTGGGCAAGGTGCTGCAAATAGTTGTGCATAGTGGGGGTAGTACATTGAAGTCGATGATGTTTATGAATGGGATGGGGAAGGCGGTGAAGCCATTCTTTCAGAGGTTTGTTCCGATTGTGAGTGCTCAATTGGTGAGCGATTCATTTTCGGATGGTTTGCGGAAACGCATGAGCCGTGTGGTGCCACCAGTACTGGGTAACACTGCTTTTGTTGTGTTAATCATAATGTATTCCGTTGCTGAGCTACAGGAAAGAGCGTTGGTAAGAAGAATGTGGGAGGCGCTTTACGCAGGGAATGAGAGAGAGCGGCGTCGCTTTGTAAGTTTATAAAGGTTCAATACCAGTTTTGGGATAGAAAAGATATGTGATAGTACAAGTTTTGTTTATTGAAGGGTTTGACTAAAGGGTTTGTTTCGTGAAAATTGAAGTGGTAATGTTTGAAGAGGGAAAGGTGTTGGGGATAAGAAGGGCTTCTATTGCTTGACTTGGAGTTGTTGCGTATAGCTATTCACATGGAGATGAGTGAAGTATGGTCTGGAGCGGGGTGGTACACGTTGAAGGGTTTGGATGGGGTTCGGTGGCGTATGGGTGTTTTGGATGGTTGCTGGGTGTGCACGGGGGGTTGTTTGGCGCGAAAACGAGATGAGAGTAAATTTGAGGAAACGGGGAATGCGCGTGGGCTGTGCGAGGGGTCGGGATCGCGAGTGGCCAAGTCGCATTGTCTTCGGTGGCATATTGGCGCTCTCGTGTTTCTCCTGCGACTACGCGCGTGTACGGAGTGATGTCGAACGGGTATGTGAAGGACGAGGAGTTCTTGGCGCTCCTGGAGGGGAAGGAGGTTCCGGGGACGCCTTCGGGAGAGGAAGAAGAGGGCGTCGAGGGGAAGGAAGAGAAGAAGGCGGTGCATTTGAGCCAGCTGGGGCTTGGGAGGGAGGTGGGGGGTGGAGGTGGGGAGGGAGTGCCGCCGAAGGGGATTGCGGAGGAGCTGAAGGGGCGTGTGATGGAGATGGGGGTTGGGGTGAAGGAGCAGATGGATGACTTTCTTGCGAACAAGGTGGTGGAGATGGGGGGAGCTGTGCTGAGTGTTTCGGAGGGCGGATTGCCGGTAGAGGTGATATCGAGTGTGCGAGGAGGGTTGAAATTGGTGGGGAGGGAGATGAAGGGGCATGTGGATGGGATAGTGGAGTGTTTGGTGAAGGAGTTGGCTGAGTTGAAGGGGGAGAATAGGACGTTGAAGGGGAGGGTGGAGGTGCTGGAGGCGCAGATGGGACAGGTTGAGAAGGCGTGCGGTCTGTTGGTGGAGATGAAGGGGATGCTGAGGCGGGGGGAGGGAGGCGGTGGGAAGGGGTCTCCGGTGACGCCGAACAGTGGAGGAGGGAAGAAGAGGGTTGTGGAGGGGGGTGAGGAGGAGGGTGGTGGGAGCCGTTTGAGGAAGAGGAGGGGAGGGATGGCGAGGGTGGAGAAGAATGGGGAGGTGTATGTGCCGCGGCAGTTGCCTGGAGGGGCGCCGTTGGTGGGTTTCAGGAGTGCTGGGCATGCGGTGCGTATTGCGGAGAGGATTCTGGGGGAGCAGGAGGAGAAGAGGCTGGGTGGGATGGGGACTCGTATGGAAGCGCGGCGTGTGTATGAGAATGGGCTGAGCTGTCCGCAGAGCTTTTACGAGATGACGTTTCAGGATACGCAGACTGAAAAGCCTGAAGAGTAAAGTGTTTTGATGTGTGCTTGATGTGTTTTGGGGGTGAGTGGAGGTGAGTGAGGGGTGCATTGGACGGGTGCGGTGGGCAAGGTGGGTGGGGTGTGCGCTGTGTTGCGGATTGGAACAGAGAGAAAAACTAGCGCGAGTGAAATAAATGATGAGGTTCCTGGAAAAGGGCGTAGTTCTGGTTGAAGGCGGTCGGAACCTGCCAAAAAACTAGAGGAACAGAAGAAAAAATTACGCGAAGTGGAATACAATATTCCAAAATCTGTTAATTTTTTGAGTGCCAGCCCGACAAACCCCCTCGCGCGCCCATTTCTGGGCCTAAACTACGAACTATTCCACAACTAGCTCTCACTATTCCACTTCCGAGAACACAGACGACACGGATGAACCGGTTGAGCACCTGCCACGATCGAAAATCGTGCAGTATCACCGCCGTACTAACACGGATGTTCCGGCTAACCTACACCGCGCCCTAGTGGAGTAGACCGCCACCGTCTGTGACGGAACATTCTCTCGTGTCCGGCGTAGCCGTATCAACGACAACGAACCTCACTCGAGGAAGCGTAACGACCTCCAGCGGAGTACAGTGCCGAAGTTACTTCGTGAAGGCACCCTCTAAACGAGGAGAGTTGAAGAATAAGCTAAGCTGCCCTCAGGAAGAGGAGAAGATTTAAGAAGACTCTATGAAGAGGAAAGGACACTCAGAAGAGGATTATGAAGAAGAAGTAATGCCCTCAGGAAGAGGAGAAGAAGAAAGAAGACTCTACGAAGAGGAATTGAAGCTCAGAAGAGAATTTGAAGCACTCATGAAGAGGAATGAAGACTCTATGAAGAGGAGAAGAACTATGAAGACTCTATGAAGAGGAAGAAGGACTCTAAGACAGAGGAAAGTGCACTCAATCATGAGGAAGATTTGAAGACCCCGGAAGGGAGAAGATTATTGAAGATTACACTTGAAGAAGGAAGATAACCTTGATGCTCAAGGGAAGAACACAGTTTTACTGGACATCTCAACTAAGCTGTACCCCGCTATTCGGGACTACAACGGCCAAGTTATTGGGAATCTACTGTGACGAGCCCCTACGTGGAGGGGCCACCCGAGCCACTCGGTCCTTGCTGAGCACCAGCGTTCGCCAGCTGCGCTATCAGGGCGTCGCGCATCTCTGTGACGTCGCCCGACGCTGCGCCAGAGGCACCAGCTGAGCTGAGGAACTGAGCGATCACGGCAGCCCGTGCTTCTTCGGATACTCCCGCGTTCGCGGCTTCATTCGGCATAGTCGACGCCGCCGTCGCAGGCGCCGAAGCAGCCTCCACAGGAGTTGGAAAGGACACAGGAACTGGGACTGGTACAACCGGCGCAGCCGGGGCGATATGACCACCCGCAGGGGGGTTCGCTACTGCAACAGCAGGTGCTGGCTCCACAACGAGAGTGTCGTCTTTTCCAAAGGCATCGTCCTCATCAGGAGCGTCATCGAGCATGATGTTGTCGCCTCCAACAGGGTGAAAGAATTCATCAGTCATGATGAATCCGGTGGGATGCCCAGGAGGGATGACTCGCTCTGCATGACGCAGGATATGTGCCTCCGCTGGAGTGATCAGTGTCCGTGACCACGGGTCGTAGAAGACAAAATCGCCCGCTAGCGGTGATCTGCGCCCGGGAGACCGGTCAACCTGAAGGTCTCCGTCATCGCGCCTACTCTGAGCGCGCGGCACCTGGCTCCAGTCTACTGTGTCAATCACTCGCAAGAGGCTCATCAACTCGGAGAGGTTTCCATTGCCGCCCAGCGGAAGAGTAAGATCCAAGCTTCGAATGGCTTGACGCAAACGTGGAGGGATAAACCACAGTCTGTACTGGTCGTACACTTCATGAAGGACGTACACCGCCGTGCGGGCTGCCCATTCCGTCATCATCACGGTCCACCATCCCGTGAACGGGTTCGTTGCCAACCGACTACCGATGTAGGTCAGGCACGGGGGAAGCTCAACGTAGCACCCCCGGCACACCTCGTAAGAGGCCCGTACAAAGGGAAGTGGCACGTATCTTCCACGCATGTGGCGAGGCCTAATCCGGTGTGACTCCGTGTTTTGATAGGGGATCAAATATCCCCAACGGGAGCGAGCACGTCGTTCGGGACGGATCATGTTCTGCAAGAAGTTGGACCGCGGGATGCGGGGCAGGTATCGGAATTCAGCACGCAACAGCGGACGGGTCCAGCACAGGACATCCTGGTGAATCGTGACGTTCTGATAACGCTCTACTACACCGGCAAGCCGGGCCAAGTTCTCGCCGTAGTGCACCTCACCGAGGGTTCGGTAGAAAGCAACGTCAAACCGGAATTCCGTGGGTATCGGTTGTTCCGAGTATGTTCGGGCAAGCCGCAGATGCGCGACACGTACCATCTCCGCACGAGCGGTATTGTGCGACTCACTACGCCGGTGGACAAGAGCTTGCGTTGGCACGGTAATCCGGTATTGCCAGTCAAAGGTAACCGTCATCCAGACGTGAATCCCACCCGGCAAATGACCGCTGCCGTCTGCGAACGCCGCTACGAGAGAAGGCTGAGTGACCGCGTGAGGGTGTAACCAAGGAGCCCGTACGAACGGTAATGGATTCGACCGTGGATCCACGTCTTCTAACTCGTCATACGAGGCCCACGCACCGACAGTCGGGTTAAGCACCGGCGCTGCCGGAGGTATTGCCGCAATGCCGTTGCCCACTTGATTGGGGAAGATGTACGGAGCCGGTTGTGCACCCGTTTGGGGAAGAGGCGCCGTATGGAAGCCGGGATTCATCGCCGATGAGGGGTTGGAGGACGACGGCTGGGCCGGTTGAGGATGACCAAAGCCCCCGAAATAGGGTTGAGGAGGCCCGCCAGGCGGTTGGTTGTTGCCCTGATTGGGAGTACTCATCGCTGTTGTAGCGCAAGGAAAGGAAGCCGAAGTGTTCGGAACAGAAGGAGCAAGAGGAAGCCGAGGAATCGGAGGCGATACCGCTGCAGAGCGTGTAAAAGTTGGTGATTCGCTTGGGTCGCGTGGCGAAGCGACAGGAGAAGGAGAAGGACCCGCTATCGGGGAGGTACTTATACACTCCGAAGGAGGAAGATGCACGCGCTCGCGGGTCGTCGTCGCGCCTCAGGAGGAGAAGATGTAGTGCAACGCTATTGCGGATGAAGCTTCGCTATTGCGATTCATAGACAAGGGGATGCTCTCTAAGGAGGTGATGATGAATGCCGTGCGTGGCACACCCCATTCTTGGGTAGATTCGTACAACATATAGGATAGTTGTGAGGTGCACAGCATTGCTGGTCAGTCACACACGTGTGGGGAGTTTGCACCCATTGTTGGGGATTCTAGATATTAATATTGGATATTTAGTTACCACTGACAGTGGGCGGCTACACAACATAGTAGGTTGAGCTCAACCCAACTTTGGAGAAGTAAACGACTCAACCGAGTGTTCGGCTCTGATGTTTCACCCTTGGTGAGCAATATCCTCCTCGCGGAGAGTTGCCACTACTGTGTAGGTACCATCATCCGCCTCGCGGCATCTACAGCACCCTTACCGCATTCCGCGTGCTATTCTGTGTGTTTCCTTTATTTGTTTTCGCACAGTTATACAGGTATCGCTACACTGCATACCGGTGTTGACCGTTCTTTGTTTTGCCCACTCGCGTGGTTCGCTACCGCTCTCCGCGTCTCGTGCCACTCTCGTGTGTGTGTTGGTTGTCCCGTCTGTGACGTCATCCCCGACTCTGTCGTGTTCCCCACCACTGTGCGGCTTCTTTGCCTTTACCGCTCTCTACGCGTGTCGTGACGGTGATCCCCGGTCTTACACCCGGCTAGCGCGATCACCCTGAGAGGGGCTCTATTGCTGTGACTACCTCAGTTGAGGGAAGGCTTGAACACCCTTTGTGTGTCTTCTTCCTCCGCAGGGGTTGCACCACACTATGACCTTAATTTGTTCTCTGGAAGAGTATTCTCTGATCCGCAGAAAGGACTGACCGCTGCATTGGACAACAAAATCCGACAACAACAAGCTGACGGCGTTTGCCGAAAAAGTCACAACATCCTCACCGAAGAAAACATTGTAACTCTTTACAAGTCTTCGCAGTTGTCAAAGTCACACCCGAAAGGTTTTTGAACGAGAATGGTATTCAACATTGCCTTGATGACGGCCTTTCGAAAAAGTGAATTGAATGAACTGCGTCTGCAGGACGTTACAAAAGTGAGAGAAGGTACAGAAAGTGTTTTTCGAATTGTCGGACGCATAGGAAGCTGAGACGGAGCCTCAAAGACCCAATCAGGAGGCATCAAGTATCTTAACTCGAAGCCAAAAGAAATTTTTGTTTGCAATCGTGAACAGCTCAATGGCTTGGTTAATGTGTACGCCGATCTGGAAGAATATGTCACCCTCATTTCTGGACTTAGGGAGGGCCAGGAAAAGTTTTTCTGTGCTGTGAATTATAGAGGTACTACGCCGTCGTCATTCTTCAAGCCACAGAACATCAGTGGTAGCTCTCTTGTCCGCTATATTACAGAGGCTTTCACTACAAATAAGATCACTGGTGTTGGTGTCCGTCGTTCTATGACGCTACTTGGCTTACGGTCTACTGTGATCACGCAATTGTTCAGTGCAGGAATGGGAGACGCAAGTGTAGCATTGCGTTCCGGTCATCGCGATCATCGTTCATTTTTCTCTTACACCAATTTGCGTGGAACACTGGGTAAACGTCAGCAGGAGGGAATCTTGGGATGTTTTTAGCAGCCAGATACTAAGCGCTTGGAGACGAAGGAAAAGAAGTTTGATGATAAGAAGGTTGGACTACTTTTCGCGGCTCAAAACAGTTTGGTTTACAAGGAGAATGAAGTTCCTATCAACCACAGGGAGATAAATGGAAGACGTAGAGCAATTAAGGACGGCATGGTATTCGGCGGAGCGGAAGTCCCAGTTTTGTCATTTCTCAATAACCAAGGTCAATTCTCCGGGAATGCGACTATCAATGTGAATTACGGTGTAGGGGCTGGTAAGCTGGGAACGCGAGATGTGGACATTGCGTAGCATTGGAATGGACCGGCGGCGAGAACTGTCTGTGGTATTACACAACTGTCTGTGTTATTGTGGCGCGACTAGAGAAGAAGCAATCTTGTGAATAAAATTTTGAGGATCGCTTGAGGTTATTTGTCATGCCCCCAGTCCACAATATCAGATATTCGTTCAGGACCTGAGTGACAATGTTACGGTTGTCATTGTAGAGCTGGATTCGTGAACGTGCAAGCAGGTGTGTCATTTGTGAAGGCAGCCATGAAAATTGTTCGCCAATAACACGAAACGTCGTCGCCGACGACGAGCACCAAACGGCACATGGCGCTCTCCACTGTCAGCTCGACAGTTGCACCCTTCAAGTTGAAGGCTTCAAGCGCGTGCTTGCCGGGCGCGGGGGCTTTCCAATCAGGACTCGTGTGTGTTGTATCCGGCCACGTGTCGGCATCGCCCACGGCGACATTGTCATTTCGACGCGGAAAGTTTATCTACAGCCCTTTGCGCGTTGAATAGCTTACTGCCTAACTCCAACTAATGTCCTCGAATTTGGCCCTCAAGTTCCTGTACTTCTCCTTAATGCCTGCCCCGTACAGAGCATGTAGCAACAGGTTGTCGAACACTGCCTCTCCCACATCATCCGTGTCTTCCCAAGGCCACGTCAACGACCACGACATAAGCCGAACTACAACTACCGCAATGGCCACAACCAGTAACACAACCCCCAACAGATGAAAGAAGCCAGAATTAGAAGTCCCCAGCACGAAGCACCCAATAGCGAGCGCGACAAGGACGACCACGGTTAACACAAATACCACCATAGGTGGTAGATCCACTAGTCGTAGCCTGAATTTCATCGCTTCATAAGAGTACAGCACGCCTTCCTCTTCAATCGTTACCTTCTGGTCATGATCGGGGTCCGGTAGGAAACGGAAGTATCGCGGCAGGAGACTATTAGCCCACAATCCAGTCGCTTCGGCCACACCCACAACATGACCGTCGCCTATCGTCGAAAAACGTGCAAGGTTCACCACGATGCATCTCTTGTGTACCTGGTCCGCACTCCTCAATGTTATAATGGACGCCGCATGGCCCGTTGTCGTAGTCCACATACTCATTTGCGCATTCTGCCTCAGGAACTGCATGATTTCTGAGCTCTCTCTCACTTCGCAACAGGATGGCATCATTCCGATCCATTCGATGATGCCATCCCAGTTTGAACACTTGCGCCACGACATCGATTTCTGGTACGACATGTCCAGATAACTCTTCCCGGTCAGCATGGGGCAAACACTCACCCTCGACTCCCAGAAAGCAATCGTCATAAACTCGCGAAGAGACACCACAAAACTTTCCTCTTGCCTTAACATGGACGTATGACTTCGACTGTACGCTCCCTCAGCAATCGTTCGAAGAGCCCATGCTTTCCAGGCGTTGGCAGATCGAACAGTACGATAATCTTCATTCACTGCTGATACGGAAACCCCATCCGTCAGGACTGCCGTTGCAAGTGCCAGTGTTACAGATCTTAGGTAGATTCCCGTGCCCCCGATGCTAGATATACCGTTGTGAAGTCTCTCGTACATGGAAGATCCGAAGTATAAGGTCTTGTCATACTTGCGAAGCATGTAGTCATCCACTACTATCCCTCTCCCAGCAACGCCAAGAACAGTTTCCAGTTTCCTCCAGAAATCAGTGCCGTACAGAGGTTCCTGCGCATCATACAATCGAACCACTGGACAAACAGCGTACGCAAACATACCAAACTCCTCCCACTCGAGTACTTCGTAAACCTGGCTGCGTTCTTCTATGCTGCGACCCATCATCACGAGCCGGTCGATCCAAACTCGAATCTTGTCTATACCCCTTTGCTTCGCGATTGCTTTGCAAGACCTCACTAGTTGACTCCAACGGAAATCGTCAACGAAATCGGAGGACATATCAATTTCCGTCTGAGCTAGCAATCCTTCTTCATCATCTGGAGTTCCATCTTCCTTGAACAGGCGCATTCGACGAGTGATCTTAACGCTAGTACCCTTGTACGACAGTGCCACTAACAGCACGCTCTCCCCAGGCGTGTCCTCGACTCCAGCACCCAAATGTTGACTGTTTCGAAGTTCGGTCCGCAGTCTCTTCCAATCTTCGGAGTCCAATGCATCCACGACTCGACTATAACCCCTTGCGTAACTCGCTCGCGCAGCCTGAGCTGCTTTTTCATTCTTGCGACTGAGTATCTCTCGATACAAGTAATCACCGGAGGCAGAAATGGTGTTCAGGTCTCCGATTCTCGTGAGATCCACTTCGTGTTCAGTCATGTCGGGTAGCGTATTCTGTCCGAGTATGGCTTTGTAGAACGCTAGGTTTCCAGTTTGTTTCATTTGCGCACCAAGCGCATCTACCACATCGAAACGCCTCATGGCGTTCTCATACTGCTGCTGAGGGTGGAATTTATACTTGGACGTTACGCGCCCGTATACTTTGGTGAACTGGCCGCCTGAGAATTCCCCGCGGTAGCAAGGAACATCCTTCGAGGTGATCGCCCATCGGAAATTGCTTGCCTTCCGTGGAAGAAACAGCAGCATGTTGAAGTTCATGAGCTTCACCACCCAATCAACCATGGTTAATTCCTTGGAATGGCGGTGTTCCTTTTTCGCGTCCATTGTGGAGGATGATGAGATCGTGAAGATAGATGTTATCGGAGAGATTCTGTTGTCTAGATAGGCCCGTGTACTCAAGATTTTCGAGTGCAAACACTGCAACTGTTTCTGTTTCTCGAGTTGTGTTGGATGAATGGCCGTGAATTAGACTTGGTTCTTTGAAAGCCGTCCAAGTTGTGAATGAGCATGGAGAGCTACTAGGCGAGTTGACTGGCGGCGATTCCTTATTAATATGCGTGCTTCAGACAGGGGCAAGGTACATGTCCTGAGCAACTTGGGTCTACTCGTGTACCAACGGTACCATTCAGAGCACGGAGTGAGCGCACTTGTGTCATAGACCTTAAAGACGTATAAGTATGAGGCATCCAGCACGGCGCCTACTGAAATTTCAGGTCATTCGAGGACGACGGGCGATTTCCATTCATTGATGTATCGCAATGCATTGTGAGAGATATCTAGGGGCAATCCTGCGTGGATGCAATCGCAACACGCCACAATGGGCATTGTAATTACAGAATAATCAGCCAAACTAAGCTCCCAGTTGGCAAACCAGTTGGCGACGAACTTGGCGAGGCATTTGTCAAACCCGTCTATGAATCCAATCTTGAGGGTTCGGGAGTGCTCAGCACGACTACGTTGAACATTATTGCTCCCCTATAATTGGACCATACACTCCAGGGGATTGTTAGATTGCGTGATAGGCAGCAATGATGCCAATGGATATCCGTTTCGGAGCAAAACGACCGCCGTAAGCCCAAGCGGCTCAGCTTTTTTGTTTCGTGCCACGCTGCAGGTGTCGGAGCGAGTACCACGGTACAGCTGTAGTAAGATTTCATCGCGTCGAACAGAACTTTAGCGTTCTCATGATGTATTTGCCTGTTTTGAAATACATCTCTCTAGTAGTGTAGTGGCTTCAACCCAAGTATGAAGCGTCAAAGCGGGGCGATTGGCGCACCTTCGTACGAGGGCCGTTGAATCGAAGGACTGTTTTGATTTCAAATGATTTGTGTGAAGGTAAGCGTTGACGTATGAAGGTACAGGGTTACATAACGTTCCTCCTCGCGACAGTAAACTTTACCTATCATATACCGTTGTAATACCCGAAGAAACATGCAAAGCGTGCACGCCACGTTTCTTGGTTGTACACGCGTCTTGATGACGTCACCGATATGAGGTTGCTTGAAAAGCTCAGCGAAAACCTCGTCTTCCTTGGTGCCACGAAAAGAGGCATGTCGCATCCCAGACGGGCAATAACTGATTACAGTAAAGTTTTACTTAGCAACGCACTGTAAGCTGTGGAATGTAAGTTGTAAAATATAGTTACGTACTGTATTCTGTGACGTCATAGTGACATCGTTTAGTTCAGAAAAGTGAGAAAAAGGTGCATTTCCCGCGTCTACCTGAAATTCCCTGTAGATATCTAACATTACGAAGGGTAGTAGCGGTCGATTTGTTTTACAGCCCTAATTACTGTTTACCGTCGCTGCCATATCGAATCCATCTCCAGTACTTTGCTTCGAGTCCACCGACTGCCGTTCATTTCGTTCTGTGACTCACAGAGATGGATTATTGTTCAAAGAGCTGCAGCAGGTTACGTACGATGTGACGCGACAATGTGGAGTGCAAGGTATTCACGATGATATAGACAATCTGACGAAGGCGGAGTTGGTCCCACACGATGGGACACATTCTTGTGTTTGAGACGTTGGCAAGGCGTCAAATCTTCGATAGCGGCTTGTGAGTGACAATGATGGTTGAACAGCGAATCGAACGGAAGCGTCTACCTCCGGTACTCAACACATTCTGATTAGAAGATAATAGACACATCACAACTAAGTTTTGCCCGCTGGTGCATAAAACGTTCCGCATTCCAATACATGATCGTGAAGGCTGTGAGCTAAAAGTCGCCTTTGCTGTGCCCGAATGCACTCTTTCTAATTCCAAACCCTCGCCCCACTCATAAATCCCCTCTTCCCTACCGCTCCGTGCCAACCGCAAAACCTACACCTCCGCAGGCCCCTGTGCCGCGCCACCGCGCGGCCATCCCAATAACACCACCACACAACTGACGATGTGAAACTATCAGGCGGTGCTTCCGTGTCGAACTGCACCTTGCTTGAAGCGCTCGCCACACTGCCTGTTGCCCGCTCCGCCAACGTCTCAATAGCAGCCGACGACACTTCGTACCACCATTCCTGCTCTCCCTGCAAGCTGGGGTGAAGCGGCAGTCGAAGCTCCACCGGCGGCGGTTCCACCGGTTGCGGTGCCAAGTAGATCCGCTGCGGCGCCGCAACGCGAAGTCGCCCTTCCTCTTCGTCGCACTCGATGGCCTGATGAATGTGGGCTCTCTCCACAGCGTCTGTTATCGACGGCTGAACGAATGGTGGCGCCACGAGAGTGGGCTCCTGCACCTCTGCTTGCTCACCATCTCGCCTAACGCCCACGACCCCATGACGAGCAACACTGGCGTTTGTGGTGACATGTCGCCAAAATGCCGACGTCGGTAAGCGATTTGCAAGTACGGTCTGCGCAGTCTCAGCGTTCCAGTGCGCATCTTCGCGCACGTCGGTAACAGCGACCAGCGCACCCTGTGGTACCACTCCCGCTCCGTTCGCCAGAGCTTCTCTTCGGCGGCGGCGTCGTTCGCGAATCTCTTGTGGGCGGCGGTCTCGCCTATGCCGGTACTCCAGCGTGGAAATGTCAACAGCATCGCTGCGGGTCGACGAGCCCGACGCTCTAGCTGGCGACATGGGTAGCATGTGGGAGGCTTCCACATGATTTTCGCCTACTCGGCGACGACAGCGAGCGGGCTGACCCTCGGGGCTCAGCTCTGCTTGAGCGGCGGTGTGCTTGCGACCGCGGCGCGGAGAGAGCAGCCCTGCGGACGGGAGCACGTACCGTGCGTCCCGCTCAAGGTTCTCGGCCGTCTGCACTTTTTCGTTGGCGGGTGGGCGACGAGGGGAAGTAGGCTGGAGCGGGCTTCCCACTTCGATTGGACCAGCCGTGTTGTTGACGGTGCTGGGTGTAGAGGGTAACACTCCAGGTGGCGGTGCAGGACCAGCTTCGTTACGGTTGTCGGCGGGTCGAGGGTGACGAGGAGCAACCGGATCCAAGAGATGCAGCTCAGATTCCTCAGCGCTGCGTTTCCGGCCGCGGGTCATGAAAGGCGGTGAAGTGCTGTTGGCGTGCGCGGTTGGTCCATGTCTGCTGTCACACGATGCTCAGCGCGACGATTCAGCGCAAGTGGCAGCGTTGAACGGGAATGTTGGATGTCCAGAGTGGCGTTCCGAGGATCAGCCGTGCGGATAGAGGGTGTTGAGGCGCGTTCTGATGTGGTAAAACTCATTGGAATTAGGGAGCAAAACGACTGAGGTTGCAAAGAGGCGAGCGACGAGTGGTGAATGCGTGAAGGGCAGAAGCTGCGAGCGCTGCTTGTGTCGAATGGGATGACTCCCCGGCTGGCGGAGCGCCGGCGTCATGGCGAACACGGTGGAAGCGGCCGTTTCCGCTCTGGGGGCGACGATGTCGGCGGTAGTTGAAGCGGCGCATGGGTAGATTGGTGGACACTGAGTGAGCTCGTGGCGTGTTCGCTGCAGTCGCAATGATGAGCGCAGCTCGCGAAAAGATGGCGACTGCACACACAGGACGACAGCAATGAGCCATTGGGACGTGTCCACGCCTGCGACGTGCGTTCTCAGAGATCTTGCGCGTCTGCTGGTGACTGAGAACTGGTGTAATACCTGTACTTGCTGTATTCGTGCACGCCAGCGAGTGGCCATCATTAGGATGATGACGTCACGCCCGATCTCGATTTCTGACCTGAACAGCGAGAAACAAACCATCGAAGATTGATGAGACTCATTCTCCAAACAAATTCTCCCTCAATGTTTCGATTTTAGTTCATGTATCAACATTTCCTTTATTACTTGCAAGTATCACTTCATATATGGTAATCTAAATGGAGTTTGCCGCATTGCAGTACATCATGTTTCACGTCGAAGCTTCGACACTCACAAATTGGAGTCACGCATGTACTAATCTGTCTTCTAATTCACTGAAACATTATTCAAGTCTCTCATTCACTGACAGAGCATCACGCCTTGCAATCAAATTGTTCAGCATTCCATGTCAAACGTCACTCTTTGACCTCGAACTAGAAGATTGTCAGCGTCTTCGAAGCTCCGTTGCCCAGAAAAAACATCCGAAACAATGGAGATCACCATCAGTCCAGTCGTCACAGAGTAGGAACTTCCCACAGTCCATCCAGCACTTACCATTGTCAGTAGAGGTCACATGTGCATGAAGAACATCCAATTCCGGACACATTCGCAGGAGTACTTAAACCAGGTTCGCTGCACCCCGATGATCCCATGTCCTTTCTGGTCGCAGCCCCCCGACGCCAGATACCCATCTTTTCGCACAAGCACTCGCCATCGCTGTGTTAGCCGTTTTTTCTTCTGCGTCGTTCTCTACACAAACTTTCTTTCAAGAGTTAAGGGGGCTGCCACTCTGGTCGTGTCGCATTACGTCTCGGAGTACTGGTTCTTTCTGATCGCACACCGCCACAACAACAGCGGTATGGAATTTATTTTTTCGAAGGGGGACGAGGTCTTCATGACTGACCCCGAGGTGGATTTGGAGTTTGTGTGTGGGGAGGCGGGGGCAGACGGATACATTCCTGTCCCCATGGATAGATGGGAGAGGCGAAACGAGGCGGCGCACGAACGGCTCACACCCCCTCCGAGTCCCTCTGCCGATTCGGAGGAAGAAGTCTACGTCGACGAGGGGGGGGATGTGCTGATGACAATGCCGTGGCTCCCGCTGGAGGTGATTGAGCACCTGGCGGGCAGCAAGGGGTACCGCTCTGTGCCCCTCGTGCGATGGCTCCGGCGAAGAAGCCGAAGCCGGAGTAACTCGCCGAGAATCGCCTCCCCAAGATCGCCTCAACCAGCCTCCCGCCATGGCAGCCCGGGCGGGAGGGACTCTCGTTCTCCGCGCTCGCCTTTGCGCGCCAGTGGCGGCATTCGGAAGCCGGCCGCTTCCAACAAGCTCATCCTCCGCGGCCTCTCCAGCCAAATGTTCAACACGAACAAATTGCTGTCAATGTTGGCAAGGGAGAAAGTTGATGTCGTGGGAATGAGTTTGTTCGGGAAGCGGTCGGATGGAGATGAGGCGAGCGCGGAGGTAAAGTTCGCCACCCGCGAGGGGGCGCAACAAGTATACGAAAATCGAGAGGTATACTGGCAGGAGGAGATGATCACCATCTTCAAAGACGGTGATCCTCTCCTGGAGGCTTAGATAGGATGGCCTGGTTATGTTGTGAGTCCACCAGCTGTGCCCCTGCTTTTCCCTTCTCCTTGGGATACAGGAGATTAAAGTAAGCAGACTGGTTGGAAGGTTGTAGGGAGTTGTTAGAATTGTACAAATGACTTTAAAGAATGTGAAATCAAAAGAACTTGTTTCGTTTTATCTCCCGCACCGCTGAGCCCGAAAGGTTCGTAAAGCAAACCTATTCTCTACTAAACCATGAGGTACATTTTCGAGATAGCCTCTGCGATCTGCTTACTGATGTTCCGTGCCTCCCACTTCGACCGCCTACCACCGCTTTTCGTGACAATCTGGCTCAAATCTTGACTACGAAGTCTTCTAGAGATGCGCACACCCGAAGACGGAGAGGTCGTGTATTTTCCAGACCTAGCGCATCGAATGGGTATTTGGCAATGCGTTGCACCATCACAGCAGGAGATGCTCTTTATTAATCAATACTGTCATTTGTGATGACGATTTCTTGAAGAGAGCGCTGGCGGTGAAGGTGGTGGAGCGAGCTAACTCCGTGCCTTCGAACAGGTTTGACGCGGCTCGACGAGCAAGTGCAAGTGTTCAGCTCGGGAGGCGGTTTGTGCTCCAATTTCTGCTCTGCAGATCCTCCAATCAGAAGAAAGCGGGAGCAATGCATTCGCCGCGAATGCTATGAATCTTCGTTTGCACACCGTCTGAAGCCATGACTTGTTCGAGAAGAGTGCGAGGCGACTTAGTGGAGGAGAGTGCGCTTCAGCTTTAGGATCATTGACCCACACTGTTGAGATAGTTGGCATCCCTTCATCCATAAGAGTAACTCTGCAGGTCTCCGCACAACAATAACAAGTCGATTCTCACGCACGCGCTTGGAACAGCGGGTGCAATGAGGAGTACAATATCGTACATACTTCTCAGGAACGCAGCTGCTTATTGTTTGTCTGTATGCGAAGTTGAAACAGAAAACGCGATACCGCCGTTCTCGATATACCATGCGGTCTAGCGTGAATCGCATCCTCGCTATCGTTGCGCAACACGAATTCGAGGCCAATTAATACCCCATGCACTCACGCAGTCCTCAAAGCTGCGCCATTAAAGCCAAAATGTGCTTGCCTCTGCGGCTGGAAGTCAACATAACCACTATGAAGCGCGTTCCCGTCCGGAAAAGTGTTGCTTACCACATAGATGTATGCGTTCTGCGTCTTACTGTGGCACAATGGTTTCGGCTTTGGCAGCTTCGAGGAAAGGTTAACGACGCTGGTTGCAATACAACATACCAAAGACAAGGCCATCCCCGGCATCGAAGAATCTTCACTATGACGTCATGTTCTGTACGACGATGACGTCAGGGGAGAGGATGACAAGTGACTGGCGCACTTGCAATTTTCACGAGAGAAACACAACTTGTCCGACAAGTCTTGTCGTTGTATCGGTGTGAAACGTGTCGCTTCATCGGCTCAAAAATCCAAAAAGGAATCGCAAAATCTCCCTGCTCTCTTCAATGCTCTTCTTCACCATTCGTTCTTCACCACTCCGCGCCAGTCGCCAGACCTACGCCTCCGCATGCCCTTGCGTCACTCCGCCGCCTACCGAATCAGACCACCACACACGACCGACGATGTGAAACTTCCCGGTGGCGCCTCCAAGTCGAACTGCACCTGGCTTGAGGCGCTCGTCGCATCGTTTGTCGCCTGCGCCTCCCACGTCTCAACAGCATCCAACGATACTTCGCCCCACCACCGCTGCTCTACTTCCAAGCTGGGGTGAAGCGGAAATCGAAGCTCCACCGGCGGCGGTTCCACCGGTTGCGGTGCCAGGTAGATCCGCTGCGGCGCCGCCACGCGAGGTCGCGCTTCCCCTTCGTCGCGCTGATGGATGGCTTGATGAACGTGGGATGTTCCCACAGCGTCTGGTATCGACGGATGAACGAATGGCGCCGCCAAGAGAGTAGGCTCCTGCACCTCCACTTGCTCACCGTCTCGCCCAACGCCCACGTCCCCATGACGAGCAACACTGGCGTTTGTGGTGACACGTCGCCAAAATGGCAACGTTGGTAAGCGAATTGCGTGAAGGTTCTGCGCAATCTCAGCGTTCCAGTGCGCGTCTTCGCGCAAGTCGGTACCAACGGTAGCAGCGGCTAGTGCGTCATGTGGCGCCTCTTCCACTCCGTTCTCTAGAGCTTCCCGTCGACGGCGGCGCCGTTCTCGAATTTCCTGTCGACGGAGGTCACGCCTACACCGGTACTCCAGCGTGGCGATGTCAACAGCATCGCTGCGGGTCGACGGGCCCGATGCTCCAGCAGGCGAAATGAGAGGTGTGTGGAAGGCTTCCACTTGTTCTTCGCAAGCTCGGCGACGACGTCGAGAAGGCTGATCCGCGGGGCTCAGCTCGGCTTCGGAAGCCGTGCGCTTGCGACCGCGGCGATGACCGGAAGTAGGCTGGAGCGCGCTTCCCACTTCGATTTGACCAACCGTGTGGTTGACGGCGCTGAGTGTCGAGGGCCACACTGTAGTTGGCGGTGCAGGGCCAGCTTCGTCACTGTTTTCGGTGGCTCGAGGGCGGCGACGAGCAACCGGATCCAAGAGAGGCAGCTCATATTCCTCAGCGCTGCGTTTCCGGCCGCGGGTCATGAAAGGCGGTGAAGTGGTGCCGGCGTGCGGTGCGTTGCGCGCGTGGTTCGTGTCTGTTGTCGCACGCTGTTCTGCGAGACGATTCAGTGCAAGTGGCAGCGTTGGACGGGAATGTTGGATGTCGAGGGCGGCGTTCGCAGGATCAGCCGTGCGGATAGAAGGTGTTGAGGAGCGTTCTGATGTGGTAGAGCTCATTGGACTTAAAGAGCAAACAAAAGATTGAGGTTGCAAAGGGGCGAGCGACGAGTGGTGAATGTGTGAGGGGGAGAAGTTGCGAGCGCTGCTTGTGTTTGGTGGGATGATGCTCCATCTGTACTTGCGCCAGAGTCACCATTATGGCGACGATGGTGGAAGCGCCGGTTCCGCTTTGGGGGCGACGATTTTGGCGGTGGATGAAGCGGCGTATGGAGAGTGGACAGCTATATGAGTTCGTTGCGTGTCTAGCAGCTGTGCGCTTTTAACGCGGAAGCTACGCATCTCAGCAGTCGCAATGAGCGCAGCTCGCGGAGAGTTGGCGACTAAACACACAGGACGACAGCAATGAACCATTGCGACGTGTCCACGCCTACCAAAGAAATTGGTTCGATATTCTCAGCCAAATGCTGTATGTCAAGAACTGCCCGTGTATCCTACACTTTTATGTTTTTAATATTAAAATAGCGTCAAAAGCTCAGCTGCTTTGAATTATAGAGCAAGAGTGAAAACGTTCGTTGGGTTCCAGACGATGGCTCGAGTAGTAACCTCAATGGGGCAGAACAGAAAGGGGTTACTGTGTTAGGAGCCTTAATGAAATAAGCTATATACAGTAAAGTATTCAACGACAGAAAAACGTTAACGTACCTCAATCTTAGGGATCCCGACCGCTATTATTACCCTACCTGTACTTGCCGCCCACCGCGTCAAGCTAGGTGGATTAGACAGCACTTTATCACAGATGGGATAAACCAGAACTGCTATCCCATTGAAGGTGATTGAATTCATTTCTCGTACAGGTTGTTTTCAGTTTTTGATAGTTCTACGTAAAAAATGTTTGGTTTTGCTGACAACTATTGATTTAGAGGTGAAATAAAGTGAAGATTGAGAACAGAACTTGAACAATTCGAATGCACTTCGTGTGCTTCGGTGATGGAGTTGATGTTGTCACTTTCTGACGGTGACAGAAAACCCAATTCGAAGAGGAGAGAAAACGACGACCTCGTCAAAATGTGACCACAATACACTAATAACGGAGGTAATTGGGCCCGGCAGAGCACAGCGGTTGAAAAGTGGGAGAGAAAATGAATTACAAACAAATGGATGTGGAATGCTGACATAGCTCCATGAGCATTAGGCGTTAGGATGTGACTAATGAACCAGACGATGGGGGTCACGTTTCTTCACACACCCCACGCCGGTGTGAGCGAGTGCTCTTTGGACACGACAATAACTTCGGGCCATGGTGGGACGGTTGAGCAAGTCTGTAAGTGGGGTAATTGGTGGTAAGCAGTGCTTACTAAGCACCGTGCTCTTCGAATAGTAACCCTACACGTACTGTGTGCAGTTGTTACTGACGTTAGAACGCCTACGGTTGAAACCTTTGGTACAGTAAGCTGACGCCCACGGTGTGGTGACTGAGATTTGGTGCGAAACCTGTACTTGCTGTATTCGTGCACGCCAGCGAGTGGTCCTCAGTATGGCGATGACGTCACGCCCGATCTCGATTTCTGACCTGAAGACCGTGAAGCAAACATCAGTCCAACGAAGGAACCTTTCTACCTTCCGAGGTGGACGACGCTCCTTTCATTCTCCGAGGACTTATCTCGATGATACGATTAGACTTGATGATCAACCTGGTTTATTCCTCGCTAATATCATTGCATATATCGTAATCTAAGTGGAGTTTGCTTCTTTTCCAACACGGTGTCCCGTTCCAGTTCACCTCCGAACATCATTTCTAGTACATAACGTTTCACGTCGAAGACTTAAGAATCACATATTGCAGTAACGCATGAGCTGCTTCGTCTTCGAATTCACTCAAACATTATTTCAGCGTTCTATTTACTGACAGAGCATCACGAATTGCATTCGAATTGTTTACCATCTCACGTCAAGCGTGACTCTTTGATCTCAAACTCAATGATTGTCAGCGTCTTCGAAGCTCCGTTGCCCGAAAAAACCCTCTCAAAACGATGGAGCTGATCTTCAGTCACGTCATTGGAGTGTACAAACCCACCACTAACCCATCGTGCTGCAACCTCATCTGCAGAGGTCACACACCCACAGACAACATTGAGTTTCAGACACTTTTGAAGGAGTACTTAAGGCAAGTTTTCAGCACCCGATGATGCGAGAACCTTTCTGGTCGCAGCCCCCCGACGCCAGATACCTACATCCTCGCACAAGCATTCCGCAATAAGCTGTGTCAGCCGTTTTCTCCTTCTGCGTCGTTCTCCACCCTTCCGAAGTTCAAAGAGTTAAGGGGGCTGCCATTCGGGTCGCATCGCATCGCGCCTCGGACAGTTTTAATTTCTCACCGCACACCGACGCAACATCAGCCGTATGGATTTTATTTTTTCGAAGGGGGACGAGGTCTTCATGACTGACCCCGAGGTGGATTTGGAGTTCTTGTGTGGGGAGGCGGGGTGTAGTGAACAGGGGGGAAGAGCGGCAGGGCCGGGGTTCGAACCACGAACCCCGGGCCCGCACAAAAAGCACACGAAGGCGGTTACCGATTGAGCTATGGCCGCTCACGGTGTGGTGACCTCAAGCCACACCGTCGGAGGTGTTATCGTGACTCTCTGTGACCGCCAGCTGCAGCTGACAGCAGCTACACTGCCCTCCATGATTCATCGACGTCTCGAATGATCATTTGAATGATCATTTGAGACGTCGATGAATCATGGAGGGCAGTGTAGCTGCTGTCAGCTGCAGCTGGCGGTCACAGAGAGTCACGATAACACCTCCGACGGTGTGGCTTGAGGTCACCACACCGTGAGCGGCCATAGCTCAATCGGTAACCGCCTTCGTGTGCTTTTTGTGCGGGCCCGGGGTTCGTGGTTCGAACCCCGGCCCTGCCGCTCTTCCCCCCTGTTCACTACACGGGGGCAGATGGATTCATTCCTGTCCCCATGGATAGATGGGCGAAGCGTAACGAGGCTGCGCACGAACGGCTCACACCCCCTCCGAGTCCCTCTGTCGATTTGGAGGAAGAAGTCTACGTCGACGAGGGGGGGGATGTGCTCATGACAATGCCGTGGCTCCCGCTGGAGGTGATTGAGCACCTGGCGGGCAGCAAGGGGTACCGCTCTGTGCCCCTCGTGCGATGGCTCCGACGAAGGAGCCGGAGCCGCAGTAACTCCCCAAGGATCTCCCCAAGGATCGCCTCTCCAAGATCGCCCCAGCCAGCCTCCCGCCATAGCAGCCCAGGCGGGAGGGATTCGTACTCTCCGCGCTCGCCTTTGCGCGCCAGTGGCGGCATTCGCAAGCGGGTCGCCTCCAACAAGCTCCTTCTCAGCGGCATCTCCAGCCCAATGTTCAACACGAACAAGCTGCTCTCGATGCTGGCGCGAGAGAAAGTTGATGTCGTTGGAATGAGCTTGTACGGAAAGCGGGGGCCCCGAGATGAGGCGAGCGCGGAGGTAAAGTTCGCCACCCGCGAGGGGGCGCAATAAGTATACGATAATCAAGAAGTATACTGGCTGGAGGAGGCGATCACGGTTACGGAGGCGTAGATAGGAAGGCCTGGTTGTGTTGGTAGTCCACCAGTTGTGCACCTGTTTTTCCCTTCTCCTTGGGATACAGGAGATTAAAGTGAGCAGACTGGTTGGAAGGTTGTAGGGAGTTGATAGCATTGTAAAAATGATGTAAAGTATGTCAAACCAAATGTACTTGTTTCGCTTTCTCTCCATTACCCCTGAGGTCCAGAGCTTTGTAGAGGAAACCGAATCGAATAGAGCCTTACTCCGTTCATCATGCCCTGCAGATTTCCTGAGCGTTCTGAATAGATTTCTGAAGAGAACCTATGATGCATATACAGCATACAACCGAAACCAGGTTTCATACTTCCCTCGAAAGAGAAAAGACAAAATGGATGTGTTGGATGTCAAAGCGGAAAGCCTACGTTGGCTGGTGGGGACGCAATCACAAAGTAGCAGGCCATTTTGCTTCGGAACAAGATTCGGAGGAGCGACGGAGGAGCAGTACCAGCAGCATGCGGAAAGCTGTAGAAGTCAATGTCTACAATTTGTCGCTCACTTGTGTCCGAGATGCGCGCTGGTTGTGCTCCAATACTATGTTATTACAGACATACTAAAGACGCAGATTAACGGAGAGAGGGCGACGGTGAGAGACAATACTGAGCCATTGCGATGCGTTTTTCATCGAATCGATGCAAGTATTTGTGTATCACAATTCGCACCTCGGCTTGGAGCGCAACGGTAAGGGATCACTCGCTTGTGAAACGGAGCTGGTACATTCTTCTGGACCTGCTTCGGTGGTTCGAGGAAGGGGTTGGGGGTGCTGCGGGAGTGGCGGAGCGTTTTCGACAACAGGGGCTCATCCATCGTGGAGGCGACGCCGACGGCGCCTGCTTCACCTGGAGGAAGCAACACTCGTGCGCTCACCGCTTTCTGTTTTTGATTGATGACGCACGTGAAGCGATGACGTCATGTTGACGCTGACGTAAGGGGAGTGGATGACAAGTGACTGGCGCACTTGCAATTAACGAGAGAAACACAACTTGTCGCTTTATCAGCTCAAAGATTCAAAAACCATTTTCAAACGAACTCCGCGTTCTCAAACGCTCCTCTGCGCACCTCCGTGCCAATTGCTAGACCTACGCCTCCGCATGCCCCTGTGCCGCGCCGCCGCCTATCGAATCCGACCACGACGATGTGGAACTCTCCGGCGGCGCCTCCATGTCGAACTGCACCTCGCTTGAGACGCTCGCCGCATTGCCTGCCGGCTCCTGGAATGTCTCAACAGCAGCCGACGACACCTCGCCCCACCATCCATGCTCTTTCTCCAAGCGGGGGTGCAACGGCCGTCGGAGTTCTACTACCGGCGGCTCTATCGGTTGCGGCGCCAGGTAGATGCGGTGCGGCGCCGATGCGTCAAGTCGGGATGAGCTCATAAACGTGAGCTGTCCGCATAGCATCAATGACAAAACGGCTGATCGAATGGCGGCGGCAGGACAGTCGGTGGCGGCACATCCAATTGTCCACCAATCTCTTCACCGTCAACGTCCGCGAGAGGGGCATCACTGGCGCTTGCGGTGACATGTCGCCAGTTTTTCGACGTCCGGAAACCAGTCGTGTGCTTGGTCTGTACGATCTCAGCGCTACAGTGCGTATCTTTACGCAAGTCTGCAGCAGCTGGTGGCGCCTCCTGTCGCGCCTCCTGTCGCTCCAATTCCGCTTCATTCACCAGAGCTTCTCGTCGGCGCCGGCGTCGTTTCCGAATCTGTTGTTGACGGTGGTCATGCCGACGCCTGTATGCCAGCGCAGCGCCGTCAACGACATCGATGTTGGTCGGGGAGCTCGAAGCTGCAGCAAGCGGCACGGATTGTGTGTGAAACGCTTCCGCATAGTTTTCGTCTACTCGGCGACGACTTCGAGCAGTTTGATCTTCGGTGCTCGGCTCTGCTTCAGTAGATTTGCGTTTGCAGCCCCAGCGCGAAGATGGAAGCTCGGCAACAGAAGACACGTGCCATGCGTCTTGCTCAAGGCTCTCGGATGCCTGGCTATTGCGCTCGGCGGTTCGATGACGTCCGGAAGTGGGCTGAAAGGGGCTCCCAACTTGGAGTTGACCAGGCGTGTGGATGACGGCGCCGGGTGTCGAGATTAAAACTGGAGTTGGCGGTGCAGGGCCATCTTCGTTATCGTTCCCGGCAGCTCCAGGGCGACAACGAGCAACCGGGTGCAGGATATGCAGCTCTGCTTCCTGCGCGCTGCGTTTCGGGCGCGGGTAACGAAGGGCGGCGAGGGGCGATCGTGCACGGTAAAGTGCGCGGCGGGTTCATGTCTGCTGCCGTACGCTGGTCTGCGAAGGGATGCAGCGTCGTTGGCAGCGTGGAACGGGAACGTTGGATATCATGGGGCGGCGTCCAAAGGCGCAGCGGCGCGGGTCGCGCGCGTAGAGAGTGTAGAGAGACGTTGTGATGCGGGGAAGAACTCATTTTGGACCGAAGAAACGACTGAGGTTGCAGAGGAGGAAGCGTCGGACAGTGAAGGCGTGAAGGTCAGAATGTGCGAGCGCTGCTTCTGTCGGATGGGGTGACGCCTCGGCTAGACAACGCCGGCGTCTTGGCGGCAACGGTGGAAGTGGTGGTTTCCGCTTCGGGAGAGACGAAAGCGGCGGTGGTTGAAGCAGCGCATGTGGAGTGGACAACTTCATGAGGTCGTTGCGTGTCCGTCGGCTGCCCGCTTTGGACACGAAATCTCCCCATCTCAGTTGCCACGGCGTGACCCTCAAGGTACACCCAAGTAGCCTGAGCCCGCCCTGGTATTCTCGCGTGCTCCAGCAAATCTTTTGCAAATATTTTGTATGGTTTTCGAATGCACCCGCGAGTGCGCAGTGCGGGGGGTACGTGCCTTCACCTTCAGCTCTCGTGCGAGCGCAGTGCCTCACACTTCACCTTCGTAGAGTTACATCTTGTCCTGCATCAGCTTCACAACACAGCCCGTACCTCGCATTTGCGTTTCTTATCTCACCAACTACGCCTTCAATTGTTGTCGTCTGGTACAGCAACACTCTCCAGTGCAATCGAGTGTGACAATTTCTCACACTTTCTGCTGTACCAATCCTTGACAATCCTTAAACGATTGGTACAGCTCCATTTCACACCTGCACCTTTGATGCGTTCGTCGTAATGCTCAATCCTCCACTAATTGTCACCAGCTACTCGCAGATGCGTCGCCATCTCCCTGTGAAACACCGAGAATGGAACACAACTCTCCTGAAACATACGCGCAACACATCTTCTTCATTAAGCTACAAACAGCACTTGCAATTCCACTCACGCGCACATATGTAATCATTGTATTTCGTGTCTCTTCAATATCATGCCCACGTACAATACCCAGCTACGACACCCATGTCGTGTCGTCAGCTTTTGTCACCGCCGCAGCCACTACTTAAGCCGCACAACCCAACCGCACCATCTCTAGTTGCTATCCTTGTTCACGTCCAGAACAAAGCGCTCCACGATACTTTCAAGCACAGATGAACGCAACATTCGCATTTACCATGTACCACTTAAGCGCTGCTGGTCCCGCTGTGTGCAACAAAGCCCAGCGCTGGCGAAGATGTTTGGACAAGCCCGCCCATATGCCGAATGCAGCAGACGAAGCTACACTGTTGCGCTCCCACACCTCTCAACTTAGGAACCAACTCGAGGTCGCTTCTTGGAAGGCAGCCGTATTGGAACTGGAAAAATCCGATGCCTTCAATCAGATGGCTCTCGAGCGCCAGGACAAGGAGGCGGCACAAGTTGAAGCGAACCACCTCTCCCGTCGTCTCAAACAATGCGAGGACGAAAGGGATGAAGCGCAACGACAAGTCTCAATTTTGGAAGAAAAAAACAACAAATCTTCCATTGAGAACGAATCACTACTTCTCCAGGTCGAACGCGTCCAGAGTGCGCTTCAGCATTCTCACACCAAGGCCACAGAACTGGAGAAGAGGGGGATGGAGCTCGAAACCCATCGAACGGCTCTTGCTGAAGAGCATGAACTAATGAAGAGGGAAAGGGACGGCATCAAGGCGCACCTGGAGCATAAACAAGTTGAATACTGTTTTATCATCAACCAGTTATATGGTGCAAAGAAACATCACGCAGAGCAGCTCCGCGAGTCTTCGCATTTGAAGGAATCGCTTCAACGCCTCGATATCGACTTGAATATGTCCGAGGCCCAAAATGAAGCATTGAGAGCCACGGTAGCAGAAATGACCGATCATGTTCAAGCAGCGGTAAACTCTGTGAAGCATCTTAACACCCTTCTTGGCACGAAAGACGAGAAGCTGTCTTTGTTCGAAAGGCGTGAAGAGCAGTGGCAACAAATACTGGAAGACGTGAAAGAAAATTCCCAACAGTGGGAAAGATATCGTCATGAAATGGAACAGCATGTCCATCTTGTTGAAGGGCAGAAGAGCATGATTTCTTTGAAACTAGAACAAGTGAAGAAGAAACTATCAGATGATCGCAGGTTTCAGGATGAGTTCTTGGGAAGGAATCCAATTCTTGCCATGGATATCTTACACTGTTTGAAAAAAGAGAACCTGGCGATGAAGAAAACCGATGAGAATGAGCCATGCACCTTTGAGACGAAGTCAGGTGTGGGTTCTATGAATACGATTGGTGACAATTTGGAACACTGCTCAAACTATGTCAGTATATCTGGTGTACCACAGAATGAAGGTGATGAAAACAATGGTGTGAAGAGGAGGAAGAAAAAACGCCGCCGTGTGGAATGCTGGCGTTTTGGGGAAAGCGGCCATGATCTATGCGACTGTCAATCCTTTGCAGATTCAGAGACGTCTGAACAGAGTGAAGACGAAGGCGTCAACCATATCAACGCCGAATGGACGACTGGGCGAAAGCGTGCATTCCATCGCTAGACGTCATCGGAAGAATGGTCTTGTGGCTCAATCCTTACGTTCCCTTGTTCTTTGAAGGACCATGAAGAAAGGGTTACCTTGGACAAACTAGTCCTTTTGACATTGCGCTTTCATCATGGACTCTTCTCGAAGCTGTTCAATGAACCATCAATGTGATGCTGGGTGTAAATGGCTATTGTGAAGGAGTAAAAGTGGTAGCAAAGTATGGATTTGTGTTGTATGATGTCGGCAGCGACATTACGTTTCGTACGCATATGCGTGGATACACGCGCAGCTTTACTGTGCGGTTTCCTATGCGAAGAAGTAACTGATATATCTATTTGATATTGATAGTCTTACGGTAGAATGTTTTGCGTGTACAAGACTCGCGCAAGTTCATATGGCTACCTCCCTACGCCTGTCGACTTAGCGGACAACTGGGTCGACAGGGGGCAAATATAAATGTCTCTCACCCTGTGAGAAGACAACCCAGAAGGGATCATCATCGATCCAGCGGGTCTGCCCTCCTTGCATTTTCACGCCTTCGCGAGCGCGCTGCGACGTGGTGACGACACTCGACAACAAAGCGCTTTGTCTTTTGAAAGAGCATTAGTGGAGCACCACGAAGCAAATAGCGCTGAGATGGCGACATCAAACTACGGAGTGGTTTCTGTCATTCAACCCCCGTTGCTGAAGACGGTAGATCAACCTTCATTAATAAAGTTCGAAACAGAATACGCCGCCTACTGCACCAAGGTTGATGATGTCAACAAAGATCGCGATGGAGACTCCAAACTTTCCAAGGCGTCTATCAAAGACTGCATGGACGCAACCACTCTGCACGCTCTCTGCCTAATGGGCGAGATCGATGGAGCCTCCACTGTTGAAGAAGCTACAGACCCAATCGTGAAAACTTGGTTTGACAACGCCACTTTGTCTACACCCAAAGACCTCTCTGGACGCATTGACTCATCCCTTCGAGCAGTTTCGTTTCTTCCAAACAAAGAGGACCCCGCAGGCGGTGTCGCTAACTTTATTATCGACACTATCACAGCTTTGGATCGCAACAACGCCTCAGAGGTTCTCAAAGACAGTGATATGGCCAAGAAATTCAATGACCGCCTCATCAACAAGTTCAAACCAGAGGTTCTCCAAGAGAGGATTAGAATGCTGCGTAGGGGATGGAGGAAAGAACAACTTGCCAATATCAAGCTTTTCAAAGACGAAGTATCAAACATCGCTTTGGAAATCTCTCTGACCGAAACTGCTTTAGCACGCGTGAATCCTGCCAAGTCTCGCAACTTTCGAAGTCAACCACGCAGCAGCAAGGACTCCAAAAGGAGTTTCCCCTCTGACACCCAGGGGCTGAAAACTCAGCAAAAGCATTCTCAGCCTTCTGCCAAACGCAAACAAGTAGAATGGAATCAACCGTGTCTGAACGAGAAGTGCAGCGGTATCCATCGTCTTAAGGACTGTCCGAACACATCTGCAGAACGCAAAAAGGAGCTCTTCGAGAAGCATTACGGTGATGTGGGAGCTAAGAAGGCGAAGACCGTCAAGCAGGCTACGACAGACCAAATTCCCGTTCCTCACGAAAGCTCCGGGCGTTTCAAGGTCGCTCTAAAGGACTCTGTCTTTGAAATCCTACTCGGAGACTCTGGCGCTGATTTCAGCGCAATAGATGACAGATTGTTTACCAAGGTGATCCGAACTGTACCTGGACTACCCGTGCGAACATTCGAGAAACCTATAACCCTTTCTGGAGCGTTCACCACGCAGAACCAAACGGAGATTTCTGCCTCCCGTTCCGTCGTACTCACAATCACAGTGTACCTACCGGGATCGAACATACCAGTACGCGTCCGAGGCGTAGAGTTCTACGTTGTGAACCAGCCAATGGACGAGATTCTCCTCGGCCGCCCTTTCCTCAACTCCATCGGATTCAACCTCAGAGATCACCTCATGCGCGTAAAGGACGACATCCACGACCGCGATGTGAGTGACTTGAACCCATCGCATTTCAAGTTCGCAACTGCACGGTATCAAGGCCTATCATACGCAGACACTGAAGAAGATCCCATTGAGCTGCCGGTGTCACTGGCTGCAGGTATCGGAGTTGACAGCAAGGCATCCATCGACGAAGCGTTCCAACGGATTGTCAAAGAAGCCAGAGGTAACGGGATATCCAACGAAGGTTCCAAACGAATATCCAAGATGCTGGAGAAGTACCGAAAGGTCTTCCGCATCAAACTAGGACCCGATCCCCCAGCAGACGTTTCACCACTGACTATCACACCAGTTGAAAACGTCAAACCGTACAGGTCTCCGCAGAGACGCTACGCCCCACAACAAAGGGACTTCATCGTCCAAACCATCAGAGAACTTGAAGCTGTAGGCGCCATCTACAAGAATCCATCTGCGCGGTGGGCTTCACCGGCCCTCGCCGTGCCGAAGCCAGGTTCTACAAAGCTCCGTTTCACCGTAGACCTGAGAGGACCCAATGCCCGAACTGTGCCAGTCCAATCAGCCATGCCGCACTTAGAATCCAAGTTCCCAGACGTTGCAGGAAGCACTTGCTTCGCGAAAGTTGATTTGGCACACGGATACTGGCAAGTTCCACTCTCAGCAGAATCGCAGGAAATGATGTCCATACAGACACCTCTCGGGGTCTACTCCTCAAAACGCCTCCTCCAAGGCGGTAGTGACTCCGGAAATCACTTTCAGGCAGTTCTCGCACACCGATTCGACGGACGAGTCGAGAAGCTACTGCAATGGATTGATGATTTCCTGTTGTACGCCACAACTGAGCAAGAGCTATTGGACAACATCGAATCATTCCTATGCGTCTGTCAGGAGATCGGACTCAAAGTACACGCAGAGAAGACAACTCTGTTTACACACCAAGTCCATTTCTGCGGACGGAACATTACTTCGGAAGGAGTACAGTACCATCCTCGCCACTATCAGTCACTCGTATCTATGAGAACACCAACAATGGCAAACGAGCTGCAACAATTCGTTTGCGCTACCAATTGGATGAGAAACAGTATACCGGAATACTCCAAACGAATTGCTTCCCTTCACCGCTTACTCGAAGACTGCTACACAAAAGTCGGCAAACGAACCAAATCAGCTCTTCGAAACTTATCCCTCTGCAACTCATGGGGCGCAGAGCATGCTTCCGCTTTCGCGGACATCAAGCAACAACTGGTTGCATCGGTCAAACTTGCTCACCCCAAGAGCGATCACCATCTCTGCCTCTTTACGGATGCGTCTGACACGCACTGGGCAGGTGTTCTAACCCAGGTACCAGCAGAGGACCGAAGCAAACCTCTCGCTGAGCAGAGACACGAGCCTCTCTGTTTCCTCTCCGGCAGTTTCTCAGGATCAACAGCCAATTGGTCAGTACCTGAGAAGGAGGGTTTCGCTATTGTGGAAGCAATGTGTCGACTAGATTATCTCGTGTACGGACGCGAGGTGAACATATTCACAGACCACGCAAATCTGGTATACTTGTATGACCCTTACGGACGGAATCCCGGTATCTCAAAGCATACAGCAAGCAAGTTGATGAGATGGGCGCTGAAAATCAGTGCGTTCAGGTATGTCATAGAACACCTACCTGGTGAGCAGAACGTATGGGCCGATATGCTCACTCGTTGGGCCGTGTACCCCGTACGGAAGGTCAAAGCAGCCTCGCTTCTCCGCGCACACGCGCTGATGGTCGCACCAGTCGACCCTGGCTCAGATGCCAGGCTAGACTGGCCTACTCTCGAACAAATCAAAGCGGTACAGAATGCAACTCAGGAATCACCGCCCAAGTCTTTCGTAAGCACTACGAATGGCATTCGAAACCTACATGGAGTTTTGTGGATTCCATCCGATCAGACATTGATGAAATTGAGAGTGGCAATAGCCGCTCACACCGGTCATGGAGGCCACAGGAGCTCTAGAGTAACGATCAACACGACCAAAGCCTATTTTTACTGGAAGGATATGGATGCTGATTTGAAGTCTTTTGTTGCCACTTGTCTCCACTGTCTCTGCACAGAACCAGCCAGAACGATTGCTCGGCCTCTTGGTCATGCCTTGCATGCCGACCAGCCCAACGAGCTGTTACACTTCGATTTCTGCTACATGTCACTGGCAGAGAACAATCTCCTATACGTCCTTGTTCTCAAAGATGACCACAGTGGATACGTCTGGTTGGTTCCTACAACCGAAACTACAGCTGAAGTAGTGGCCGAATGGCTTATCAAATGGTTTGCATCTTTCGGTGTAGTTCGACAGTGGGTCTCTGGCCGCGGTTCTCATTTCAAGAATGAACTCGTCCGCCTAATTCGCGAGAAAACCAAGTCTGCTCATCATTTCACTTTAGCGTACTGCCCATGGTCAAATGGTACAGTTGAAGTGGTGTGTCGTGAACTTTTACGGGCCGTGAGGGCTCTACTGTCGGAGTATCAACTGCCGCAAAATTGCTGGCCGAGCCTCATGCCAGTGGTTCAGTCCGTTCTGAACAATACTCTTTTAGAGCGCTTGGGAAATCGTTGTCCTCTTACTGTGTTTACAGGTCATCCACAGGATACACCGCTGGTCACCATCACGCGCAGAATTGGAAGAACGACGAAGGTTTTCGATTTGGCTACAATTCGAGCCACACAATTGAACAACATCAAGACCGCTCAATGCGCTCTGGAGGAAATGCACAAGGACGTGGCGGTTCGTTCCTCAAAGAAGCGCAAGCAAGCAGTGGCGTCTCATAATCGCAAGACAAATGTACGTCCAATCAATTTTACGGTTGGTGACTTTGTGCTTCGAGGGATACTCAAACGTGAGCGCACACGCAAGCCCTCTCTTAAATGGATGGGTCCATATCGAGTTTTGGAGTGTCGTTCTGAGTACATATTTGTTGTGGAAAATCTCCTTGATGGCATGAAGCAGGAGGTTCATGGACGGAGGTTAAAGTTCTTTCGCAACAAGGACTTCGAAGTGACGGAAGAACTACGAAACTACCTGTCCTACCAAGAAGGGGAACTCTTGGTCATTGATCAGTTTGAAGATATCCAACGCAAAAAGGAGTCGGTTGAGTTGTTGGTCAAGTGGCGTGGGTTTTCGGACGAAGAGACCGATTGGGTTAGTCTTGATTCCCTGCGCCACGATGTCCCGAAGCTGGTTGCAGAGTATCTCGAAGAAGTTAAGGAAACTGGCACACAGCGTCAACGCACTGTCGCCGCATCCCTGTGAGTAATTTTCTACAGTTTCCACTTAGAATACTACGGGGCGCTGTTGTATGATGTCGGCAGCGACATTACGTTTCGTACGCATATGCGTGGATACACGCGCAGCTTTACTGTGCGGTTTCCTATGCGAAGAAGTAACTGATATATCTATTTGATATTGATAGTCTTACGGTAGAATGTTTTGCGTGTACAAGACTCGCGCAAGTTCATATGGCTACCTCCCTACGCCTGTCGACTTAGCGGACAACTGGGTCGACAGGGGGCAAATATAAATGTCTCTCACCCTGTGAGAAGACAACCCAGAAGGGATCATCATCGATCCAGCGGGTCTGCCCTCCTTGCATTTTCACGCCTTCGCGAGCGCGCTGCGACGTGGTGACGACACTCGACAACAATTTGTAATGAGGATCGCTTCTTGATAATTTTTTTTTGTCTGTAGTGTTGAATACTCTTGAGACTTCCTGTTTGAGACACTTCCTGTTTGAGCTCGCTTTTGCGTACCGCGCAGCTTGCATAGATCACATTCACTGGCGTAGAGTTGAGGGGGAAATATATAAGCAGAAGTTGCCGGTCAGAGACGTGACCCAATCGCTTACTACAAGTTGCAATTGAAGAAAACATATTTGTAGGTCCCAGTTTCAAAAGTCGTCGAAAACTATCACGAAATTGGAGACTCATCACCTTCCCATGGAATTCTCATACACCTCCACAGAACATCTTCAATGGAAAATTGGAGGTACAAGAATGGTATTTTTATGGAAATGCGGAAAGGTCGACGACACTGTCTCGCTGTCTCCGTTTCTTCTCGTAGACTGCCGGATGATGTAGTCTTCCCACCCCTATCACAGTGATAATATAGAGGTCGGCAAGCACTCGAAGACTACAAACTGAAGTGGAAGTTCTTAATTTACTGTGTGTTGAACAACGTCTCTTGTCTATAACGATTCGCAACAAAGCTTTTTGTACTCTCAAGTAGAGAGGACCGATGTAGGTTTGATTTCCATTCATCACATGAGTACCCCGGGTGGAACACCTCATCAAAATTCAAATAGAGTATAACACTCAAGTGATGCTCTTTCCTTGACCCTGATATCCCTGGTTTCACGGTTCTGTCATTCAGTCCTTGCAGGACTCGGGGTGTATTTGTCAATTTCAAGAACCAGCAATCTCTTCGAACGTGACCCCATTTCCGGCATTGAAGGCACTTGACGATGCTGCCTTTATCAACTTTTCAGTACTTGCTATCTCGTTGCATGTGACCCCAGTTGCCGCAGTGGAAGCACCTTCCGTTAATGTACATTTTCTTACGATTTTGGTGGTTCTGCGTCTCGTTTGCTTCACCGGAGAGGCCAAAAGAGGGATTTTTAGCCATGGGGCTCTCCATTTCTGGGTTTTTGTCCTCAGATTCTTCATCCTTTAAGCACCAGCAATTCCGTTGCATGTGACCATTCTTGCCGCAGAACAAGCATTGTTGCGGCAGTTATTGTTCTGGGGATCCTGACCGTTCTGTGACTCGTTTACTTCGATGGAGAGTTCAATGTAAGAGCTATCAACCCTGGGGCTCTCCATGTTGTAGTTCACAACAGATTGTAGCTCCAATTGCGCTTTCCCGTTTTCCAACCTGTGTGCTCCCTGAACCACAGAGTTCGACACAATGCAGCTCTCCGTTGCTTCATTGATTAGTTGATGATTGGAGCTATCAATGGCGGTACCACTGGGTGCAGAACACTCGTAGGAAACAATTCCATTCCTATAATGTGGTTCCACGGAACGCTCCATAGTGCAGGGAACCTCATTGCTCTCCGACGGTCCAACGAAAGAAGGAACTGTAATGCCTTGGCATGACCCAAGAGCATCTGTATTTCTCTTCAAGTACGTGCAGCGTTCAGCGCAATTGATATCATCATTGCGTATGCGTTTGCAAAGCTCAGAATTGCCGTCGAAGGGCTGTTCGACCGAATCAAGTTCCAGTCGTGACCTTTGATTTTGGAATGGCGGCTGCAAGAAAATGTGTTTCGTTGAAGAGCTGCCGGCAGGAGGATGTCTTTCAGGCAGTGTTTCAACGTATAAACACTTATCCTCTGTTGCATGCTCGATATTAGTGGGGTCTTCACATGACAAGTCTGCTCGCTTTTCGAACACTTCAACCAGGCGGGTTTCATTTCGCTGAGATTTATCACAAGTGTTCTTCATTTCATTGAAACCCTCAGAGGTGAATGTTTCGGGCTTCTTGACATTTTTCGTAGATCCATCCATATCAATTTGTCCGTATGGCTTCTTAACAAGGCAGTTCGCGATTTGGATGTGGAAACGCGTCAAAATTCCTTTCGCAACTGAGACGTGTGGTTTACCCACATCAAGCAACGAAAACGTGTCTTCTTCAAAGATACCAGCGTTGGTGGGTACCATTCTCAGAGTCAATCGCATCATCCTATGCCGTCCGGTATTGATTGATATCTTAGTCAGCAACAGGAGACCACGATGAACGACAATGGTAGAGTGGGAACGTAGTGATTGTCGTGAGTGCTCCGGTGGTTTTTATGCGCACCAGACAGTGCTCTATGAGAACAACGAAGATGTTGAATTGGAAGACGCGAGTATTCATTGGGTTATATGCATATGCGTTGTGAGCCTAGCCGTGGCAGTGTAAGTTAGTACATATTGGGTTTTGTACGTGTTTACTTGTTTTAAAAACAATCGATTGTGATTGAGTACAGTTTGCTCGCGCGGCGATACTGCAGTGTTGAGAAAGGTTACTTTAGTACACTACATGTACCTGCCAAAGAGGTTACAGATGAGTTTCAAAATGACGGAACTGATCGCTCGCAGCCGTGCTGGATGCGCTCCCAGGTGGTTCTTCCTGACGCTGCTTGGCTTTCCATTGAACAGCTTGAAATCGTACGATTGAGGTAAGAATGGCGTTAGATCGATACCGTGCGACCAGTGGCAACAATGCCGAACTGAGATGGCTACGCTAGCACACAGAAGTGTTCCTAATCTGAAGTATGTTGGCCTCCTTTGGAGACTCGATTGCTGATGCGTTTCGCTTCCGTAGAACAAAGGGAAGACAGGTGCACCACGTGAAGGCGGATCACATATACCCCAGAAGTGTTCAAAAGTGCTTGTGAGTGAGCTCGCGCACAGACTTCTCATGCACCTCGCGAAGTGTACCTTTTAATAGGAATGAGCTGAACTTGGATGGTCAAACGGTTCTTCGTAGTTTTCCTCACGCATCTACCTTCATTGACCATGGGACGCCTATTGCCACATCAACATCAGTATCATGCCATCAATGCTTCATAATCCTCGCAACCTTGCGCACAGCTGACCTCACGCTCAGTGGCATTTTCCTTGACAGAGGCCTTAAAAACCGTCGCATGAAAGGAGAAAACTTGTTCTCATCTCGTTTCAGGAGAAAGGTGAAATCATACACGCGCGACACCTTCACCATGCGTCTGGGCGACTTTCCCGATTCAGCTTTCTTGCCTCCCACTGGCGTCATGTTCTCTACCGCTGCTTCGGATCCTTTCCCTGTTTTGGGGATAACCATCTCCAGCCATGGGTGCGCCTCTGCGTCGCACGCTTTCATTCGAGCTATCCCACAAGCCCGGAGTAGTGAGCTCACAAAGTGCTTCGCCCCACGTGAGATGTTCGTCCATTCACTTTCTCCAAACTTAAGCTTCTGTTCCCGGTCCTCAATCACTTGTGACTTTCGCTCTTCGTCGCTTGTGAACGGTAACGAGCCACAAAGCATTTGATAGACGCACGCTCCGAGCGAAAACATATCCACTGCAGCAGTGTAGCTCCTACCTTTCAGTATTTCTGGAGCATGATACCGTACATCCCCGACTGCGCCCCGCATCCGGTGATCCTCCTCGTCGTACACAAATGCCACATTTCGAAAGTCTGAGATGGTGATTCGCCCATCCGACCCTTCAGAATCGTCATACCAGATGCTGTCAAGCGTGAGATTTCGAAGTGAATACCTGTGCGCTTGTGTGGTTGCAATGCGCAAGAGGGGTGCTGAGTGTTGAGGTTCGATGCCTCTGATTTTACTGAAGAGGTAGAGATGTGGTGTCTTAAGTACACCACTGCCGATGTTTTCTGCTTCAGAAAACTACTACGGTACACTAACTATGTAGGAGGTAATGCCACCCGAGCGTGGGTGCAGCAATCCTTGGTGGAGCTATGGTGCTGAAGTGGATGTCTATATCTACTTCAGTGCCGAAGTGGATGCCTTCATCCACTACACTTCCCTCCTTTAAAGGCCAAGCGCAGCTTTTGCTTTCTTAGCCAGATCGGGGGATGTGGTTTTGCGACGAAGTAGTTTTTGCAGCATAACTGGAACGTCCTTGTAGATCTGTTTGAGAGGCTCCAAAGTGTCCTCTGCCTGATCAAGACCTTTCCAGCAAACATGAACCAATAGGCCTTCCTCGCTTTCCACCAACTTGAGTAAACGTCCTACGGGCATACCGGTCTCAGATGAAAGAACGTGGGACAAAATGGCCTCTTTGTTCAAGGATTCGTCATGGTAGAACTTCACCCGAGAGCCATGTATGTCCTTGCATAAAAACAGCTGAGCAACTCCGGCTCTCTCTGCGCTGGTTTCCTGCACGTGTCACTCATCTTTTATACTCCTCCTCTTTCCTTGAGGACGGCGACCCATCTCTAGCTTCCCGAAACAGCTTGGGCGGAATATCTCTTACAGTGCATCGCGCTTACAGCGGTAGCGTACAGGTGTATTTTCGAGAACCAGGCGGGACTTGAACCCACAACCCCTGTATCTGGGCCTATAACCATAAAAACAGCTGAGCAACTCCGGCGCTCTCTGCGCTGGTTTCCTGCACGTGTCACTCATCTTTTATACCTTGAGCGATCCGTTCCTGAGATCTTCGACTTGATAATCGTAGTCCGAAAGTATCTTAACAATTCGGCGTGGTCCTCTCCAACGAAACGCGAGCTTCTCACCGGCCGTGAAATCATCTCTTGCCACCAATACAAAATCCCCTTTCTCAAAATTTGCTAGTTTGCCCTTGGAAGCCCTTTCTCTCGACTTCTGTCTGTTGTTCTGTAGCGCATTGTGCACTAAAGGTTGTAACTCAGACATCAACTTTTGCAGAGCGTCCATGTTGGTACAGCGCTTTAATCAGGCTGCGCGAATGTTAACAGGCTTCGCGGTAGATGTGCGCAGGAAGGTAGAGATAGGGGGAGTAGGTTTGAGACCCATGAATGCGGTGATTGGTGCAGTGTTGCTGCGGTGAGGAGACGGGGTGTTGTTCAGGATGCTCTGGATGATTGGAATGAGATCGGGCCATTCTTTGAAATCCATTTGATACTCGGATGTCAACGTCCGAAGTGTTCGGATGAGTTCTTTGCCAAGTCTTTACATTGCCCCATTGCTCCATGGTGTGTAGGGGAGCGTGAAATGATGCAGTACGCGAAGATACTTCGTAATTTTCCTGATGGTCTCGTTCTTGAAGTGCGTTGGACCATCGGACATCAAGCCCTGCGGAACATTAAAGGCAGCGCACCAGTCTACGATAGAAAGCGCTGCGTTGTCCGATGTCGTTCCTGAGGTAGGAAAGAACCACTTGTAGTCAGAATGATCATCTCGAAGCATCAGGATGTATTTAGACCCTAGATGACTTGGTCCAATTTCAATGTAGTCAAACTGGAGAAGGTCGTTTGGCTTTGACCCATGGAGTGCCGGACCAAAGGACCTTGGAACTTTCTCACCTCCAGTGGTCGAAATACAGTGGATGCAGGCATCTACAAAATCCTGAATGTCTTTCGACAGTGTTGTCCAATGATAGTTCTTGCTCAGAGCATTTGATGTAGTTTGCCTACCACGATGGCCGGCGGGACCAGTGTGGGCAATGATGCAGAGTCTCAGCTGAAGGTTCTCAGACTTTTCCGGGATCCAAATGGCTTCTAAAGAGGTTCTCCAGATTCCATTAAGACATTGTAGATCTAATGGGCGAACGTTGGAGTGTTGGTCTTGTTCCAGTGCTACTTCTTCTGCAGATGGCAAGCAGAATTCATCGGTGTTGGTGGTTGGCAGAATTGGAATCTGGAGTAACCTTCGGACAATTCTGGGTGCAGACCAACGCGTTAACATGTCAGCCCACACATTGTGCAGTCCACTGATGTGGAAGCATGTGTACAAGTATACACTGAGACGCACAGCCCAACGAAGAACCTTTCGTGTTGAGGATAGGCTGAGATCCGGGATGAGAGAGAGAGGGTCGAATATGAAAACGAGGTTGTTGTGGTCTGTGAAGAGGTCGAATCCTGCGGCGGTGGCAGCAAGCCAATGCATTCTCTCGACTGTAGCCATTATTGCGAAAGCCTCTTTCTCCAGAGTCGACCAAGCCAATTGAGTCGTGTTAAATCTTCCGGAACAAAATGCAAGCGGGCTGTGCCTTTGCTCGGCGTGAGGGAGATGGAGGTCCTCTTTCGGTACTTGCGTAACGATACCAGACCAAGAGGTGTCAGATGCGTCTGTGTAAATGCATAGCCGCTGCCGCTCGTCGCGATGAGCGAGAGTAACCAGATTAGCGAGCGCCTTCTTGCACTGATCGAAAACAATGTTTTCTTTCTCATCCCATCCCAGATCCTGCAATGATACGTTCGCTACAGCTCGTTTGGTGCGCTTACCAGCTACGGCATATACCCTTTCCAACATTTGGTGTAGGGGCTCAATGAGATTCGTGAAGTTCGGTATGCCGGTTTTGACCCACTGCATGGCGCACACAAACTGTTGCAAATGGGCTCCAGTGGTTGAAGGTTCCATGGAAAGGAGGCCGTCAAGCTGTCGAGGGTCATGGCGTACTCCATCTGCGGATACAATTCGTCCACACCATTTAATGGTTTGAGCAAACAGGATACTCTTGCCTGGATGTAGTCGGATCGAATAACGTGCACAGGTTTCGAACAGCTTTCGAATTCCTTTCAGTAGTCCCTCCACAGTTCGATTGTGAAGCAGTATGTCATCCAGCCAATAGAGAATCTGCTGGAGGAGCTCCTTGGGGAAAACTTCTGCCTGAATGGATTGTAGATGTGTCGTAGCGTTTGTTGTCCCGTGCAGAACTCTGGTTGGTGTGTAGACGCCATCAGGCGTTATGAATGACTGGAGTTCCTGCGAGGCCTTATCCAAAGGGAACTGCCAGTACCCATGAGAGAGATCAAAAGTGGCGAAGAACTTGGATCCAGCCAGCCTGAGTAGTTCCTGTTCAATATTCGGCATTGGAAATTGATGCTGGACTGTGAACTTGTTGATGGGCCGCAAGTCTACAGTGAATCGGAAACGAGCTGGTCCAGGTTTGGGGACAAGAAGTGGTGCTGATGCCCATGGAGACCACGGATTGGGGTACACCATACCAGCTCGAACAAGATTTCCAACGAACTTGTCAAGAAAATCCCGCTGGTCCTGCGAGCACTTACGCAGACGGACGTGAACTGGCTTGGCATCAGGTGTACCGGCAATCTTCAGTGGCTTGACTTGTGCTGGTGGTCCTGAGGAAAGCGAGGTTCTGAAGATGTTGATATGTTCATGTGCCATTTCGCTGAGAAGGTTCGCCTTGGTTTTCTCCAGTCCATTTCCAACTGCCACTTGCAACATGTCTTCTACTGCTTTGTGGATGCTCTCATGCTGCTCACTGTCAACTGTGTCAAGAAGAGCTGGGTCTGGAAATGGGTCTTCAACCCGTCGCTGGGCATAGTAGTTCACCCTTGGACGGTCGGGCGCAGTTGTAGTTGACTCGGATGTTGTACTAGAGCAGTTTAGGAGTGCAATCATGAGACGGCTGACGTACCCACCTGCCGAAGTGGATGTGGGGTTGCCGACTTGTAAGCAGTCTGTCCCATTCAACGCGAAGCGGTTTCTGTCCAGCAGAGTATGAGTGTCTACACGCAAATGCTGCAGTACGGGTCTGCCGATGAGTAGATTCTCACAAGCCAAATAGTTATCAGCAACCAAAAATGAGATCTTCATGAATGCCAAGTTTCCAGATTCCAGGTGTAGAATGGTGCGCGGTACTGTCCATGTGCGTGAAAAAGAGAAACTCTCTGCTTCTGCCTGATTATCCTTCCTTAGTGCCACAGCCAACGTGACCTTCTTGATAGCGGAAATCTTCCCGATACCTTGCAAGGCAGCTGACTCTGCGAGTGTAGGTGACACAATTCTGTCGTCACTGCCATCATCACAGCGACCAGATGTCTCAACGGAAGTCATGCCATCGGATACAGTAACAGAACAGCTTGCCTCTGTAGAGTACTGAGCAGGTTTCACACGTCCCACGCTGCCTGGCTTTGATTTGGCTTTGTGAGACCTTGTGTTCTTCGCAGGTCCATCCGCTGCCTTCTTGGCTGAAAGATGAGCTTTCAGAGCTTCCTTCTCGACAGCGGTGGCCTTCGTACAATCATCAATCCAATGCCGTTCACCTTCACGCTGGCATGGTTCGTGCGGACAGAACGGGGGAAGTCGTTTGGATTTCTGGCTTGCGCGCTTCTGCTCTGTTGAAGAGCTTGGGGGGGCTGGGGACTCGCTACTCGTGGCAAAACTTACAAAGTTTCCTTTGCGAGGTTTTGAAACTCGCGTTCTAGAGGGTGGACCATTGTCTACGATCTGAAATGCTTCGGACACAGACATTGCGTGTTTCATAAAACCTTTGAAGTCCTTCTTCAGAGGTGAATACACCAATTCCAGGTCCGTTTCGAGACGTTGTTGCAATGTTCTGGGACGGATAGTAGCTACAATGTGCTTGACTGATAATTTAGGATGGTCATTCATTACCCAAATGAGCCCATTCCTACGCAACGTAGACACATACGACGTGAAAAGCCTCTTCATTCGCGAGCGGGAGGAGCTGTCAGACATGTCCATCGAAAGTTCACGTTTGATTATAGCATTAATTTCTGTCACCGTCATAGTGTCTTTTTCCTCCTCGGCTTCGGTTTCCAAATACCTACGAAGTTTGGCATCCGTAAGGTCCTCGGACATCTTGACCGTAGGAATGTATTCCAAATCAATACAGGACTGAAGCCATTCAGAGTCTACACAGAAGCAAATACTGACCGGGCGGACAGGCTCGGTGGTGGTCGAGTCAATGACCGAAAGCTGTAGCGCTCGTTGCATGACTTCCTTCGAATACTGGTCGTACTGACGTAGAAATATCCGAATTGACCTCGGATTGGTGTTGGAGAGTCTTGGGTGGTCAACGGAAAAGGCTACGGACGATGGTTGCTGAAGAAGATATTCCATTTCTTCTCCAGACTGAGCGGTGGGCGTCGAAACGGACGCCATTGTGGTGATCGAACAAGCGAAACGCGATACAACCAGTATCGGCAGTGATCACTGTGCGCTTGTGTGGTTGCAATGCGCAAGAGGGGTGCTGAGTGTTGAGGTTCGATGCCTCTGATTTTACTGAAGAGGTAGAGATGTGGTGTCTTAAGTACACCACTGCCGATGTTTTCTGCTTCAGAAAACTACTACGGTACACTAACTATGTAGGAGGTAATGCCACCCGAGCGTGGGTGCAGCAATCCTTGGTGGAGCTATGGTGCTGAAGTGGATGTCTATATCTACTTCAGTGCCGAAGTGGATGCCTTCATCCACTACAATACCCTTTGATGTGCATGTACGAAATAGCCTCCAACATCTGCTTCGCGATGTCTCTGGTCTCTGACTCGCAAAGTCTACCACCGCGTTATGTCACAATCTGACTCAACTTCTTGCCAGACAGTCTTCGAGAGATGATGTAGGCGTAGTCCGCCTCGTGGAAAGTGCTAAGCGCCCACAAGAAGTTGTGGTGACCGAGGTTCTGCACAGCGTACAATCGACGACTGAGAGCTTGGGTATTTTCGAAGTTCCGCGCATCGAATGGGTCTCTAGTAATGCGTTGCACCATCACGCGAGAGTGGTCCAAGAGGTCCTTTGCTTTGAAGAGCTCAGTCCCGTCGTTTTCGCCGATCGGGTTGAGAAGCTCAAACTGATCCTCAAAGATTTCGTTGGAGGCGCACAACAAAACCTCCTTCCACTCCCTGGCCTCTTTCCGCGAATCGCAAGAAATTCGAAGCTTGCAGCCATCCGAAAGCTTCAGCGTGAAGCACAACGGAAGTAGACCAGAGAAGACTTTGCAACCAATCAAAGAGTATTTCAATGCAGTGGCATCCCTCATGGACTGGTGCAGACTAAGAGTGGAACCCAACAGGCGCATGAACCAAACTTTGCGCTTCGAGAAATAGGTGTGACGTACTTTGACCCAACCCCTGCCGTCGTACATATCGGCATTTTTGTCGTGGACTGCTGCGTAGTTCATTGCTAAGTGGAAAAAGGGTTCTCGAGGGAAGCAATGCTGAAGCGGAAATAAGAGAATGGAACACGAAGAATTAGAAACAGCAGACAAGGATAGTGTTGCAGACAGAAACCAAACAGAAGAGCCGAGGGTTGAAGTACTACAATCAAAGCAAAGCAAACAAACTTGGGAGTTGCAAAGCTAAAGTCAAGACAAGTTAAAAGTGAATAAACAGCATTCGCTCATATGTAAGCACCGCCTGTACTCACAAGAGACCAGCTCTAGCGAAGTTATTGCGTGTTGTACCAATGAATTTGGTGGCGGTCGCCGAACTACGCGTCAGTCCATGAGTTAAGAATTCAGTGCAACTCGCGCAGAGTACCGAGTATGCCAAAGGTATATGTTGAGTGTCAGGAAGTATGCGGTTCGGAGCGGAAGCAACATAAAGTTGCTGCGCACAAATTGGAGTACAAACACAAACGAATGACGGCAAACATGAACGCGGTAAATTATTCGGGACGTGGAATGAAGGCGTAGAACACTTCTTGCAACCAAGCGCTACAAAATGAATTGTAGCGCTTGGTTGCAAGAAGTGAAGCTTTCCAGCAATCGAAAATTATGTTGGGTGATGAAAGTTGGTTGGAGGGAGCTTGGATGGTGAAGGTGGCGGTGTAGGCGGAGCGAGCTGCGAAGGTAAATACGAACAGAGGCAGTCTGAGCTCGGCAGAGGCACCGTTTCGGCAGATCAGCCAATCAGATGGAAAGCGACAGCAATGCATTCGCTCCATCGCCAACAAATCATAGACGAGCTCGGCGACGCCATCAGCGTCGTGAATACGCGACCTTCGCAAGAGCTTCTGAAGCCCAGGTTACGCGCGTTGAAGCTCGTAGCTCGCTGTGGCCATTTCAAACAACTTAGCTCCTATAAACAGTAGGGGGGGTATTGGTTTTAGTCCAATGGGCCTTCCTCGAATTGTTTCTCTACCGGTTTTTAGGCTCTGTCCTGTTGCAACATGTTCTGCAACACAAAAGTTGACATCTACACCCAGTAACCGCAAATAAAGTGGGCTCCATTATTTACGGTAACAATTCTGAGGGGAAGGAAACCTATTGTAATGTGGCCCACAATAAATTAGGTACCACCTTATTTATGGTTCGGAACTAAATAAAGTGGGCTCCATTAATTCAACCAGGCGTTAATAATGTGGGTATATACCTTCAAAATCTTATTAAAAAAAGTACTTGAAGACAACGCAGAATCGAAGAAGAACACTGTTGTTACTCATACGTAGCAAACAAACCAAGAAACAAATTGCATTAGCTCACAATCAGCAAATCAAGTGCTCAGAACCTCATAAAAGCTCATATTAAAAACGTAATAGGTGATATATTGAAAATATACTTAGTTTTCAAACAATATAAAAACCTGTTTTAGTGTGGGCCACATTAATTTTGTTACCACATTATTTTTTCACCCACTTTATTTGCAGTTTCTTGGTGTAGCTACCTAATGTACTAAGAGGCATGGTGAAAAATCCCATGAATTGGGATAATCAGAGCGAGAAGGAAGCTTACTTCGTGATGCAGTAATAGTACAGTGAGTGAAATCCTTATACGACACCCCACATATTCCTCCGTTGCAGACACATTCTCCCTTCCTGAGGCTTCAAAGTCTGTGCACTTCACGCCAGCATAAAAGAGAATAAAACAAAATCAGTAAGAGCGCCAAAACTTTAGCAAAAACAAAGATATCCTCTAGAAGGTTACTCAAGGGGTGAAATTTCTACATGACAGGTGGACAACTGTGACACATTACGCACGCTAGATTGGCGCTAGTAGTCAGTTTTCATTCCCTGTATTTTTAAGAAAGAGGCACAACGCCTTGTCATACTTTAGACAAGGTTGTAACACGTATTACGGTCCTCCTTGTTCCACTCTGACACAATACAGTCCACCAGCTCTTTCACTGACAGTAACCTTGCATCCGCGTACACACTCCTCGCCAGCAAGCCCCAAAGGTTTTCAATTGGGTTCAAATCTGGGCTACGGGCAAACCAGTCCATAACCTCGATATTTTTTGACGTAAACCAGTCTCTAGTAAATCTAGAGGTCTAAATTGCAGCATTATCATGTTGAGAACCCCATTTTTCTACATAGGTCCTCGCCACATATCGCAGCAAGTAGTCGTCTAGTGTCTTTGTAGAGCAAACCCCAAAGAAGGTACGTGTCTACCAGGGTGTCCGAGTCCTACTCCTGCAAAAGGGCAAACTCAGAAGTAGAGCCTTCTGCTTGTGCGCGTGCCGCGTGGCAGCCGGGTGTAAACCGAAGACGGTACTGGAATAACCTTCAGAGGTAAAGAAGAGCGTTAGCCTAGAGAGGAATGACCGACGACGGATCAAGAGAGAACGAGTCTAGAAGTGGAACGAACGGTGCCGTAAGACAGTGTTATGCTCCTACGGAGAACCACACGAGCGAAGCTACGGCCCGTGCCAACGGCGGGAACAGGGCCGATAGCGGAACGAGACACACACACACACGAATGTCCAAATATAACTCTTTACAGAGGCGAAAGCGAGACCTGCACCAAGAAAACGATGAACTAAACAAAGATCCGGTACTTCGTTGAACGACAACAAATACGCCGGCGAACGGTACGTAAATACTGATCCTCAGAATGGCGGACTCCGAGACTTTGGCAATACCTTCACAGCTTCCTGAACCAACGCGTGGTACACGACATCACTCTTCTCCGACTTCGCGGCCAAAACTCTTATCTCCACCCTTCTCTCCTACACCAGGCAAGAATCCTTTCGCGACTAACCCGCTTCCGGGGAACGCTTCCTCAAGTGCCTCACAGGCGGCTTTTTCGAGTGCTGCTCCCGTCGAGAACCTTTCCTACTTAGGCTTTCAACAACTTCCTATGCAGGCGTCATCTCAGTTCCATTCGTCCCAAGCTATGGTGCCAGCTCATCAACCCTCGGGGTCTCAGTAGTCTCCTTACCAAATGGCAGGCTCGTCCGGATATTTCGGTGGGTTTAACTCGATGCCCCTCCCTCAAGGAGGTTCTCACGCACAGCCGCAGTACCATCCATCTGATTACCAACCTCCTGGCTACTTCTCCCAACAGGGCGCTCAACCCGGACAATCCTCGCAAGGGTACGATCCCGCAGCGCCTCCTCAGGCTTCCGATATCGACGCAGCGGCGTGGAACTCCGAGCAAGCGATGTCGTTAACGGTCAAGGCCAGGGGCTGGATCAGCTTGGAAAGTCTCCGTTTCAGACGGCCTCGGCAGCATGGCGAGGTGTACTGCCGTGCACCTTGGTTCCATCCGACGGCCGTAGCCGACGAGGCTATTATTGACTCGTATGCTGAGAACGGTTACCTCCCCGGTGGGCTCCATCGCGAAGTAGTTCGGTCCAGAAGCTGGCGTCTCCGTGAGGCGGTCGATCCCCTGCACCTGTTCTGTGTGGGCGGTGATTCTCTTAGTCGCACTAGGGCACTGTGGGCTCGTACTGCCTATGAAGGTGCTAGCCGTGTTCAATCGGATCACTTGGTACTGTTGCGGTTCGACTTTGACGTGTCACATTTCCGAACTTTCGACGAGAGATCCTACGGATACGCATTAGCGGAGTTCAGCGAGTCTTCCCATAGGGCTGAGGTACCGAACGTGGTTGATGGTTTGCTTCTCTGGAGTCGTCCCCTTCTTCGGGCGGAATTCCGATACCTTCGGCGATCATCCAATGATTTCTTGTGGAGCTTTGAGCGCCGTGTTCGGCTCGAGCGAAGCTTGCGGTCCCGTCGAGGGTTTCTGATTCCGTATCCACACTTGGAGGCTGAGCGATTGCGCTACAACTCCCAGCTGGGGCGATACGCTGCGCTTCCCAGCTGGTGGGCGAATGTCAAGGTCCCGCGAGGGTGCTACGCCGAACTTCCTCCATGCCTCTACTATGTAGGCTGTAGAAGGTTGAACGATCCCTGCTCTGGGTACTGGACGCTCTTTGCGGCGGAGTGGGGTGCCCGCGTGGCGGTACATCTCCTGTGGGATACCTACGATCATTACCGTCTCTGTTATCTCCCTCCGATGCTCCGATGGATTATCCGGCGACAGGATCTGTCTGTACCCTTGGGGTCCGATTCCAACCAGGAAGAGGTTCACCTGCTCCTACGCTTCATCGAGGCCGTCGATTGGGAGCGGATTCCGGTGCACTGGCAGCCAGAAGGTGGTTCTCGCGGCAACGACCGATCACCGGGAAGAATATCTACCCGTTCGGGGACCTTCGCGTACTACGATCCGTGGGAACGGGAAATGATCTCCGAAGCTCATGCGAGAGCAATGATGCGGGCCCCTAGGGCTATGCCGATTGGACACCCGACTGGGTTCGTATTCTCTGTTGACTATGGGCCTCCAGCGGACTGGGTCGATCCCTCCTTAGACCATGGTGTTGGCGAGGTGGTGGACGACGACATCCCTCTCGTGGGTGTTCCGAATACGGGCGCTGACGCGGCACAGGTCCCTGCGGAGGACACTCAAGCTCCCGCGGGTTGGGGTCTTGCGACGCCGGCTCCCGGAAACAACGCTGGTCACCAGTAGTCTGGGCAGGGTGCCTGAGGGCGTGTAGTTCTGTCACTCAGATACGATAAACCCAATTAGGCCACAGCTTGGCATTACTTCTGTCCTCCTGTAGGATCTTTCTCGTGTTCGAGCTTCTTTCATACTTCCTTCCTTTTCCTTCTTCATTTCCTAACCAGGATGCACTTCATTTCCATTCGTGGCAACATCTTCTTAGATACTTCATGACTTCTTACTTCTTAGTTCCGTTATACGGCGATGAACCGACAATTCGGTGCGTTCTTTCTTTGTTCATACTGTACATAAGACCAACCTTATTGGTGTCTTCTCTTCTCTTCTTAGAGCTCCTCGCAACCTACCGCGTAGCGGCGCACCATATTTACCACATGTCGGTGACAGTTCTATCCCACTTGGGCATTATCCAGAGTTGAGGGTAATGCGGACCCGGTTCTTCGGTGATAAGCGCTAATCTTGGACCTCGGAAGGTGCTCAATTGGCTCCAAAGTGTCCTGCTCTGGGGGATAGCCGTACCAACGGACGCGATAGATTACCTTCCCGTCCTGGGCAACACCGTGCTTCACGATACGATCGACCACGAAATCCTGTGGGTACAACCCGACGTCTTCGGTTTTTTTGGTTGTTCCCGACATTGGGCTTTGCTTCTCTACGTAACCCGAGCGGGTACACGCAAGTAACAACAGGTTTTTGGCTTCGGTGAGGTGGGGGTGTCTCGTTGATGAGAGCGCTAACCGTCACGACGGTGAATGGCTAACTTCCGTTTCCGGCTGCCAATCTCCACGAAGGTGGCTTCTGGTGAAAGCTCTTCACTTCCGGAGTCCGGTGAACTAACCTCTTTTCCCAGCTGGCATCAACTTTAACTAACGACGACGTTCCTGATCCAGGCGAAGTTGTTCCTCAACGCGGGAGAGCCGTTGCGACGGAGATACTGCTTTTGAACACTTCCTGTGCAGGATGGCGGATTGGCCGGGCCAAGGCGCTGTATTGCGTCGCATGCGCGCGCACTTGACGAGTGCCGACCAATCGGAACAGTTTGCACTACTCCACGTGGCAGAGTGCTAACCAATACGGTGGCGTTGCACACTGAGTGGGGATTTCCGTGCACGGCGCTGTCCTACTGCGGGCTTCTGCGCCACACGATGCTCCTGAGAGGGCTTCTCCGATGCTTTTCATAAACTTCCCTTTCTGAACCAGGCTCTACGACCTTATCCACAAGGATCCTCCGCCTCCTCATACCTACTGTGGGCATTTCCCATGCGGCTAATCGCTGCGCTGACCCATTGACGGGTCGGCGGAAACCGTCTTTTCGTTACGTTTTGCCTTCTGCGCCTCTTCCGAGCGAGGCGTAGAAGTAGCCAACGACTTGGACGGTTGCCCACGAGGGTTCTCATCACTAACAGTGGTCTTCCCCGCAGGGGTAACTTCGTCCTCATTACTGACATTCGCCTCGACCGAGGATCCCACACGCGTATGCGTTAGCGGCTATATTCCCGATCCGGGCTTCTGTCTCTTTGAGAGCTCAAGCACGTCAGCCAATCCAGCAGATGCCGGAGCAGCCTGAACGCGACTACGTGAGTCCTCCCCCTCCTTAGGGTGCGATTCAGCAGCTGATATTACCGTAGCCGGGGGTCGAACTCGAGTTGAGTGCGTAGAAGGAGCGCGAGATGGGCTATCCTTGACTAGCTCAGATACCTCAAGTAGGTCCGATAAACCCCTTTCTTGGTTTGGGAGAATCGACGGGCGGCTCGCGCTGTCCCCGTTTGATTCCGTTCCTTTCTGTGTTGCAGGTGCTCCAGTTCCGGTTTCCGGTAGCGTTACCAATTCTTGGAGTGGGCTCGGTGCCCTGTAGACGCGATCGCGTGATATCCGTTCGTGTTGGTTATTAATGTCAAGCACGAAGGTGTCTCCAGACATGGAAATAACCTTGTAGGGTCCGTCCGCAATCGGCGATAACTTGTGGCGGCGTTCGTTCTCCGGGTTGTAATACTCCTTACGAAGGAACACATAATCTCCTACCTGTAAGTTAGATAACGGTCTCCGAACTCGGCTATCAAAGTTGCGCTTGTAGGCTAGCTGAGCCCTGTCCATAGAGGCACGTGCTGCAGGTACCAGCTTGGTGAGCCATTTCTTCCACGCATCGCGGTACAAGCCCGGTGACGGGAACGTATCCAGAGTTGGCTGCGCCTCGATGGCTAGAGGAGGTGGTCTCCTCGACCGTACCAGTTCAAATGGTGAAAGTCCTGTTACCCGATGAACCTGGGTGTTGTACGCATACTTGATAGCGTCCGTGAACTGATCCCATGTCTTGGGATGATCTGCCACATAGGATCTCAAAGCACCAAGGATGGTTCGATTAAATCTTTCTACTTGTCCGTTCGCTTGCGGATGATAGGTCGTAGTGAATAAATTCCTAATATCCAGGATCCTGCACACATCTTGAAAGAACTTCAAGGTGCATTGAGAGCCGTTATCGGAAAGTAACTGTACCGGTGGGCCATACACAAAGACCCAGTGGGTAACAAACGCTTGAGCCACAGCGGCTGCTGTTATCCGTTTGAGCGGCACTGTTCTAACCAATTTAGAGAACCTGTCGGTGATGACCAGTAGGTACCGGTTCCCTCGAGAGGTCTTAATCAATTCTCCAAGAATGTCAATGGCGACGAACTCCAGCGGTGCCCGTGCGGGAAACAACCTTAACTCCTTCGAGTACTTTCTTAATTTGACGTCATTCTTGGCACAAGCCTGACAGGAGCGGCGGACTGCGTAACAGTCGAACGCCATTGCGGGCCAATAGAAGTCCCTTCTTAAGGTTAGATAAAGCTTTCTTCCTCCCGGGTGGGCTCCCAACTTCACATAGTGAGACAAGTGTAGTACGCGACTCTGTAAGGAGTGAGGTACCACCATTTGTGGGTTAGTTTCAACAGTTCGCACCAAGTAGCCTTGGTCATTCACCTGGAAAGGTATCCTATACCCACCGTTCAGACGGGCCCTAACCTGTATACAAAAGGGATCCACCTGCTGTTCCCGTATCATCTCCTCGGGCGAGATCGGTACAAATGACCCGGTATCCGGTTCTACCGTCTGTGTGGCGAGAATATCGTCACACACATCATCCGATAGAATTTCTGTCTTCCCCTCATCGAGGTCACCAACCATAAAGCATGATATCTCTTCCGTGTCCTCGGTGGGTTCAGCTTCTGCTGCAGTGCCAAAACAAGATAGAGCGTCTGCCTGCAAGTTCAAGGAGCCTTTCTTGTACACTACTTCAAAGTCAAATTCCGAGAGTCGGAGTCTCCATCTCATCAGTCGACCCGACGGTTCGCTAATTTCCATGAGCCAGCGTAGGCAAGAATGGTCCGTGTGTACCCGAAAATGGGTTCCCATCAAGTATGGTCTCAACGTCGAGAGGGCCCATACAACGGCAAGGCATTCCTTCTCCGAAACGGAGTAATTCCGTTTGTGCACATTCAGTGATCTCGACCAATACCCAATAGGGTGACGTTTGCCAGACTCTTCCACCTGGAACAACGCACAACCAACTTGGTTCGCACTCGCATCAGTGTCAAACTCGTAGGGTAAGCCAGGTTTCGGCAGGGCAAAGACTGGTGGCGACGTTACAGCTTCAATTAGTGCCGCAAATGCGGAGGCTTCCGCATCGCCAAAGGGTTCTAATTCCACTGGTCTTCCTTTCATCAGGAGTTTGTTCAACGGCAAAGCGATATCTGAAAAGTTCGGCACGAAACGACGGTAAACGTTACATAGGCCTAAGAAGGATCGAAGCTCAGTTTGAGTTCTTGGGTGGTTCGCCTCTTTCAAGGATTTTACCCGCACCTCGTCAATTGAGAGCTTCCCTGGGCGAATAATATGCCCAAAATACTTAACCGATTCGGTGAAAAACTCGCTCTTCTTAAGCTTCAAGGTAATCCCTGCGTACCGTAAAACGGTCATAACTTCCCGTACATGGGTGAGATGGTCCTCCATGTTATTGGAAAAGACGACGATGTCGTCCAAGTATACCAAACAGGTGGTCCACTTCAACCTAGCCAGGAGGATATCAACCGCTCGCTGAAACGTTGCGGGGGCATTCGTTAACCCAAAGGGCATTCTCCGAAAACGGTACAGGCGGTATGAGTTTCCTGTGAATAAGGTTAAGAGCAGCGCCTGTTTCTAGGACCGACAACTGACGAACCATAAAATGTTCTGAAAGGCCGAGATCGGCGTAAACTTTATAGTTCCGCTTGGCCATAACCAGGATTCTATCCGAGAGACGGGGATTACGGGCCCGTATCCAAGGTCGACAAAGAACACAAAAGTGTTCCGAATCCACGTCGGTGGCTGCCATTTTCCTTGATAGGATCGTAACAGTCGGGTACCGAAGCAGAAACGCCTCGGGCGTCTTCTGCTTCGACGTGGAAGACACTCCTCCCGTCGGAGAGACTCCCATACTTAGTTTTTCGGAACTGGAACCGCCTGATGCGGGCGATTTCCCTCCGCGGGACCTACCTGATTCCCGTTTACCGGTTCACGACGCTGAGCCTGAAGGTTATTCTGCGCGAAGGCAGGGTTAACCTGCATGGTTCCCGCAGCTCCCTGAAGGGCCAACGAATGCTTAGCGCCTTCGTAGGATGTTCTGGGGACCCGTGCCTGTTTCTCGGGCGTCAGAGCCTCGACCTGAGTGACGATTTTCAACCTATTCCTTTCCGAGACCGTACACTGCGGCGAAATATGACCAAACTCATAACATTCGTAGCAGATCACTGCGATTGAGCCATCGGTGGGACGCGCTATAACACGACCCTGCTGGGTGCTATCCCTCCATCCTAGGCGAGTTGTCCTCATCATGCGACCTCCATAGGATATCGGTGCTGCCGGAACTCGGCGGTCCTGAGCATACAGGGCCGGATCGCACTCCGTAGACGGCACCGTGGTTGACGGCAATTCCGAGGTGGCAATTGAAGTGCCCATAGAACTCGGATTACTACCTTTGAGGTGCAGATTATCCATATCCATACTGGCTTCATTCCCATATGAAAGGGCCAGAGAAGAGTCAGAATTATTGGCAAACAGTACCTTACGAGGCTTCGACTTGGAGAGACGCCGAGCTCGGAGCGTATCCCCTTCAGCCTGGGCGTACTGCACCAGTTCCAAATAGGTTATCTTCCGATTCTCCTCCCGATAACGGGCTACCAGTGCCCGAATCGCGGAATTTAAACCATCGACAAACATCGCACATCTTTCCTGTGAAGGATGAACATTACCACAGCGGTGGAGAGCCTTATTCAGGCGCGTTGAATAAGCCGTTTCCGTTTCTTCCGGACGTTGATTCAGTTCCCTAAGGGCCGACGTAGCCTGCTGAATGGCATGACCAGTAGCGTATGACCTTAAGAGGTAATGAACCGCTTCGGACCAACAAGTAACGCCGCCTTGCGAGGCTCTTCACGATCCAAGGATGGAATTAAACTGGTCTTCAGCCTGACCTTTCAGGTAATAGGGGAGGGCAATGTACGCCTGTCCCTCCGTCATTCCAAGAATATCGGCTTCATGAACGAACCTAGAGAGGAAATCGAGCACCCGGATGGGGTCTTCTCCTATAAACTCGCGATTCTTGAGTGTCACGCTGAGCTTACGGATGTGCGCCCTCACCTTTTCGGTACTTCTAGAGGTTCTCTTCCCTTCGGACTTCTGTAACCAATAGTAACGGTACGATAACAACTTCCGATAAAGCGGATTCGTAGGCTTCAACTCTTTAAGACCAGGACACTTAGCTCCCTTCTCCCGGGTACGAATTGCACCTTGAGAGGTAAACGTGGCCCTTGAACGGGACGATCGAGAGTGTCGACGACGACTACCTTCCGAGGCAGCGAACGATGACGACGATGACGAGCTGTCCGAGCTGCCAGATTCAGAGTCAGAGTCAGAGGAATCCACGTGGTGGCGAAACTCTTTTGGGGACTTGCGATGGCTCTTCTTATCAGAGTGATGAACGAAATCTTTCGAAACAGACTTCTCCCGTGGGGGGACTTCTACTTCTTCATCCATCCTAATAGTGGCTTCGAGGGTACCCAGACGAGCGTGAATTCGATCCGTTGTGGCACGGAACTGCTCCATTGTCCGATGATAGGCATCTACGAAACCCTGTGGGGAACCAAAGCACTCCAGAATTGAGTTCATTTCCGGTCTCAGGAGCCGGATTTCTCCCGAAACATCTCTCATTTGAGCGTCTTTCACTTCCTCGCGAAGCGCTTCGACCTCCTTTTTGAGTGCAGCTTGAGAGCTAGCTCTGACCGCACTCTGGGCCTCAAGCATGCGAACTTGAGTATCCAATTCGGATAATACTGCGTCACTTGCCGCAGCAGCGGATAAGGATCCTTCCAGAGGAATGGAAGGGGGCCCGGCCACTGGGGCATCAGACGTCTTCGACGGTTGTTTCCAGCTCCCGGATCTCTTCTCTTTCACCGGTAGCGGTTCAGGAACTGACCGTGCTTGCAAGGGTAAATAAGAACCAACAGAACGGGCCTTGGACAGATTTGGCCGTTTTCCGGATGCCGTTCCAGTGACAGAAACAAACCCAAGCGGGGAAACATATTCAAGAACAACAACAAACTTCTAGTTTCGAACTCTTATGAGTACTACTTCAATTAAACCTCCTTTTCAGGCTCTAGTCCACTAGACTCTTCTAAGTCGGGAGACCAGAATGTAGAGCAAACCCCAAAGAGGGTACGTGTCCACCAGGGTGTCCGAGTCCTGCTCCCACAAAAGGGCGAACTCAGAAGTAGAGCCCTCTGCCCGTGCGCGTGCCGCGTGGCAGCCGGGTGTAAACCGGAGACGGTACTGGAATAACCTGCAGTGGTAAAGAAGAGCGTGGGTCTTGAGAGGAATAACCGACGACGGATCAAGAGAGAACGAATCTAGAAGTGGAGCGAACGGTGCCGTAAGACGGTGTAATGCTCCTACGGAGAACCACAAGAGCGAAGCTACGGCCCGTGCCAACGGCGGGAACAGGGCCGATAGCGGAACGAGACACACACACACGCGTGTCCAAATATAACTCTATACAGAGGCGGAAGCGAGACCTGCACCAGGAAAACGATGAACTGAACAAAGATCCGGTACTTCGGTGAATGACAACAAATACAACCTGATACTGGGGTAATTAGCAAAACAAGCCAGAGACTGGTAGTAAAAAACTTCCTTAGGGACCCTGAGGGGTGATTGTACCGAGACCAGTCGTGGTTACTCTCCTTAGAGGAGCCGTGAACCTACGTAGGCAGTAGCAACCATAGCCCAGCCTTCGGGATGAAGACCACGTACTTCAGGAAGAAGATACGACTCAGGTGAGTTTTACTTAGTGGCTCCAGGGCGAGATCGCCAGAGCATATATACTATCTACTGTATCTAGAGCTGCGCACTCCCACGAGGGCTCTACACGTGGACAACCCAGTTTCAGGGTGCAACAGTATCTACTTAGCGGGTGTGACGCCAAATATTTGGACAAATATGCCACAAGGCCCTACTGTACACCTATTTCATAGGTTCTATCCCCGATTCACCTAACAAGGTACGTCCCAACAATATTTCCAATTTCACCCGAAACGGGGTCCATATTCATAGTCTGACACGTCAGAGCTCAATGGATAGAGCTCCACTATGAGAACCTTCATTGTGCCGACATCGGATTGCCATTGCTCCACAGTCTTCATGTACTTTTCAGAATCCTGATTATTATGTAAAACTGCTAATGTTCCTACACCAGTTTCTGAAACACATCTCCAAACCATGACCCCACAACCCCCCCTTTTGTCTTTTAGACATAATCCTCTCCTCTCTCCGCATATCGTGCCAATAGTAGGCAAAGCCGTCCGGGCCATCCAAGTTAAAAATTTTTCTCATCAGAACACACAACACGTCTCCAATCTCCAGGTGCCCATGCATGCCTACGTTTTGCCCAATTTAGGCGATGTAGTTTGTGATGATACTGCAGTGGTGGGGCCTTCTTAATCTTCTTAAATTTTAGGTGCGACGTCTGCGAAAGAATTTGCTGCACACGCCGCTTCGATATCGGCAACTGAAGAGCAGTCTTTAGCTGCGATGTAGATTGGTGACCCTTCGCTGCTTCTCTAACCAACCCACGGCGGGCGGTGACCGACAGCTTTGTTTCTTTTGCAGGCGGTTCTTTCTTCCCATATTCGGCAGGGTTCTTCAAATAGCGAGATATTACATCTCTGCTGCGTGCAATGTGTCTCGAAATTGCTGCTACAGAGCGGCCACTTGCTTTAAAAACCTCTATTTGGCGTTTTTCTTTGTCGGTTAGAAATTGGCCCTTTGGCATGTTTGGTGTGTGTGAAAAAGGATGTAGTACACTTGAAGGTTGCTGTGGGACTGCGGACTGGTGTTTAGTGTTTTGAGATTGGTTCTACTGGCTGTCATCCCTACTAATGGTATACCTGTCGTATAGCCACTTTGCGGCGAGTAGTAGCCGTTTTGTTCTATCGCGAGAATGGCAGCTCTTTGAAGAAAGAAACAAGGCTCGTTTTACTCGCTTTTGTGTAACGATAGTCTCTGTAAAGCACTAATTGTGAGCTGCATCACCCGCGCATGTGCGGGTTGAAACCTCGGGTGTCGTATAGCCGTTTCGCGCACTGTATTCGCTCATCAGTTGTAGTTGGAGTTGGAACATGTAGTATAGTGGGCCCGAGTTGGTGCTCTGTATATCCGATTGGCCGTTTACGTACGAAGGGGTAGTGCACGGTTGGCCGGTGCAGTGGCACCGCCACGTGTACAAGTTGATGATCGAGTGCCGGACGGGTTGGCCGAGCGTAAGAGTTGGACACGTGTACAAGTTGTGTGGTGCTGGGTGGTGACAGTGCAAATTAGATCGATCGTACAGTAGTCAGTAGGGGGGCCCAGACCCGATATTTAGTTGTAGCTCGGATCTCCCGAGGCCCCAATCGTAAACGAAAAGCATCTTCTGCCGAACGTCTTCTTCGTTAGTTTGCACTCACGATAGACCGCACGGCTACCTCTTTATTGGGTTTGTCAGACCGTTCGTACCCTTCCGCACGTTCCTGTATGAGGGACAACACTCCTTGGAGGCGATTTGAGGTACTTAGTTAATTTCCGCATCATGCGTTAGTAGATATATATGAGCTACACCGCTATTAGCGTGTCGCTCGCTGAGGTAATTTCCACACATGTACACGTGGATTGCAGGGCTCGAGGCGCAGCTTAGCGGGTGTGAATAGCACACGTGTAGCACGGATATGCTAGAGGCAGTGCACCCAGCATTGCTGTATTTACTTAGATATTTTATAGATTATTTTGCCCGGCGCACCCACTGTCAGTGGTGCGCCGAGCTCAGTACTTAGAGGGTTGAGCACCACTCCCCCAAGTAAACTGCCCCTTGCCAAGCAAGGGCTTCTGGCTCTAACTATCACGCCTTCGCGGACTGTTCACCTCCAAGTGGAGTGACGACTGCGTTGTTCAAGTATAGTAACCCACCATTGTGGCGTTCAGAGTATAACTACTATTTGTGTGTCTCGTTCCGACCTATTGTCGTATACTCGCCCCTGTATTGGGTTTGCTTTATTCTCTCTCTCTTTTCCCCACTCTGGTGGTTCGCTTTCTCTTTTTTTTGGGTTTGCCTTTTTGCCCTGTTCACAGTAGCCCGTTCCCTACACCTTGTCGTTACCGTGCTACTCTCTTTCGAGGACTCATCTCGTGACCCTGAGAACACAATGGATCTCTACCGACTACTAATCAGCCTCACGCTCCGACGCTTGTCGTGGTGGTTTGTCCTCGGATTTACACCCGGCTTAGCTGTGTCATTCCCTGAGTGCTCCGTTCGCTGTGCTGACCTGTCGAGGGGAAGATTCCGAACGTCTTCGTGAGCCTGCGCTTTTCCCGCCAAAGGCGTTGCTCCACACTGTACGTGCCTGGTGATACCAATCGTCTACACTCCCCTCGCCCGCCCGGTGCTTCCGCCCCTTCTCTCTGTTTAGATTCATTACAGTCACAAGACTGTACGCTGCCGCCGCTCCCGTCTCAAGACCGCTTCGGACTCTCTCATTTTTATGCATTATACCACATTGGTCTCCTGACCTATAAGTGGAATTCGAGACCGTACGGAGCAGCAGAATCGATCGTGGAACCGATACGTACAGTATGAGTCATCGTCCGCACGGAGAAATGGGCGAAGGGTCTTCGGTCGAAAAAGACTCCGCAAAGTCCGTACCGGTCGCAACTCGCGCCGCTTCGGATGCCGCTTCGGTTGGCCGCCGGAGCACCAAAAGTAACGCGACGGCCTATGTCACGCCTTCAGAGGAGCCCGAACGGATTATCCGAAACGGTTCCGCACGTAACAGGTCAAAGTCCGAACGGAACGAGGACGAGGCAATTGCTCTCGCCCCCTTTCCCGGAATGGAGAAAACGCCGCGGGTCGAAGCTGGTCCCGCGCCGCCACTTCTTAACGAACGGACTACCGGACGAGAACTCTGGGCAGGGATCGCTCCCTATGCCCTGCAGAGTCTCCGAACGGAAATTGAGGTCCACGTTCCCATGGCAGTGGAGACGTACCTCAAGGACCAAATCCCGGCGCTTTTGCATCAGGATATTCCACCGATCGTACATGATATGATCAGGAATATACTGAAGACAGACCGTTCGGAACCTGCTAAGTCAGCTCTGAACAGTACACTGGCCACACTGGTAGCTCAGCTACCGACCCACCCACCCAAATCTTTTATTGAACGTACGGAAAATGCACCCGCTAGCGGCGAGAGGCAACACCGACCGGAACTGAAGAAGGGCCCGACGAAGGGTCCGACCGGAGTGTACCTCCCGCCGGTCAGCCCGCAAAATGATCCGAACGGAAGCTCGGGAGATTCCTCCGACGAGAGGAGGAATCGCCGCCGCAGAGGCGGTAGACCGAGCGGAAGTTCCGATTCGGATGACGCACCCCATAAACGGAAGGATCGTCGCCGCCAGAGAAGGCGACGATCAGCCAGAACGAACTCGGACTCTTCGGAGTCATCGTCGGATGACGACCACACGGACTCGGAAGTCGACCGACACTCCCGCAGCCCTCGACGGAGGGGGAAGTCCGATCGGTATCGTTCCCCTTCGGACAGGGTGATGCTAAAACGCATCATGCCCTTGAACGAGAAGTTCGCCAAAGTGGTGGACTACCGTACGCACAGGTTGCTCAGGAGGAGCCAGACGTACAATTCGCGGGTGGCGCGCAAGATTGCGCGCTACCAAAAGAAATTGAATGTCCAGATGAAAGGCCATTCCTTTTCCGGGACGGATCCGATATCGGTGCTCAATTTCTCACAGCGGTTTAAAACCGCTTGCAACTATAACGGACTCACTGAGGGGGCAGCCCTCTGGTGTTTCCAGTTTTACCTGACCGGACCGGCGCACGCTCTGGTTCAGTCTCGGCTCAAAGGTGAGTCTGGCGCTGTCGACCGTACTCGGGATGAGTCTCTCCACACGTACGAAGAGGGAGTCAACTTCTTGTTGACCACGTACGCAACGGATGAGATCATCGCTGACGCGGCCGCAGAGGTTGCCCTCTACCGCCAAGCGTCAGGCATGTTTGAAACGGAATTCGCCCAGAAGCTCTGGACGAAAGCCCTCCGTTGCGGAAATGTCATTACCGATCGGAATTTGAAGGGGATCTTCGTCGAAGGTCTCCTTGCCGCCATACGGTAAAAGGTGAGGAATCACCTCACCTCGCATCCCAATATCGGATACGATGCACTTGGCCGTTACGCGGAATCGTACGGAGACACCCATCGTGCCTCACGTCGACAGTCTGTTCGGGTCGATACTCAAAAGCCAACTGCTCGGCAGGAGTCTTCTCGTACCGCCCAGAAGGTTCACAGTATCGATACCCCGTCGGAATCGATCTATTCCGTATCGGATGAAGACGAGGAACATGTCCTCGCGGTATCCCGCGCGTCCTCCATGCCCTCGCCTCCCACAACGCCCTCGGCTTCAACGCCTGCTCAGTCCATTCGGTCTTATCCCAGTCCTGCCAGCTCCAGGGTACAGCAACCCCAGGGGCAGGCACCAGTTAGACCGTGTCGGATTTGTCTTTCACGGGAGCCCAACTGCTGTCAGTTGCTCCCGCCGGACCTAAAGGAGAAGCTGCTGGCCATACGGGAGGCTAATTATCAGCAACGTCGCAAGGAAGGCTATTACAATGCCTACCAGACCGGACGGAAAACTGATACCCCGAAGGACAACGTAGGATATCGCCATGGTGGACAGCCTCGCCATACGTACTCACCAAGACCGACACAGGCCGTCATGCTGGTCGAGGAGCCTGCTCCTCACCAGGAAAACGACCAGGAGGAAGCGTAGAGGCATCGCCTTTTCTACAGAGGCCTAGCCTCGCCTTGTCAGAGACAGACCAAACGGACTCCATCCGAGGGGAGTCCCCTGTGCTGACATGTGACCTGACCGATACGGATATTGAAACCAAAACGGACCTCTTTTCTAGCGCGAACTACAAGGTGCACGTGTCTGTTGGCCCCAACATGGCACTGATGTATCTGTTAACGGGAGTTCTTGATACTGGAGCCGGACCTTGTCTGGTTCACTAACGCCATCTCCCTCCGGATTGGCGCTCAAAACTCCGACCGGACGTAAGACCCCGAATCACGGACGCGTCGAAGAACCGAATGGACGTTGTGGGAGTTCTCCCCCTTATGGTCCGAATCGGTGACCTCAACGTACCAGTACAGTTCCCAGTGGTTTCAAACCTCTCCACCAGCGTACTACTCGGTACTTCTTTTATTGACAAGTACGTCTTGGAAATACTACCACCGAAACGGACAATACTCCTACGACACTCCAAACCGGTGTCTATACAGTCTTTAGCCTACGGACCAAATGAACCTTCCGCGCCGGAACCAGAACCCGAACGGGAAACCCCATCTAATAAGATACATATTGCCCGTCCGGTTGTTCTACCCCCAATGTCGGAAAAGAACGTCTTGGTAACCACCGAAACGTCCGGCTTGGTCTTTCTACAGTCTCATCCTCGAACGGGATCAACGCTTGAACTCACACTCCTTGCGGGTGGAGTTATGGAGCTCCGTCCGGACGTACCCTTTCTCGTTCGCGTAGCAACTTTTCTGACCGCTCGGTTCGACTTCACAAGAACACCGTTATCGGACTTGCTCTTCCATCTCTCGTAGCGCTCATATCTCCGCAACCATCTTCGCGGAGCGACGAGTCTAATGAGAGAGACCACATTCCGATTTCGGGCAGTAATTCCGAACGGGAATACAAGGATACCGAACAGTAGCAAGAAACCGTACGGAAAGAGGAGAACGATTAGACCAACAAGGTACAGATCAGTCCTGAGTATGTTACCGAACGGGACAAAGTCATTGAGCTACTTCAACCGTTTGCGAACATGTGGGACGGCCATCTCGGAACGATTGCGGCAGCGAAGCACCGCATCCATCTGGAACCAGGTTCGAAGCCCATATTCCAAATGCCGTACCCGCTCGGAGAGAACTAGAACGTAAGGAGGTGACAAAGCAGCTCGCTGCTGGTGTCATAGAACCGTCATCGGCAGAATGGGCCAGCCCGTCGTATTCGCGCTCACGAAAGACGGAAGCCTTCGCTTCTGCGTCGACTACCACCGGTTGAACGCTACGACCGTACGGGACACATACCCACTACCCCGAATGGACGACTGCATCGGCTCTCTTGGAGATGCACAAATCTTCTCCACTTCGGACGCCAACAGTGGTTATTGGCAGACCGAAATAGATGAAGCCGTCCAGGACAAAACGACGTTCACGTCACATATGGGACTGTACCGTTATCGGAGAATACCGTTCGGACTCAAGAACGCACCGGCTACTTTCCAGCGTGCTCTCGACATCATCCTATCACGGGTGAAGTGGCAGTACGCACTGGTGTATCTTGATGACGTAATCATCTATTCCCGGACGGTTGAAGAGCATTATGACCATGTGCGGACCATACTGCATATGCTCTGTTCGGCTGGTGTTACTCTGCGACTGCACAAGTGCTACTTTTTCAGTGGCACGGTGGACTATCTAGGCCACGTAATCCGACCGGGAAAGCTTCAAGTGTCTCTCAAGACACAGAACGCTATCAAGCAGGCTAAACCGCCTACGACCCAGACGAAGCTCCGATCGTTTTTGGGGCTCTGTAACGTATTCCGCCGGTTTGTCGCATACTTCGCCCGAATTGCGGCTCCATTGAACCGCAAGTTGGAGAAAAAGCAGGGCAACCCACGAGGTTTGAGACATTGACCGATTCGGAATACGAAGCATTTGACGAGTTACGTAAGAGACTGATTCGCCCGCCCATTTTTGCCATTCCCCGTCAAGGGTACCCGTACGTTCTGGATACAGACGCATGCGACCGACAGGTAGGGTGCACTCTGCTAGAGAAGCAACCGGACGGAGGTTTACTACCGATCGGTTACTGGAGCCGCTCTCTATCCAAGACCGAACGGCAATACTCGAATACCGAGCGGGAATGCCTTGCGGTCGTCTGGGCTATACTGCACCTCCGTCCGTACCTGGAAGGTCAGAGGTTCACTGTCCGAACGGACCACTACTCCTTGAGGTAGATATTGAACCTGGTGGACGCGTCAGGACGATTGGCGAGGTGGCGGTTGCGTCTAATGGAGTACGACTTCGATGTCGTCCACCGTCCGGGTATCAAGCACCAAGCGGCGGATGCCCTTTCTCAGATCCGGACGGATGGCGAAGACGACACCCCATTGGACTAAGAGGTCTCCTGCTTGCTAGTGAATGACCATACGGACGATGGCTACCTCATCACCAACATTACCGTTGACGGTGATGAGTACAGCGAGATCTGCATCGACTGGCCAATTCCCGAACGGAAATCTGCTGGTATCCCCGAGGTGCTCGCTGTGACCTCGGAGGAAACTAATGTCGTTCTGGTCACGGTCGAAGAGCTGGTACGAGCTCAAGCAGATGACCCTTTCTGTGAGTCCGTACGGAAAGACATCGGCAACGGTGTCACTCTGTTTGACATTGACCGAAACGGACTTATCGTGCGCAAAGCCCCACTGGACGGCGCTATCTAGAAGGTCGTACCTGCATCACTGCAGGCACGCGTCCTCTACCTGCCACACTACCCCCGTTTGGTCGGCCATCCGGGCTCCACTCGGATGTATGAAAGTCTCCGTCGAGACTTCTACTGGCCACATATGGCCAATGACGTATTCCAGACCGTACGGGACTGTCGCACCTGCCCGGCGACGAAGGGACACACTTCAAGTCGCAGAAGCTGTTGAAGCTGTTCCCCGCCGCCGGTCCGCTGGAATTCGTCGCGATGGACATCGTCGGTCCATTCACGAAGTCCGTAAACGGTTACCAGTACATACTGGTTATAACCGATCGGTTTAGCAAGGTATCTTGCTCTATACCCATGCAGTCAACCACAGTTTCCAGTAGGGCAAAGGCCTTCCTGGAGAACTGGGTTTATCCGTACGGAATACCAAACTACTTGCTAACTGATAACGGAACTCAATTTGTCTCTAAGTTCTTCGAGACTGTGTGCATCGCGTTGGCAATCAAACACGTACTGACAACCGCGTACCATCCGCAAACGAATGGTCAGGCCGAACGGTTTAACAAAACACTCGTGAAGAGATTACGCCACTACGTAGCGGATCATCAGAAGACTTGGCACGCTTATGTGCAACCTCTTACGTACGGTTGCAACCTACAGATTCATCGATCTCTCGGTACCGCACCGTTCGACGTTACGCTAACGCGTAAACCACCAAGCGTTCTGCTCGATGAGCCCAATAGGTCACTGGACCCAACGACGCCTACACAGCCCACTGCCGCTCGGTTAAAACGCTACACCCTCAAGCTCCTACAGGCCACGCTGCAGACCGCTCGGACAAAGTTGACCCGCACGCAACAGCGCTATAAGAAAAACTTTGATAAGTCCGTACGGTACACGCCGTGCTTTACCCCTAGGGAAGAAGTGTTCGTTGAACGACCGGAGTATAAGAACGCAGAGGAGGACCTTACGGATCAGGAACGCGTCGTCGACCATCGCGACACCGCGAACGGACAAGAATACCGCGTACGATGGCACGGGTACCGCACCGATCATGATACCTTCGAACCGCCGGAACACATCTCCTAGCACTTCATAGCACGCTATTGGCGTCGCCGAAACCCTTCGGTGGCGGCGACACCTTAAGGAGGGGGAAAGGGACCGATCGGAGATCCGAGATCGTACGTACTGGCTCGTAAGTGGTGGACCGTCACAGGGCACAAAAAGGCGCCGCCACTACGTTATCATTGGGAGGCAAACCGCCACCAACGTACGCCTATTGGTCAATTACTTTCCAATTTTTACAAAACGCCGCCTTTTTCGACAACGGCACACGCAGAACGACATGCTATTGGCCCACAGGTCACCACAATCAATCAAAAGTTTACTTAGGAGAAAAGAAAGCTACGAGTACGCACGGTCAACTAAGTAGTCTTCTTCCAACGGGGCTTCGTAATAGCACGCCCACGAGTACCCCACGGAGAGATACCACGGCCCGCAGCGGAACCACCATGCGAACTCGAACCGGTCTTCGTCGTCTGGAACGCCAAGGCGGCCCCAGGCCACAGCGAAGTGGCCACGACCTTCTTCTTCCCACCCGACTTATTGCCCGATTGGCTTGCGGGTGCAGGCGCCGGCTCTATGAGGACCTCCTCAGCCGTGACGGTCTCCCTTACCTCTTGATCTCCGCTTGAAGACGGCATGGGAACATCCTGGACCGCAGGAGTTACCTCCTTTTGCGGAATTTCCCCTTCGGGAGCCGCGTTCGTACCCCTCGGCCCTGCACCGTCACCGGACTTGCCTTCATCTTCAGGCTCTTCCCCGGGCGGAATATAGGGCGCAACCAGCTCGACACCCTTGAAGAAGGACTCCGTTGCTTGGCGCATGTTCTTAACGATATGGTCGACACTGCGCTCCGCATCGACCTGTTGCGCAATCCCCTCATAGAATTTGGTCACCAGCTCCTCTAACGGCGGCGCGAACGTTGACATCGGCGTCCCATCCACACCGGGAGCCATACCCAGACCAGCCGTCACGGACTTCTCGTAATATGCGAGGACCAACAAGAAGTGGGCCCGGAGGTAACCGAGCAGGTTAAGCTGCGCCTGAGCTTGCTCACGGAGAGCAGTCTCGGCGTTGACCGCACGGCGCATCCATGCTCGGCCCGCCAACAGGGCGTCGTCAAGCGTCGCAGGTTCCTCTTCGCCGAACGGAATACAAGCCGCAGGGAGAGCCATGAAGTCCTTGTGTGTATCACCGTCCGAATGCGGGCTGGCGCTGTCCTCAATGGCGAAACTGGATTTGTCCCAAGACTTCCGACCGGATCCTTCCTGTACTCCTGCCTCCACAACGGTCTTCGCCTCAACGAGTGTCACCATCGGAGTCGGCAGTGGCGCCACGTCCTCGAAGTCCTGTGCCATGAAACCATGCGGAAAGAAGTCCGGAACGGTTTTGAAGGGCCAGGGGGGAGACTCTCCAGACCCTTCAGGACACGAGTGATCGGCGTCGTGACCGATCCGGTCGAGGGCATCGCCGGGAACGTATCGGAGTAGTAGTCGTACCACAGGAACCCCGGAGTGTTGTCCCAATCGGTCTCCAACGAGTACTGTAACAGTTTCTCACTGACCTGCGGGGGAAACACGGTGCCGCGGAGAACGTTCTGGAGTCCCATCTCGGCCAGAATACATACCAGTTTGTACGGCATCGGAAACAACCGCCCGTACTTGATTTGGCCGTCTTTGTGGTACAAATGCTCTTCTCCCGCACGGTTGAAGACCTCGATACCTTCGTGGGCCGCCTGAAGGAACGCCATGAAGGCAAACACTGCCCACTTGCCGTATACGACCTGACGCACAACACCCTGAATGGGTGAACCTTCGAGGAACTCTTCCGAATGGTAAGCCAAAACGGACGGAGTCGGTACGGATAGGTTGCGGGACACATCGAGGCTGGTCCACACTTCGTTCGTGGAGCAATACAAGTCCAATCGGCGATTAACAGGGACGTCAAAGAACTCGACGTTGTGCCAACTGTACAGGAACCCAAGTGACGCTCTGATTCCCGCCTCCGTTGCGGTATTACTTCCCCACCGTTGACGGTCCAGCCAGTACAATTTGTCATACGGCGGTTCGAACATCATCAACCCAAGCGGATTCATGTCCTTCTCGGGAAAGCCCGAATCGGATGAGCAGCGATAGAACAAACGCTGCAACGCATCCTGATAGGTCTTCTCCTCCGGACAGCGCAGGTATAACATGTCGCTCCGCCCGTAGGTCTCTTCGCTCTTCCGTCCATTCATACCAGGCAAATGGTTCCAGCGGGCTTGCCAAGCTTCGATGCTTGTCCGTTTCGGATTGCGAGTCGCCATATCCCGCATCGATAGTGCCGTCGGAATCGACGCGAAGCGCTCACCGTCGAAGAACCTCTTCTGGACGTATTCCGTGACGCATAGCGGGACCTGCTTCCTCCGGCGAGGGGCAGTAAGACCGAGACGGAAGTGATGGTCATACTTCTGACCAGGTAGCGGGACCGAACGGAAAGGTGTCGACGGTGTACCAGAGCCGCTCGGGTTCGGCGCCATTGCGTGCGTGGGGTTGGATACGGAGTGAACCGACTCGGGCATGTCGCCGCTTGGCTGGCGTTCTTATAGGGGGAGGTGAATACGACAACGCGGTACTTGAGGTATTACCGACCGTTTGGAATCGCCACGACGACTATGTCGTCGTACAGGCGCCGCGTGGACGAAATGTCAGTGCTGACCAATTTATTTTTGTTGGAGGATCAGGAGCTGACGTTCCGCCACCCCCTTCACACAAGATACACTCGCTTCGTCGTTGCGTCGCATCGCGTCCGATTCGTACGGTCGCACCTTACCCCCACGGACGTCCCTCGCCCGTACGGTCATGATGAGCACTAATGGTCCTTCGACTGTCAGTCTATTCACGAACGTGAATTACCGACAGGCACACGACGTCCTTGCACTATACAGGCAAACGCCCGACGGCGAATGCCCGACCGCTAAGGAACCGCACACCGAGCGTTCTCCTTCGAGACGTACCACGCGAACCGATTCGGACACCGTTCGGACGCTCTCTCTCATGCCAATTCGGATACCCGTACGCCTGCGCTGTGGCCAACATCTGTCGTCGTATCCGCTCGTACGTAACACGGTGAGCACCCCGCTACGAGTCCATTCGTACAGTGTCTCCTGCAGTCAACTTCGAAAATTTTGGCATAGCTTCGCCCCGCCCTTTCCGGGCAAACTTTCCGAAAGCGAATGCTGCGGTCTCCCGTTCACCGTACGGATTCAGCACACACTTGGTGTGTGTCACCAGACCGGCGGCACCAGACGTACACCCCGCGGTTTGCGGAGCTGACAATCTGTTGGCTCTGCCAGGTACGCTCCAACCGGACTTGGGCATGCGCATTATCAGTGACGCCGACATCGCCCGAACGGATACCGGTGGTCTGTACAGCTCTACGCCGTCGCGTACGTCCCGGGTAACGCGTCGTACGCCTTCGATCCACCGCACGCGTACCAGCGCGTAGCGTTCAGCTCCGTGGGATCTTTACCACATGTACCCAAGGCCCTTTTCGTCGCTCCCGCTCAGGAAATTTTGGCATGGCTTCGCCCCGCCCTTTCCGGGCAAAATTTCCGAACGGACACTATGGCGCCCTCTCAACCGTACGTACATAGGCGTGGCGACTTGGCGACGCTACGCGGCGCTCCGAGGGCGGAGCGCAAGTCTAGAAGGGGGATCTGTAGTATAGTGGGCCCGAGTTGGTGCTCTGTATATCCGATTGGCCGTTCACTTACGAAGGGGTAGTGCATGGTTGGCCGGTGCAGTGGCACCGCCACGTGTACAAGTTGATGATCGAGTGCCGGACGGGTTGGCCGAGCGTACGAGTTGGACACGTGTACAAGGTGTGTGGTGCTGGGTGGTGACAGTGCAAATTAGACCGATAGTACAGTAGTCAGGCCCGTTCCAAACAAGTGTTCTAACCGTACCGGCGTACCAGCGTTTCGTAGAATTTTCTGGTCTTTGGATCAATAAAATCTGATCTGCGAAATGTGTACTTGTCAGAAACTCTTTACTCTTCGACTACAGAGGTTATTTAAACGCTTCTTATAATTCTAATTACGGAAGCCTGGCTTCCTTGGACTATGATCTTAAGGCGTCTTCTTCACATACGCAATGGAAGCAGATTCTATCAAAACCATTTGAAATTCGATCCATGCCTTCCCACTGACTTCTCCTTATACAAATGATGGGTCCATCCTCCTTTCTTCTCAGCGAAGCGCGAGTATCGGCGAAACCTCCAGTTGTCTCTTCCAAATCCAAAATTGGGTCATACTAACAATCACTCTACCAATCTACTTCAGGCATATCTTTCTACCGTCAACCAGGCTCTCCTGCTTTCAATTCTTTCTGTGAGGAACAGGGTCGAGAAAAAACCGAGGAGAAAATCGATGCTTCCACAGTTACGACAAACACTGTTTGGAGAAGATTATGAACTAGGAGCTGGCTACACGGATCGTTGCTTTGAGAGGCTTTTCCGAGTGAGGCGATCTAGCTTTTTTACATTGTTAGCACTTTTGCAGCTTGACCTTGCGAAGAATTTCGAAATGGGAAAGCGACTAGGGAACTATGTTGTAACACCTGATGTTCGCCTCGGAATAACTCTTAGAGTTTTGGCTGGTGGAAAATATCAGGATGTCTCCTTCGGACATCGAATTGGCTTCGCGACAGCCTATCACATATTTCACGAGACGTGTTCGCTTCTGAATCGCCATTTGAAGTTTGATGGACTACCGTCTTCAAAGGATGGATTCCAGGCTCTAGCCAATGGCTTTAAAACGCTACGGCGCATTCCGAATCCCTTAACGGGATGTATTGGGGCCTTGGATGGCATTCTTATCCCAGTGAAAAAACCGGAAGTGGGGCACAATCCAGCATCATATTGGTGCAGAAAGGGGTATTACGCTCTACCTCTGCAGGCTCTGGCCTCTCATGATTACCGTTTTCTTTGCGCATCTATTCGCTGCGTGGGATCTACTCATGACTCGCTGTGTCATAATGTGTCGGGATTGGCAAAGTATCTTTTAGAAAATGGGTTGCCTGCTGGGACTTGGATTGTTGGTGACGAGGCCTACATATGTTCGGAAGTTTTAATTACGCCTGTTTCCTACTCTAGAGCTACTGAAGATGCAATGCATTTTAAATTTTTTCTTTCGTCTCTTCGCATCGTTGTTGAACAGACATTTGGTATCTTGGTGTCCAAGTGGAGGATAATGAAGTCAAAAATGGAGTTTAAACTGGAAAGAAACACAAAATTTGTGTTTGTTTGCATGAAGTTGCACAATTTCTTGATAGGCATTAAGGATTCTACGTATGTGGACTACGACTCTACTGGCAGTGATATTGCTATGATACAGAATCAATATTCGGATTGGTATGATTATTGCCAAGAACGAGAACGCGAAATTGTGCGATGGAATGGAAGCGCAAGCTCTTCGAAGCGGTCACAGATGATTAAGATCGTCAAGAACCTTAATTTGAAACGCCCTGCCATTTCTAACGCTGCACAATGTGCGTAGCGCCCTGTGATGCATGAGGAGGGCAGGATTCTTCTATATACGGCTGAGTTCCTGAAAATTGCACAGTTCCATAGAAGGACAAAATCGGAGTAGGATGATTACAAGCTTGTGGCAACGGAAGTAACGTCAGATAAGTAAACGCATACTCGTTCATTTCCTGACAAACATTAGGCATGCAATGGACATACCACAGCTCCACTCCTTGATAGCACTGCAGTTCGGTCTTCGTGAACTTCAACTCTGATTCTAACCTCTTCCTTCAATCAACCTTCCCCAGCACGTTTCTTGGTCAAGAAGTGCCGCAGAACAAGAACTGAGATAGTTCCATACATCTGAGTACGTCAACTTCCTTTCGCGCGTCACACCTGAGAACCGTCGTCAGCAGTCAGCAGCTCGGAGCAGGAAGAACATGACTTCAACCTAAGATCAGCACCAGAGAAGAGTGATAATTTCACATCAGATGGAGCAGCGAAGTTCATTGCCGAATCAACCGAACGACCGACTCAGAGAAGTGTTAATACCGATGTATCACACGTCGCCGCAACCAGTCAACCGAGCAATACGCAATGCGTTGTAGAGAATACTACCGAGCCGGGGCGCCGTGATCCTGGAGCATGGAGGACAAACTTTGCAGAGCTCGCAAATGATGAAGAGAACCAGGATAGTGTTCCATCTGTTGCATGGGGAGGGTGGGATTCTGCTAAGAATAACTGCATTCGTCAAGGACATGACGCCAACGATCCCGTAGACGGCCAAAAGCAGAGCACCTCATTGCCTTCGTTCACAGCGATTGAAGCCCCATCCGACTATAACAAGGCGGTACTAGAAGCACAAGAATACACTCTTTTGAAGAATCTTGACAACAGAATTGTGGATTACGGATTCTTTAGTGTCACAGCTGGGAAGACGGAGTCAAACAAAATTGATTTTTCGTTTATATAGGGAAAGGATCTCTGCTGATGATGAAGATATCTGTGGCGGATAGGAGAAAGCTGAAGATTTCCCTCCGGAAAGTGAAGGGACAATTACAAAACCTTCGGAACAGCATGGAACTAGTTCGCTTCTTTCTCCGGTCGTTTCGAAGCAAATGAGGCAGAAAGAAAACAAGGATACTGTTTTCAAAGAAGTGGATGAGGAGCGTGAAAATATCGGGAACAGGGCTGAAGGTCAGAAAGGTTCAGCTGTAGACGAGTCGCAGGTTCTGATTGCAGAAAATTCTAATCACCGCAAAGCAAAAGAAGGTGGTGATTCGACTCCTTTCGATGTGAAAGAGAGCTCCGTGGAAAGCACGACTACAGTTGCAGTTTTCACTTTATATTGGACCGAGAAGCTCAACTCCGCCAACGTACCAGAGCCTGAGCTGAAGGAAAGTTCTTCGTTCCTGACATCAAGCGCTCAAGCACTCTATATGTCCGTCCTCTGTGATTTCGCAAAGGTTACCTTGCATGAGGGATGTGCGTTGCAAACCCTGTGTTTCTCCTTGTCCGAAAATGATGCGGAGATAACTAAGCAGATTACCTCGCCAGCTGGGCTGAAAGACTGGAGAAAAAATGTCGTTATGCTTCTTACGAGTGGAGCATCGATTGCGACCGATAACGAGATGAGCAAACGATTCATGTCTCTGATTTACCAAGTAGGAGATGCCCTTCTTTCGCAAAATGATGATGTTTTGGGATCGCATGTTTGTTATCTTCTTTCGCGTCGTCTAGACTCTCTGGATCGTAACACAATATGTCTTTTGGGTGCGAACTCTAAGATAGCTCCTGGACGTCCGAGATCGTTTGGATCCCCAGCAGCTATACTGCAATCAATTGTCTTCCAAGCAATAGTGAATGCTAGAAATGGGAGAACATGCCCCCATCTTCTACCATTTCGATTGCTGCTTGCGCTTGAAATTGCATCAATGGGTCAAGCTGAGGTAGCGTTGGCTCACTGTAACTCAATATCTAAGGAAGTTCGAGCGATATTCGAGTCGGGGAATAACGTTACCGCATAACTGGTTACGCCGCCTTTCTTGTCATGTTTGGAATCGTTTGAAAAACAGCTACGAGCTCACCTAGCAGTTCAAGAGAAAGGTGAGAAATTGGCGAGATTGTCTGCTCTTGGAAAGTCGATGTCATCTGTTTTCGCTCGTGGAATGAAACACCCACCTGAGAAACAATCACCTTAGGAACTAACAAGTCAAAACTTGATGCATGGTTCGCACTCATTTGTACCTACGCCGGCTGCAGGACTTGGTCAGGTCCAGGTCGCCTCGGATCACGTCCACCCCAACCAGCCACCTCATCTCTCAATTGATTTGCAGCATACCAATTTATTTAATCCAGTTCAGGCTTCCCAGTCCTTCAATGGAAGTAATGAAGCCTTTGACCGTGCAAAGAAAGAAAAGAGTGGCAAGGAGGCGTGGGATTACCTTGTCCAGAAAACTGTCGGGCTTATTACCCCCGCTGACTTAACCTTTCTCGACCTTCTCCTTCGCGTGCACCTCCAGCTGCTTTCCTTGGTAAGGGCCAGCCCTCGCCGTTTGGTCTTGATGGTGAAGCTGGTACAAAAGTGACCGGACAACCTCTTACCCCAAGCCGTATGCGATCAGCTTCAGTCGGAGCACTTCCGAGCGAGTACTTCAGTGGTTCCTAATTCGAGGGCAACGCCGAAGTAACAACTGGACAACTAATTCAATCATACGAAGATAGGCCACACGTTAGCACTCCCCAAATGGATATGTCGTGTGGTAAGACCGAGCAACTCTATTTAATGGTGTACCTGTACAGAAGGCTACTATAGAAGAAAAGAGTGATGCGCTTGTTCATTGACGTTTTGCATCAGATATGACCTTGCAATCCCAAACTTCGGAGAAGAAACCCCCGCTACATCCGAAGAAACCTGCACGCGCAACGAAACAGACGGATACGTCAATAGAGAAACCACAATAGAATAAGGGAGGGAGAGAGCGTCTGCGAGAAAAGTTGACTGCAGCTTTCGGTGGTTCTCCTAGAGCACATATGGGAGGAGAGAATAAGCCCGTCTTCAACCAGCAGCGAGGCTGATGGGTGATTGAAGGAGAGAATCCAGAGGGAGAGGATCCAGAGGGAGAGGAAGATGTCCCACCACCGCCACCAGACGATGATAACCTGTTTGGCAGTGAAGAAAGCAACGTTCAGACCAGCGCTAGTTATGATCTACTTCCAAATCCTGCCAATAATGGTCATACTACTACTCTCATGCGCTCTCCAAGCGCTCCAGATGCCCATGATCTCAGCAGCTTCAGCATGTCTAATTCTAATGAGCAAATGTCGTCACCCGTTTATCTATTGTCTTCATATCCCGGTTCCCTGGAGAACAGCATTGGTGGAGATGTTGGAAGCGCCACGTCCGTTCTTTCCGCCGCAAGTGCCCCTGTACCATACGCCGCTGCGCCGTCTTTCACGGCTTCTTCAGCTGGAAACAGCAATAAGTACAGAGCGGGAGGCGTAGGTCGTTAGAACAGAAGAGCATACGTGGATACCTTCAACAGAGGAAGACCTGCTGCGCCTGTGCCAGCAATTGCGACACCAGCGAGACCTGCAGTGCCTGGGTTTCGAGGTATGACGACGGCATCAGGAGGTGGATATAAGATATTCACACCAACACCCGCACCATCCACTAACACTGGCAATTCGGACGATGGACATCAGGCAAACTCGTCAGCGAGTGTCGTCGAGACCAGTGACCCAATGACTGCTCCCGGTTCAGAGTTTTTATCCACCCAAAACGATCCAACGACCAGTTCGTCGCCTAGTGATGCCTTACCTCCAAGGCCGCCGAGTTACACCTCAAGCCTTGGATCAGGCAGACAGTCTCGCATGATAGCAAAGTCTCTTCAATCCAATTGAACACATATGGCCTGGCCATTTCACATGAATGTTTACCTATGTACTCACGGTATGTAAACACTTCAATGGCGATGACAACTATACTATGGCAAGACAATCAGCGAGGGCACTTGGTACTTGAAGAACAGCACCAGCGCTACACCCAGTGTCTTTCATTTACTTTACCTACTTCTAAACCCAGCGGCACCAATTGTGGAATAAAGATGCTGTTCAGCATGTTAACATCTTTCGCTCTCTCCTAAATCCTCCTTCAAACTATCTATCAAATTGTTAATGTGCTTCACAGACATCTCCTTCAAAAAGGATTCTGCATTTAATGCAGCGTCGTTCTCTTCATAGTTTCTATCCAGACGTCGGTTACGAAGCTCTGCGCGAAGAAGCTCGAGCTTCTGATGAACTCTGGAGTCTCCCTCGTCTGCAAGAACGGCTTCGTTATTTCTCGTCAAAGCCTCAGAAATGTGCAGAGATGATTTCGGGACTTGGGCAAGGCAATTCTCAAGATTCTTAAAATTCGTCGAGTCAGCTGATCGTCTTTTCTTCTTTTGCCGTTCAATTTCACCATCACTTTTGCCATCGCCAACAACTCCAGCTTCATAACCTGAACCCTTTTTCGCGAACCGTGACACTATGTTCAACAATGCTGTGTCAGAATTTGCTGTCCCACATCTGCAAACATGAAACAAAATGTACGAACGCTTCGAAGAATTATAAAGAACATTGCCATGCTTTGGCAAGAAGTCAATAAATCGTTCAGGATCATTTTGACCTGACTGCTGCCACTTATTAAAATATTCAGTGAAGTACCTTCTCCAGTATCGATAATGCGACTTCAGCAGAGCGGCAGTGCGATGCGCAAGCGGACAAGCATTGGATTCAATGCCGTCAATAACCCCTCGAAAATCCTCCGTAGTAACTACAGTAGGATCGTTAAAACGAGTCCCAATTGTTACCCAGAACGTATCTCTAGTTACGCCAGTGTCCAATTGCTTACGGGAAAGCTCCAAACACGAAGCATTCTTCATGGCAGAACGACATTGGTCATCATTTCGCAATAGAATGCACAACCTAGCAAACTCGTTCACAGAAAAGTCATGAACACGAGTTACAGAATCAATGTGATCCGAAGAGCCTGGAACATTACTTGGGCTTTTTTCTCCAGCTGCGTTATCCGTGTCCCATGGTTGACCAGCATAAAATTTTGCTGCCCGTAGCTTTCCTTTCTACTTTCCTCTCTCGCCAACGGTTGGAATTTTACTGATCAAAGACTTGGCATCAGGACACATTTCCCAAGTCATATTTTCCTTTAAGAACCTTGTAAAGTTTGTGTTCAATTCAGCGTCATTAAAGCAATGCGGTACTTCTTTCTCCTGCATTATGCACAACGCGGCATGGATCATAATTCGATACGCGCCCTCCAGCTTTGTTCTTCGTTTGACAGGACCCAATTTCTCACAAAGACTCTGAAGCTTTTCTTTCTTTAGCGTTTTCACGATGAACGTGAAAAGGGCGTCCGGAGTGCGTGGCTGAAAATCAGGCTCCGGACATTCGGTAGATGCCAAAGAATCTCGTCTCGTCGAAGCATTAACAACTGCATTTCGACCTGCTGAAATCGGGCCAATATCCTTCTCAATGTCTACTGTGATGACGTTACCGGGAGGCGGTGCGGATTGAGGTGCGTCGCAGAGTTTGTTAGCAGACGGAGTCGTCGCTTCAAAAAGATTTTCTACGTGGTGGTTGTTTCGCTGGTTGTAATTGGGAAACGGGTTGGAAAGTGAACAAGACAATCTTCGGGCTTTGGCTGCAACGCGCTCGGGAGTATTTCGAAGTTCCATCTCAAAAGCTTTGAGCGAAGGACAATATTGACAAAATCGGGGAGCGTAAAGGGCAATCGCATGGGGCGGAATGTATCAGTTTAAGGTCTGAATTAAAAGAACGCATGCTCTTGGCAGGAGTAGCGCGATTTGGGAGCGCATTTAAATTTGAAACGTACATGGGGTGTGATACGAAGCTCGTGCAGTTGCTAATTGCCTCAAGTATCCAAAGACTCACGCAACCGATCAAGAACTTACAAGTTCGAAAACGCTAGTACGCCGGCACGGTTAGAACACCTGTTTGAAACGGGCCTCAGTAGGGGGCCCAGATCCGATATTTAGTTGTAGCTCGGATCTCCCGAGGCCCCAATCGTAAACGACAAGCATCTTATGCCGAACGTCTTCTTCGTTAGTTTTCACTCACGATAGACCGCACGGCTACCTCTTTATTGGGTTTCTCAGACCGTTCGTACCCTTCCGCATCTTCCTGTACGTGCTTGGTGATACCAATCGTCCACTCTCCCCTCGACCGCTCGGTGCTTCCGCCCCTTCTCTCCGTTTGGATTCATTATAGTCACAAGAATGTACGCTGCCGCCACTCCCGTCTCAAGACCGCTTCGGACTCTCTCATTTTTGTGCATTATACCACAGAACACGAGCGACAAAATGCGTCCATTCTCGCTTCATTCAACACACCCTCGTTTGACATGGCGAGTGCAATGAATGCAACTCGCAGTACAATATCGTACATAATTCTCAGGAGCACAGCTGCTTATTGTTTGTCTGTATGCGAAGTTGAAACAGTAAACGCGATACCGCCGGTCTCGATAAATCACGCGGTCTAGCGTGAACCGTAGCTCCTCGCTCTCGTTGATCAACACGAATGCGAGACCAATATCCCATGCACTCACGCAGTTCTCAAAACTGTGCCATTAAAGCCAAAATGTGCTTGGCTCTGCGGCTGGAGGTCAACATAACCCAGGGCCGTACTCAGGCGACTGACTGATTATATCAAAATGAAGGACTAAACTAACTCACTCACTAAAGCAATAAGCAAAATGTTAGTCATATACTGCGCCAACTGTCCACGTGATACACAGAGATACGTTTGAGATGTGTGGACCTCATTTGTAAGTCATACTACCGAACTAAAGATACACCAAAGCCGAAAATCCATACCAAGTTGGAACAAAGCAATATTGACCAAACAATGATATCGAAAGCACCGTGTTGGGGCCGCCGCCGTCCTTTCCGGGATCGCAATCGCATTCAATTCTTTCGAGTACCACTGGGATGTGTGAAATGATAAGGTTCTTTGTAAGAAATGAGCTACAGTCTACAAATTCTTTACAAACTGGTCTTCTACATCGTCAAGAAGAAGCTGTTGCTAAGATTGTGAGAAACGTTGCTGCTTTGGCCAGCGATGAAGCTTAATGGTGACTTAAAAACGACTACGTACCGCAAATTGTGGATGACTAGTGACTTTCAAAAAGTGGAAAGTATTTAGTCACATGTACGGCCCTGAAATAACCACTATGAAGCTCGCTCACGTCCGGAAAAGTATTGCTTACCACATATATGTATGGGTTTTGCGTTTTGCTGTGGCACAATGGTTTCGGCTTTTGCAGCATCGAAGAAAGGTTAACGACACTGGTTGCATTACAACATACAAAAGACGAGGCCATCCCCAGCATGGAAGTGTGCTTCGCGCCATCGTCTCGCACGTGTCCAGCGCAAGCGCTTCTCTCGTTAGCCGCGCTGCTGCCGCCGCTCGCGGGCAGCTCGGGCGAAGGAGAGCTCGCTGGGCTGCGCTGGACAGAGACGGAGAGGCCTTAATGAACGAGAGCCCGCCTGGACCCTCTGAGAAGGGAGAAACCAGACGGGAGGGATCACTTTTGTCCCTTCAACTCACCCGAAAAGCGAAAGCGTGGACGTCCGTACCCCTCTGCGCACGCGTCTCACATACTCCCTCACGATTTACATACCATAGTTATGGCCCCATGATTGCAGACGTCAATCATTTCAAATTCTCATCACGTCCCTCAGTTTGACTCCGCTAAAGACGCAGTACAATGGCTTCGCGATGTCTCTGAGTGGGTCGCCATGATACGCATTGCCGCTGAAAAAGGACCAGATAAGAAATACAAAACCATGTATGCTCTACTCGGTCGACTCCTGTTTGAACATGGACTTCCGCCTGCACAGAAAAGTATTGTCGAAGAGGCCCAAGCCAAGAGCTGAATTGACTTCCGCCATGATGACCAAATTAAGGCTGTGCAGGAAATCGTCGATCTCGTTGCAGTAGACCCACCTATTGCATTGGTAAACCGCCTAATTTCGTCGTTTAACAAGGTATCTTCCTGTCGCCGTAAGAAATCGGAGGACTTGGTGACCTTTGTTGACCGCTTTCGAGGCCTTGCTTCACAGCATCTCATGCATGCAGGTTTTGAGTCTTCGACTCATATTGGCGAAGTATTGGCTATTTCTCTTATCAATAATGCAAATCTCCCGCAGAACACGTTGCATAATGCTGTGCTGCAACTCCTCGCACAAGCCCAGTCCAGGGCTGCTCAAGGTCAGGTTTCTATCGACGGCTCTCTTGTTCCTTTCGCCGTCGTCGACAAAGTTATTGAAGTCTCGGACGTACTGGTGCGTACATTGGAAGACAGATAGCTACCGGAGACCTATGAACCACTGAAGACGCTCTCCCAGGATTATCGCCGAGATATCAAACACATATCGGACACCTTGGCACTTCAAGTTCCACGTCTTCCTTATCGTAAAGGAGACAGCAAGCCGGCTAATATTAAGGCAATTGCAAAGCCCTTGACCCCTCGAGTTGTCCTGCACCATGAAGATGCTGTTTCTGTGTTATATTCGTTTTCATCTGCAACGAAGCAGGCATCTGGGGAAGTTTCTCGAACAGATGTCGAATCCATCGTGCAGCAAAGGATTCATAAAGCCCTGCTGTCATACGAAGTTCAGCCTCACGGTGAGAGGCCTTCTGGTGAACCAAAAACTTTCGAATCCAATAACAAGAGAGAAAGAAAGAGGTAGTATTCGTCTTCCGGTTCCTCCAACAGAAAGAACGACAATAGCCCCGCATCTTCTGCAAAGCCTTCCGTGAAACGCGTTGGGTTTTGCTTCGACTGTGGTTCAAAACCCCACTACAGGAATTCCAAGCAATGCTCATATGACGGTGGGGGAACATTTCTGGAAAAGATGGTCCTTCTAGAGAAGGAGAGTTCGCAGAAAAGTAAGTCGAATGATTCTTTTTTTCGCAGAGGCTCCACAACTTCGAAAGACAGTTAAGTCTGATTTCAAGGAGTGGAGCTCCAAATTCTTGGGACGACGGGAAAGACTTGAATCCGATCCTTGACCTCGGTTGCCCTCGAAACGTGGGTGGAACGCAATCGGCGACCAGGATAACATCGGCACAGGGAACCTCTTTCCAGCTTCGTCCTCTTGACTGCGAACCATTCTACCACGGTTACGGAACAAACTGCGACGACGCCAGGCTTGTCTTTGCCATTTGGGACCTTCCCATAACGGATGCGAATAGGGTGCAGGCTTCTATACCGTTCTACATTGTAGACGGTGAAGGGCCGTTGCTGCTTGGAAACCACCTTCTTCACCAAGGAAACTTACTTGGCAAAGAAAATATGCTGGTTCTCCTGGAGGGTGCGGTGTCACCGTCGGAGCTAAAACTCCAAACATATCCTTCAAGGCTCCCCGGAGACCCGCCGGACACAATTCGGACAGGGTCCTTGGTCGTCCCAACCACAGTTGACTCGATTTTGTCCTACTTTGCTTCGTATCGCTGTCTACGTACTCGTGCTTCCACTGAACAACTCAAGAAAAAGTACGCTGACCACAAAATATGCCGCCGGTTTGCAACGAAACTTCATGGATGTTCACACATGCCCCTTGAAAACATGAAGGAAATATGCCGCTGGGCGAACGTGCTGACTGCAGTTCTACAACAAGCCCTCGAGGGAGACTTGAAGAGGTGCACTACATGTGCGTCAACCGGTCGGCCCTCTTCCTCAAAGAAAGTTTCCTTCCGCCGACTCCTCGTGCCGTTCAACAACCATGTGAAAATGGACTTCCTGTTCATCTCTGAAATGGATAACCTTCCTATCCTGCACATGGTTGACCTTTCCTCAGCATATTCCGTTACGGTTATGCTGGAGTCGAGGGAATTGGATGCCGCGAAATCTGCTTTCGAGCAACATTGGGTTAATATCCATGGCCCACCTGGGTGAGTATCGGGTGACCCAGAGTTCGACAAGGGCACGTTCAAGGAGTTTCTCAACGCACATTCCATATCTTTTGAGCCAAGACCAGCTAGCCGGCACAACAAGATTGGTGTTGTGGAGTCTAAGAACGCAGTCGTAAGGCTGATTGCCACCCGACTTCTCCAAGATGCGAACTTCTTCTTAGCGACACGCAGTACGGAGTTTTCCTATACGGAAATTCTTTCCAGGGCCACATTTCTAAGCAATGTGATGTATGGCGGAAGATTGATGAGTAGCTTTTAATTGGTTCGCGGATACACTCCAAGTTTGATGGGGCTCCCCAATCTACCGTCAGTGAAGAACTCATCACTGCTTATCATGAACAGGCCGCTCGGCGGGCTATTCAGAAGTTGCTCACGACTCGAAGCCCTCATGTGCTACCTCGTTCGCAGCTTCCGAAGCATACTCCCGTATACCACTTGAAGAGAGGCCCAAAGTTTGGAACTTGGAAAGTTGGATACGTCCGAGGGGCACAAGAGCACTCGATCCTGCTTTCTTCCAACAAACTCCATCAAGGACTGAGCATTCGTGCAGCGTACGAGGACGTCCGTCTTGTCCCGAAGTCCGCACTTTTATTGGAGCTAGACCAAATGGACTCCAGCTCACCCCTCTCTCACGGGATTGTCGGAGCTGGGGAACGAGATGCTATCCAAAAACCACTGGACCCGCCAGTAGATCAACATGATAATACTCCGCGCAAAAGTACGTTGGATTTCCTGTTGAACGACAAAGCTACTTTGTGGTCTCGACATAGCAACGTGCGATCCTTTTTCGCGGTCAAGAAACCCACTGTTGTGAATCACCCCTCTTGGGACATCGGTTCCTCATATGACCCCCCTCGTCCGGAAAAAAAATATCGGCTCTACTTCAGTCGCGCCAGTACCTTCCGCTGTGCAGCTTCAGTCCTGCGAACAACAAATTCTCCAGCAGGCGCATCGAATTGTTGGAAAGGAGCACTTCTCTGAATTTCGTACTCAATTTCTTCCGCGTTGGATCGTAGACAAGGCCATTGAAAAGGAGAAAGCTGTGTACAAAGGGCGCCATGAAGAAGTCCCGCGTTCAAAACTCCCGAGGTACGCGAACATCGTGACATCACATCACTTCTTCCATATTAAAGATGATGGTGAACATTGTGCTCTCGGCTTGAAATGTCGCTTAGTGCCTCATGGGAATAGAGACAAGGAGAAGGACGGCATTCGTAAGGACTCCTTCTCAGCCCAATTCCCGGTGATCCGGGTTGTTTTATCGATAGCGGCTACACTCGCCCTTTCACTGGCCACCTTGGATATCAAAGGTGCGTACCTCCAGGGCGCCGAACTGAATAGGGACATCTTCATGGTCCCACCAAAAGGTTGGGCCACGCCTGGGTATATCTGGGAACTCTTGGCCCCTACGTACGGTCTAGTTGAGTCCGGTCGCCTTTTGCAGCTCGCAGTCGAGAAATGGATGTTCGAGAAACATATCGAGCCAGTTCCAGGCCTCCCTCAACTATTCGTAGGTAGAGGTGATGACCGCTCAATTCGAATCGTTTTGGCTAAGGTTGTAGACGACATGCTCCTTGCCGCTTCATAAGCTGACCTTGACCACTTCCATCAGCAAATTGCTCGGCGATTCACAGTTGGGAAGTTTGAAACCTCTTCGGAACTGATTTTCAACCGACTATGCATCGTTCGCCATGAGAATGGCTCAATCACCCTGAACATGCATGAATACATGGATGGTATTAAAAAGCTTGAGATACCACGCCAGCGTAGGAAGTCATTTGAATCTCCCTGTACGGATACAGAACTTTCAGCCTTTCTAGGGCTCACTGGATCCTTGAACTTTCTTGGCCACGGGATTCTTCCACAAGCTTCCTTTGCAGCGAGTTATTTGCAGCAACGAACTGCAAAACTCCTTGTCCCCGACTTAATCCTAGCCAACCAAGTGTTGGGTGAACTACAGTCTCTCACGCCGCAGCTCCATTATTCGCGGCCAGAATCGCTCATCGATACCCCGCGCTACCTGGCTTTCTCCGACGCCAGCCAAGGCAAGGGTTCGTATGGCCAGCCCTAGGAAGAAAACGTTTTATAAATGGCGCACTACGATTTGCAAAAAGTAACAAATGGCGTAGAAAACTTTTGTTTTTATTGAAGAGATGGCGTATAAATTCCATGCTTTACGCCATTTCACCGCCATTTATAGCATGATCTAGAAAAATATTTACGCCATTTTTGACACTTTTCATAAATGGCGTACAAACAATGAATAAGTTTTCAGCACTCGTATTCGAGGTATTAAGTTTTGTTCTGTATTTGTAGGCCATTTATAGAAAGTGTCAAAAATGGCGTAAATCTTTGTCTAGATCATGCTATAAATGGCGGTGAAATGGCGTAAAGCATGGAATTTATACGCCATTTCTTCAATAAAAACAAAAGTTTTCTACTCCATTTGTTACTTTTTGCAAAACGTAGTGCGCCATTTATAAAAAGTTTTTTTCCGAGGGCAGTCTGGCTATGTATCTGGGTTGTTCATGCCTGTGGGGGGGGGAACCGAATCAATATTTCACGTTTTGGACTGGTCTAGTTCTAAGCAAGCCCGTGTCTCATTCAGCTCGATTGGGGCAGAGATACTAGCTGCTGCTCTCTCAGCCGACCGTTGTTCTCTAATGCCATCTGGCATGAAGTACGTTTACGCATCTCCGGTTAATTTACCGTTCGTATTGACGGTGGATTCCGATGGATTGTATTCAACAATCACAACCCTCCATGAAGGCAAGGATTATCGTCTCTGCCCCACAGTCGCCCTTCTTCGCGATTCGTTTGAGACCGGAGAGATTTCGGTTCTCCAATGGATACCAGGGGTGAAAAACCTTGCCGATGCCTTGACAAAAAGGAACTTGGTGATCTTTCGTCGCTTGAACAAAGTTATGATGACCGGAATACTGAGCGATGATATTATTTGGCAGGCTAAAAGAGTTACCAACAATTAGCTGTTTTTAAATAAGAAAAAACTCGTCTCTTTTCAAAATAAGATGCTCTTCAGAGACGAAAGACGTTTAATTAACATAGCCTAGATTGGGAGAAATACGGGTTATTTCAAAACAGGAGCGAAACTAAGAAAGCGCGCCGCACTCACCAACCAAAAAGCTTAGCTTGAACCTCAATGCCGATCGCAGCCCAGATCAGCTCCACCTCAACGATCTCCGAACTACAATGGCTCCTCCCATCGAACCTCGTTCGTCTTCAGCCACGCCAGACCCTCTACTCACTGCGCCAGAACCCCTCCCGACGCCCGTCGTACAGCATGAGGCTTCCCTCCCACAATGCCGTACCAGCTCCCCACCGCAACGCTCCCCTCAAAGGTTCGTCATGAACAAAATCGAGAAGGAGTGGGTACTGCGAACTTTGATTGCGAATCAAGCCCCCGTCCAAAAGCAAAAGACTCTTGATCAGACTTGCGCCACAGTGCCGTTAAGTGCATGTAGCCGCTATGTTCCGGACGCCGTGTTAGTCCATCAGCAAAACACATATAACATGAGCTGGCGTCGCGCTTATATGGAGCGCATAACACCGGAGAACGTGCGACACATAGCTAATTCTGTCGTGGATATGGCTAAGAAAGTGATCATTGCTTCAATACAAGGAAATGCAGAAGAGGACGGACCTGTCGCTGCAGCACGAGGTAGAGAAAACGATGCTCAACACGTTTTAGACCAAGCTATTCTCGACTACAAACACTTGGCCTCTAAGAAGACACACACCACGGTGGATGGCGCCGAGCGGGTGCTTGCTCGAAACCGGGAGTCGAAGGCGGAGAAGGAAAAACGGAATTGCGAGCGGAAGGAAACCTTTGAGAACAACAAACGTTCTCGTCAGGAGGAGCGAGAACGCAAAGAACGCCGCAGGACAACTGCTGAGCTTCAGAGCTTACGTGCGCAAACGCGCATTGCTAACGCCGCCACTGCGAGCGCCGCATTGCAACGCCGAAAGAGTGAACAGTTTGGCATTCTCTTCGGGCTCTTTGCGCGTAGTAACAACCTACAAGTGTGCGAACCGGTTACCCCTCTTCCACCATGTCTGCCATCCGAGCCGCTTGGAATTGACCCAGATCTGCTCGACGCTTGCGAAGGCCACGCCTCGGCTCTGGCCAATAATACGGAGGACCATCAAGAACAGCCCACAGAACATCAAGCTGGCAATGAGGATGAGGTCGACCGGTCGCCGCAAGCTTCAGAGTAGACTTATGTTGCCTTTTTTTGTTTCTTGTCGCGGCGCGCGTAGCGGCGAGCGCAAAGTCCGCAGCTCCGCTCGCCCGCTACGCGCACCGCAACGCCACATAGTAAAGAATCATGCTGCTTAGGTGTCGCACCTTCGCTCTAAGTCATCGTCTTCGTGTTCTTGAGCAGCCAAAGCCGCCAGTTTTGCCTCATATCTAGAGCGCGGTTGTAGAGGATAACCACGTCGCTGCATCTGCCAGTTACAGAGCATCGCCGCTGTGTGATAAGCAATCGGCAATAAAGCTTTCTCAAACGGCCAACGTCCTAGAAACAATCTAAAGCGGTTGTTGATGTAGCCGATACCCCACTCGTTGACCATACGTTGCTTCCTGATTCGCATATTGTAAACAGAACGATACATCCATGTAGTGCACTCATTTCTTTTATACGGAACAACGAGCGCCCCGCTTCCAGCAAAGCCCATGTCAGCCCTCCCGTGCTGCCCTGGAGTTAGATAGGATGTGGGGTCACGAAACTTGTCCGAGCTCGTGTAAAGATTGCGGTCGCTTTCCGCACCTTTTTCAGATATCTCCAGACGGATAAACCGTCCAAACAAATCACAGAAAGCAAGTATGGCCCATGTATGCGCTTTCTTGTAACCGTCATACGCACGTTCCTGCTCCGAATTATTTTTTGGTCTCCAACGTTTGTTTTTGTTCCCATCAACAAAGAACACACATCTCGGAAACCGGATCACTAAGCCCTCCGCCTCTGATCTTTCGGCTTCATCAGGCCACTTGATAAGCTTTGGTTCTATCGAATCTAAAGTAATAAACAAAGCGTACAGAACGTGTCTGAAGTAGTTGGGTACGGTCCCCGTTGATATTCCGTAACGATGAGCAGCTCTCTCCACGCCCAACTTACCTTCGTTTGGTCCTCCAAGCATATCAAGAAAAAAGAACAGCATTTCTTTTGTGTCTAAACGCCTTTTGCATGCAGTTCTTTGCTGTTCTTCAAACTGATTGCGAACGTCTATGGGGCGTTCCAGGCGTTGTTGGACTAAGTCGTGCAGATGGTCGAAGTCCTCTCTAGACATATGCGTCGTTTTCTCGAACAACTTTATGTCTGGGTCATCAAAGCGTATGTCGTGGTATACTTTAGCAGAAAGGCGCATTGCGTATCTAGGTTTCGAACCAGAAACAGGATGGCCGCGGCCTGGTCTGACCATTTCTTCATCGTCGATAAGCCCCTGCATCGAAGTATCCATCTGTGGTGTTAGCGACAATCCTTGGTTAATGAGCATTTCCGTGTGGGCAGCTGTTTGAGACATTTGCTCCAAGAGGAGCAAGGGAAGGAGAATATCCCTTCCTTCCATGCGGTTCGCTCTCGCGACAACTGTTCATCGTCATTCGGCGCACGTGTACATACAATAACAAATGCCGCTTGTTTTGAAATCTACGAACTGCTTGGAATCAAGGGTTAAGCGCTAAGAGAAAAATCTCTTATTCAAAACCGGCTATTAAGACGTTTTCGTCTTCCTGTACCAAACGAGTCTTCGAAGTTCCATCAACCTAAGATCTTCAGATGCTCCACCGAAACAACTCAGAATTGAGTCGTGAGAAAGAACCATGGGGCATGGCTCAACAGAGTCAAGTACTTGGGATTTGAAGGCATCCACGCATATCACATGGTCGAGGTTCCCTGCACGTAACCTCAGTATATAAACTCTCTCAGTTTGCTTAGCGATCCATTTCAGAGAGTTCCTGTGTTTCCCGGTGAGCTTAACGTAATTCAATTTCAGCGCCCCAGCTTTGCACTGCAACCACCCGCTTGCGTCGGTCAAGTTCGTCAATCCTGGCACTTCTGCGGACAGGAGCGTATGTTTGGTATATCGCTTCCCGGTGATACGTTCTGTGGCATTGATTACTGATGCTTGAACGCAGAATCGATCTGTATTGCACACCAGCATGTGCTGGGCTGGTAACCTGTGTCTCTTTGTTTCTGGATAATGTGGTCGGCTCCCAGTACATGATATTCGAACCGGTTTTCTGGGATGGGTAAGACAATACCGGTCTAAGGCGTCGATTGCGGAGACTGTGTCTCGTGGAATCAACGAAATCCGGTTACCCACCCGGGGCACATCGCAGTATAATCGCCCTTGCCAGTATTTTGGTGCATCAGGGCGGCTGCCCAACCCGGACCGGTGATGCTATTGAGAGCCACTCTGCTCCAGCCTCAATGGGGCTCGTCATGATTTCGCGCGTAATACGCCGGCGAGGTATACTGTCGAACTCCCTTGTGGCCGGGCAGTAGACAATCCTTATCCACAAACATTAAGTCGTCGACCGGCCGCACAGTTCCACCCTCTCCTTTTTCGTACAGACCATATCCTCTCGCCACATGGTCTGTGAGCTCAATTCCGGGCCTTCTCTGGCACCAGTTTTATAATACTCTACCGATCAACCTCAAGCATTCTTCTGCCGAGAACTCCCGCTGCCCAGCTGATTGGTGTTCTACGCAATACACTTCACTACTATCCTTTGTGACGCGCATGATACCGACAACATTTTCGAAAGTCCATTGTGGTCTTTCCCCCTGCGTATGGTCGCCAAAGATATCTGTGCCTGAATCGCTGCGTGGCACATGGCTCTTTTGAACGATGAAAAACCGCGTCCGTCGCCGCCGCGTTGGATATCTATGAGCCTTCTCCTGGCAAAGATCTGCGGCCTGTTTGATGGCCGTGTACTGTGACGGTGATTGCTGTCCTTTTCCACTCACACTTCCATCGGATCCCGTCTTCTTGGCAAGGCGCACCAAACACCTCCTTTACACACTTCTTATATCCATGCTTCTTCGTTCTTGCCGCCTTATTATCGTTGGATGTTCACGTTATGGACCTTCGCTTGCCGCGGTTACCAGGCGGTTTCCTTGTTCCTGCATAGCGGCCGAGGGTGCCCTGACACTACACCCCGGCGACAAGGTCGCGCTGGGTCCCACATTTAGCGGTCGGGTACTGTCCCCCCTCGGCACTTTAGAAAGGTTGTCCATGAATGATGTTTGGTGAAATAACCACGAACGACCCCCAGACGCGTTTAACGTTATCGCGTGGGGAAGTTAGGAAACGGCTGTGCCGCAACCTGCTTTTCACTGCTGGGGGTCTGCATTGAAGACACCGCCCACAGTTCGAAATCGTCGATCGCCGCCGGTCGCTGCGGTTTTGTACTACCGCTGGGGGTTTTGGTGCTGTTTTGACTACCGGCCTCAACGCGCCGTGCCGTCTGTTCTAGCTGACCGTTTCAGTGATTCCGATTCGTTTGCGCTGTCTGTGGAAATAACCGATATCTTCCCCACTCGTCGCCTTGTTTGGCACACAACTTTTAGTTCTACGTTTGCTCCTGGTTCCGTTTTCTTGGGCATGATGCGAAGAGCGGTTTACTCGCTTACTACCGTCGTGGAAGCCCCAGCGTTAGGTCGCGTTTCATTCTCCCCTGGTTTGGCGTTCTAATTTCTACAGCACGACACTATTGCTCTCCGACGGTTCGTCTCTCTCGCTCCTTGGTACACTGCGACGAAGGCGTACCGTCTGGAGCGTGTGGGGGGAGTGTGCTTCGTGCCATCGTCCCGCACGTGTCCAGCGCAAGCGCTTCTCTCGTTAGTCGCGCTGCTGCCACCGCTCGCGGGCAGCTCGGGCGACGGAGAGATCGGTGTGCTGCGCTGGACAGAGACGGAGAGGCCTTAATAAACGAGAGCCTGCCTGGACCCTCTGAGAAGAGAGAAGCCAGACGAGAGGGATCAATTTTGTCGCTTCAACTCGCCCGAAAGGTGACAGCGTGTTGACCATATTTCCTGTGCTAGGAATCAAAAAAGAATCAGATAGTGAGCGCAGGAGATTCTTAGCGCCTTATGTAACATGCACCTTACATTGTGTTACGTAAGAGCACTAAGACCTGTGCCGGGCGATCTGATACCTAAACAATCAGTCGCATTTGCGTAAGAATAAAACGTTCCGAACTTCTTGAACGGAGTTCGGGGGCGGAACTCTGGAGGGCCAGAGTTCTTTGAGTTCCCATTCTCTGTTCTTCGCGAACATTGCGCTACGCGAATCTAGACGAGTCAACAAAGCGCTTTGCTTTTCGAAATAGCATATTGTCTACCGTTCGCACTTGCGCGATGTCGAACTATGGAGTGGTGTCTACAGTAAATGCTCCGAGACTGGAAAGTCCTACCCAACCAAATATGATCAAGTTTGAAGTCGAGTACGCGGCTTACAAAGAGTAAATTACCGATTTGAACAGAACAAAGGATGAAAGCGAGCAGATTCAGCGCGCCAATCCGTCAGTGTATCAAACCAGAAATGCAGCACAGTCTGTGTATTCTTGGAGAAATTGCAAACGCAAGCACTGTTAAGGAGGCCACCGACGAGGTGGTACAGAAATGGTTCGAAGCGTCACTGAAGTTTGCTCCAAAGGACATTGCAGAGCGGATCCAAGCCTCATTGGATGCTGTGAAGTACAAACTTTGCCCCCAGGATCCTGGCGGAGCCGCACGTGAGTATGTCGTTAACATTGTCATGAACTTGGATCGCAATAATGCTTCGGAAGTCGTTAAAGACCCCGAGATATGTAAGACAATTGTGCCGAAGCTTATCAACCGCGTCGAACCTGCGGAGCTGCGTATTCGACTACTGAACGAAAAAACGTACTGGACCGCCGTAGAGAAGTCCAGCATATCACATTTCATGAAAAGGGCTAGTGCCCTCGCTGTTGAGCTGCACAACGGCGAAACTGCTAGAGCTCAGTTGAAACGTCGAAAAAATCGTGACGCAAAAAGGCCCGCAAGTGCTGATGCACGTCAGACGGAGAAAAATAATGTGAAACGTCTCAGAACAGGCCCGGAATCACGAACAGATCGTAAACCATCCCGGAGCTCTCAGGTCTGGAACAAACCCTGCCTGAACAATAAGAAATGTAAACAGTTGCATCGAATCAGCGATTGTGAAGTCACTACAGCAGAGGAACGCAAGATCCTGCTTGATGAGTTCTATGCCGAAAAGAAAAGGCGAAAGAGCGTCAAGACATTGGCTTGCAGAAGTTCGAAGCGTAGTGACGAGCGGTATGATGTCCTGCTGGAAGAATGTACTGCAGCAGTAGCAATCAAAGATTATGGGTCGGACTTCAGTGCCATCTCCAAGGATGTTGTTGAAAGGATCAATGACAAATACACATTAAATGTCATAGACCTCCCCGATGTTATCAAACTGGAAACGGCAGTGAAGAGTACGAAAACAAATTCGATCGTATTCACGGCGAGGCAGAAGACCACAATGTCTATTGTCATCACCCTACCAAGAACCAAAATTCCGATTCTCCTGCACGGAATTGAGTTTCTTGTCACCGACCAAGCGATAAATGAAGTAATTCTCGGCAGACCGCTGCTGAAATCAATTGGTTTTGACCTCGACGACCACCTGGAGAAAGTCGGCCCTGAAATCAACGGCAAGTCTATCAACCGCGTGAGTGCCAAAGGCTACAGCGAATTATATCGCAATTTGTCGTACCAAGACACAGAGGACGACCCAATCGAACCCCCGGAACATCTCACGGCTGGTTTCGGAATAGATGTACTACATGATATCGATGCAGTACTCAGTGCATTGACCGCCAATGCTGCAGAGAACGGCATGACAGATACCGGAGTGGAAAAACTGAAGGACATACTGCAGGAGTATAGTTCAATACTCCGTATTAAACTCGGAATGGATCCACCTGCAAACGTTCCACCCGTGCAAATTCAACTTCGCCCAGAGGCAAAGCCAAGCCGGTTCCCACAGCGACGATACGTGGAAAACCAACAAGTCTTTATCAGCCACAGCATAACGCAACTGGAGAAGATTGGCGCCGTATATCGAAACCCTACAGCAAAATGGGCAAGTCCAGCGTTGGCAGTGCCCAAACCGGGATCAGATAAACCCAGATTCACCGTCGATTTGCGATCAGTCAACTCCAAGACTGTGCCATTGCAGTCTGCAATGCCGCACTTGGAATCAAAGCTACAGGAATGTAGCGGTTTTGCTGTATTCGCCAATATTGATTTCTGCCACGGATACTGGCAATTCGCTTTGTCACCTGAGTCTCAAGAGCTCATGTCAATTCAAACCCTCATAGGGATTTACTCACCCCGACGAATGTTGCAAGGAGGCACAGACTCTGGCAATCATTCTCAGGCGTGTACGCAGGCAATTTTCGCAGATGCCACACCAAACCTAAGCCAGCGGATCGACGATTTTCTACTGCACGCTAAGAATGAGGACCAGTTGCTGAGGATGATCAAGGATTTTTTCAGCGTTTGCAAACGTTCCGGCTTCAAGTTCAATTCGAAGAAAAGTAACCTCTATCAAACCAGCGTGAAATTCTGCGGCAGGATCATATCCAAAGACGGAGTGCAGTATGACCCGCAATGCTTTGAAGCCCTGGTGAATATGAAAAACACCAAACACTGCCAGCGAACTCCAACAACTGCTTTGTGCAACCAATTGGATGCGCACATCCATTCCGGACTATGCCCGGAGAATACAGCAACTACACAATCTCATGGAGGAATTTTACGCAACCGCAGGATCACGTAAGAAGATCGTGGTAAGGAAGATACACCTATCAGAGAAGTGGAATGCTACGCATCAACTTGCGTTGGCGGATATAAACGTCATCTCGTCTTTGCAACGAAGTTGGCGCATCCAAAGAAAAATCATTCAGTTTGCCTGTTCACAGATGCTTCCGAAACTCATTGGGCAGCTATTCTGACCCAAATTCCGGACGAACAAAGGAAACTAGACCTTGATCTACAGAAGCTTGAGCCACTAGCATTTCTCTCAGGCGCATTCAGAGACTCTGCAGAGCACTGGAGCACCCCAGAGAAAGAAGGCTTTGCAATTGTGGAAGCCATGACAAGGCTAGACTACCTTGTACTGGGTCAAGTTGTGAAAATATTTACAGACCACGCAAATTTAGTGAACATGTATGACCCCTATGGGAGAAATCCTAGCGTACCACGGCACACAGCAAGCAAGTTGATGAGATGGGCAATGAAGCTAAGTGGTTTCAGGTACATCATCCAGCATCTGCCTGGCGAACGCAATGTTTGGGCCGACATGTTAACACGGTGGGCCGTTAAGACACCAGATGTTGTCCAGATGAAATCGCATAACGCCTGCAAGACTATACTATTGGCACCGGTGATTCCTGAAGCCAGCAAAGAACTGGACTGGCCTACACGGCATCATATCGAATACGAACAGCAGAAAAGCCACCATAAGCCTCCACAAGGCCTCCTCAAGGTCAATGGAGTGTGGCAGGACACCCAAGGTCGCCTCTGGATCCCAGGCGAGGGAGCGGCGTGCCAGATGCGAATTTTAATAGCAGCGAACGCTGGAGCAAAAGGGCACCGAGCGGAAGAATCAACGAAGGCAAACATCGACCGATTTTTCATTTGGGACGGACTTCCTAAAGACGTCCATGCCTTCATCTCCTCATGCCTTTGCTGTCTCGCTAACCAGCCTGGGTACATCGTTCCACGCCCATTTGGTTCCGCCATGCATGCTAGAAAGCCAAACGAGATAATCCACTTTGACTACTGCAGCATGGGAAAAGGAAGGAACGATTTCAAATATGTCTTAGTCGTCAAAGAAGATTTGTCTGGATACGTATGGCTACGACCTACAAAAGACGCAACAGCAGAAACGACAGCCGAAACTCTTATTCAGTGGTTCGCTGCATTTGGAACTGCAAGGACTTGGGTTTCAGATCAAGGCAGTCATTTCAAAAACACAGTGATCGCCAACCTGAAGGACCAATTGCACACCCAACACCACTTTACTTTGGCCTATGCACCGTGGAGTAATGGAACAGTAGAAGCGGTGTGTAGGGAATTGTCGAAGATCTCCAGATCTCTCATGTCAGAGTTTCAGCTCCCACTATCGTCTTGGCCAAGCATAATGCCCATTGTGCAGTCCGCACTAAATAACTCCCTATTGGAAAGGTTGAATCACAAGTGTCCTCAAGAAGTATTCACATGCCTCGAGCAGGATAGTCCATTTGCTGCCATGGTCGAGCGAAAAGGAAAAATTCAAACTGCATCGATCAGTGAAACACGCATGAAACAGGTCAAAGGGTTCGAAGACTGCAAAGCGGCAATGGACCGCATGCACCGAGAGGTCGCTTTTTCTTCAAGTAAGAAAACGAACGCTGCAATTGAGTCACACAATCGCAAGACGGTATTCAAACCGACTAACTTCTCTGAAGTAGACTACGTTCTCAAAGGTTCTCCACAGAAGAAGGGCAAGCGCAAGTTGGTACTGCGATGGACTGGTCCATTTCGTGTTGTGGAATGCAAGAGCAACTACATATTTGACGTCGAGCATCTCACTACCAAACAAAGGCAACTGGTGCACGGAAGACGTTTGAAGTTCTTCCGGAACCGTGATTTCGAAATTGATGAAGAAATTAGAAATCACTTGTCTTAACAACAGAACGAGTTACTAGTTGTGAACGATCTCGAAGATATTCGGACAAACGAAGGTAACATTGAACTTCTGGTTAGGTGGAAAGGATTTGAAGACGAGAGCGACTCGGTCAGCCTTGAAAATCTGCAGTCTGATGTTCCGTACTTGGTCAAAGATTATCTCAAGGTGTTGAGATCGGAAGGCACTGCACGTCAAAAGAGACAGGTCAAATTCATATGACCAACTATTTGATTCGTTCTGCATATTTGATCATGGGGGAGCTGTTGACCCGATCTCCTGGGAATCAAAAAAGAATCAGATAGTGAGCGCAGAAGATTCATAGCGCCTTACGTAACATGCACCTTACATTGTGTTACGTAAGAGCGCTAGAACCTATGCCGGGCGATCTGATACATAAACAATCAGTCGCATTTGCGTAAGAATAAAACGTTCCGAACTCCTTGAACGGAGTTCGGGGGCGGAACTCTGTAGGGCCAGAGTTCTCTGTGGGGACAGCTGTGACACGGTTCCGGTCCGCTGCAGCGGCCCCCCTCCACAGCCGTCACTAACTACGCTGCGATAGGACGCCACGAGCGTCCTATCACTTTCACCTCCCGGCGCACCTCGCGGTTGGAGGCGCGTCCGGGAGAGGGCCTACAATAAACAGGGGCTCGCTGTTCTGGCGAACCCCGAGAAGGCGCCAGAGAGAAGGAAGAAACCTCAGAGAGTTTTCCTGGCAGCCTGTGCCCGACTTCGGCCCTACTTCTTGCCCCGTGCGAAACAACTAGTCCCGTAAGCATGGACAACGCTTCCCCAGTTATGGGCCCAGGTTTACGTTCCTCCAAACCACTTTCACCGACCGATCCGCCGATGTTTAATCCAGAAGGCGACCTTCAAGAGTACCGTCGCGACGTTTCCCGTTGGGTGGAAACCATACAAGCCGCCGCTGAAAAAGGCACCGACTGGTTATACAAAACTGTCTACGCCACTCTTGCTCGTCACTTCTATGACCGTGGTTTACCTCGTGAACAAAAATCTATAATTGACGAGGCAGTGGCTAAGCAACTTGTCGATTTAAATCACCACTATCAAATTGAGGCAGTCAAGGACATCGTCAAACTCATTGCCGTCGATCCTCCGATAGCGATTGTAACACGCTTGATCTCATCCTTCACCGAGGTGACTCAGTGCAAACGTCGCCCCAGCGAAGATTTGAACGCTTTCGTATCTCGCTTCCGAGGCTTGGCAGCCGATCACCTTATGCATGTTGGACTGTCCACTTCCTCTCAAGTCAGTGAGGTCCTTGCAATAACGCTCCTAAACAAGGCTTTGCTGAGCGAGGAGACGTTAACCAACGCTAAGTTGCAACTTGTTGCACTGGCGGAAGCTCGTCAAAAGGACGAATCTGAGCCGGAAGTGTCGATAACGAAGAGTTCCCATGCATCGGTTCTTGAGTTTTTCACGTTCCCGCCCGTCAAACAAACGAAAGACCGAGCGGGAGGCTGGGTACTGCTTCGACTGTGGCTCTAAGACTCATCTCCGCGGAAGTTATGATTGCCAAAGCCCGTCACATGAGACGAAACGCATTCGTGCTGTGAAGGAAGGGAAAGGCAAACATGATGCCCCCGCTAAGTCGGACAAGGGTTTTCGAAAAGGCTCCAACCCCTCCCAACGCAGTCATCTCTAACTGCAGGGGAAGGAGCCTATTCTGACCTTTTCCCCGCGTTCGCAGACGCCAACCCTATCGTCGATCCAGGTTGCCCGAAGAGTGTAGGGTCTTTGTGCGCCATAGCACACCTCTGCGTCTTCTTGGGGACAGAACTAGTTCTCGACGAGCTAGATTGCGAGCCCTTCCTCCATGGTTTCGGGGAGGAATGCGTAGACGCCGCACCAACCTTTGCCATGTGAAAATTTCAAGGCACTGACGAAAACGGAACCCCCTTCCTGCTACCGTTCTATGTAGTAGACGGTAGGGGACCGATTTTGTTGGGGAACGATGTACTACCACGTTCCGATCTCCTGAATCGGGAGAACAAGATCCGTATCCCTCAAGGTATAGTGGGCAACCACTCCGAACCTGTCCTTCTCCAAACCTACCATACCGGTTCCGAACTGACGAAGCGCACCAGACTCCTCATCGTCCCTTCTTGCACCTAATCAGTTAAGTCCTTCTTCACCCATGCGAAGAACCTTGCCTTCAAGGGAAATTTCATCAAGAATGAGGAGCGTTTCGCAAAACGCTTCCATCTCTACACCCATTTACGCCCGAAGGACATGAAGAGAATTTGTCACCGTTCGGGAGTTCTCACAAAGACGCTCGAAGCCCTGCTACAATCCGCCTTTGATTCATGTACGACATGTGCGAGCACTGGGCGCCCACTAGCGTCCAGGAAGGTCTCCTTCTCTCGTATCTTAAAAGAATTCAATGAGCACGTCCAAGTGGACTTCATGTTTGTAGCCGAACTCGGCAACCTCCCAATCCTCCATATGAAGGATGCAGCCTCAGGGTTCTCGGTCGCATGGCTGTGCCTCTCAAGGAACATGAGAAAAACTGAGGAAAGCTTTGTGATCCATTGGATCTCAACTCATGGAGCCCCTACAGAACTCTCGGGCGACCCAGAATTCGACTGCGAAGAGTTCAGGGCAATGTGTATCTCGCATGGCATTAAATTTTGCCCTAGACCACCCCGACGGCACAACAAGCTAGGAATCGTCGAATCTTCTAACGAGGCCATCAGATTCCTGATCCAACGCCTCGTTAAAGACAGACAATTCACGGCTCCTAGATAGCAACAGTGCCCCTCTGACCAAGAATTGGTCTCTAGAGCCACATTCCTTAAGAATATCTTGCTAGGTTCGAGGTTCGTATCCAGTTTCGAGCTGGCTCGAGGGTATAGGCCGGCACTCCAAGGCCTGCCAAAGGCCAGGCTCACGAAGGATCTCGCCAATGCCTACCACGAAAAGGCAGCTCGTCAAGCCCTGCATACGTTCTTACGCACCAAAGACGTAAAGCACTTTGACAAAACACTACTTGTTCCCAAGACACCTGTCTATTACTTTGTGAAAAGCGCAAGGAGGGGACAGTGGTATCTAGGGTTTGTTAAAGAGGTCTATGAACGCTTCGTAATCGTCTCGGCGACAGAAGACCTCCACGGTTTCTCGTACACTGTTGCGTACGAAGACCTTCGTCTACGCCCGAAGTCCCAGCTCCTCGAAGAACTCGAGCGCATAGAGCTTGGCTACACGGATATACCTCAACACCCTCCGGAAACAGAAGAGGTGCAGCACCAAGACCACCCAGACTCCTTGCCAAACCCACTCGTTCAAATAAAAGAGGAGCCACCACTGCTCGAGGGTGATCAGGAGATGCACACTGCCTTTGCAGAGTGGGATGAACATCCACTGAGCTCCGCGTATCTAGCCGGAGCAACCGCCATTCGCCCTTTAAACATACCGTCAAAAAACATTGGCGAATTGGATTCATGCTGAACTCCTCTTCCTCCAAAGGAATCCTTAGCCTCCGCCAAGCAAACCATCTTGAAGCAGCTTTATGACAAGTTTGGCAATGACCCACTCACGGAACACAAGCTCCAAGGCGCGCCGAGATGGCTACTTGATGGATCTATTGCCAAGGAGAAGCAAAACTATAAGGAGAAGGGAGCGTATCATGCGGTATCCATTCGGTCCATCCCTAGGGATGCCAACCTTATCTCCTCTCACCACTTCTTCGTCGTAAAACACGACGGTGAAGGGAAGAACATGAAACTAAAGTGCCGCCTAGTCCCCCATGGGAATAGGGATTGCGAGAAGGATGACCTTCGCTTCGATTCCTCGACGGCGCAGTTTTCCACAATCCGCACGCTCCTCTCCCTATCCTCCTTGTTCCACTTACCTATTGCCTCCCTGGACGTAAAGTCGGCTTACCTCCAAGCCGGAGAGTTGAAGCGAGACATATACATGCGCCCCCCGCGTGGGTGGAGCACTTACACCGACGAAGTCTGGAAGCACTCGCTCCAGCCTATGGACTTGTAGAGTCCGGACGGCTATGACAACTCTGCGTGGAGCAATGGCTTCTTGAAATAGGCTTTGTCGACGTCCCTGGAATCCTACAACTCTTCCTGATGTGGGAAGGCGACGAACTCGTGTTGGCACTAGCCAAAGTCGTCGACGACATGATATTTGCCGGAAAACCCGAACGCATGGAGCGTTTTCGGCAACAAATCTCTTCCAAGTTCGATGTGGGCCGATTTAACAAAGGACACGACATTGTCTTCAACCGCTTATTTGTCAAACAACATTCAGATTACAGCGTCTCCTTGAGTATGGAGGAGTTTCTCTCGACCGTCAAGCCGATTGAGCTCAGTCATGAGCGCAAAAAGGAGCAGGACAGTGAGTGCACACTAGAAGAGCTACGTCGGTTCCAAGCACTGACCGGGAAGCTAAACTTCCTAGGTCACGGCATTCTCCCACAAGCCTCCTTAGTGGCGAGCAAGCTGCAACAAAACGTCTCTCACCTCAAGGTCTCTCATATAAGACAACTCAACCAAGCTCTGCTCCACTTGAAGTCGCTGTCGCCAACTCTCTTCTACAGAGCCTCTGTTGAGCCCGTGTCTGCCCGCCACTTCAACGCGGGAGTGATGGCATTCAGCGATGCCGCATCAGGCAACACTTCCGACGGACAGACAGGGTTCCTGTGCGGATTTTCATTCGCCTCACGAGATCGCTATGTGTTCCACGTACTCGACTGGCACAGCTCCAAGCAGAACCGAGGTTTATTCTCCTCTGCTGGAGCGGAAATCCTTGCCGCAGCCCACACGGCAGACCGAGCCATCCATCTGGCTGAAACGGTGCCGTACCTTATACATCCTCAGGGCCAGGGTCCGAGACCAAACCTCCAGATGTTAGTAGACTCGTTTGGGCTTTACAGCACAATATCCACACTACACGAACAGAAGGACTTTCGTCTCCGCCCCACAGTAGCGCGTCTCCGTGACTCCTTTGAAGCCCGTGAGATCAACTCTCTAGAGTGGATACCGGGACACAGGAACCCGGCTGACGCCCTTACGAAAATCAACCCTCACATGTTTAAGGGCTTGAATACTATAATGGTCGAGGGGCAGCTACCCAAAGAGTAACTAGATTCAATCACACAGTCCTAAGCAAGGCATTACTTGTTGTTTATATTACTATCTTTCCTTATTTGCCCTTACTTGCCCTTGCCTTGCGCCTGGCACGCTTCGCGGCCCCGCTTTTGTTCTTATTCTTCTCACTCCTTTCACGACGATGCACAGTGCGTACGTGTCGAATTTCCAGAATAAGATTGAACAAAGCAGGATCCCCAGCGCAGCACCTGATAACGAACTCACACAGCTTCAAAGGGTAACGCTCAACGGAATCAAGCACTTCTCCCTCGTCACAGTCAATGCAGATCACATGATCTACGTTCCTGGCTCTCAAGCGGACAAGGTAGACGCCTTCCTCCTGCATGAAGAGATACGTGATGTACCCCCCATACTTGTGATAATCGAAGTGCTCTCGCCCCAACTTCACCTTGTCGGCATGGACCATAGCCAATCCAGCTGCATCTGCAAACGACGGCATGCTAGGCATCACTTCTGAGTACATCCTCTCCCTCGCATAGTCCTCCCCAACAACACGGGCGATTGCATTCGCGACCGAGTTTTGCAGGCACAGATTTGCCGTCCTAGCAACCAGCATGCGAGCGCCATGAAGCTCAAATCGCTTGGTCTTTTCAGTTAGACCACGACTGCCCGGACTTGAAACGCGAACGGGCACGCCAGGGTGACTCATGCAATGAGCATCCAGAGCGTCAACGACCCTGTCGTCATCAATGGCCACGGCCTTCATAAATCCGGTGACACGGTCCAATTCCTTTCGGACTCCGCCCTTCCACACTCCGAGACGAGTGAGGGCATTGGTCAACGCCGGCCCGCCGAGAGAACCAAACTCGATACGGCACCAGCCCCAAAACGCCTCATCGTTTTTGTGCGCGTAATAACGCCCGCCTTCAAGACGACGGACGCCAATCTCGGCTGGTATGGTCTGGTCCTCCGCCACGTATATGACTGCATCGATGATCCACTCTTCAGAAGAGCCCTCGCCAGAGTTGTAAAGGCCATACCTCTCGGCCGTCGCATGATCTAGAGGCACCTTGGGCCGCGCTTGGCACCACTTTCTGACACGCCGCCCAGCGATGCGGTCGATGTCAGTGGCGTACCTGGTGATGTGATCACCGTCGCAGTGCTCGAACGTGTAGTACTCAAAGTCGCATTCATCCACGCGCTTTATCGTGGCAATGTTATTCATGATCCTCTTCTCGGTATTCTCACGGGATATCGCAGACTGATCCGCACGCCGCTTTAAAGGAAAAAAAGCGTCGCGCATGTGCTCGTCATGAGCTGCAAGCATGTGGGGCTTAATGATAACGGAATTAGTAATTTTGCACCTTTTATTCGCACGAGTGCTATACCTAGTTGTGCTGTTGTTCATTGCGTAGCTGTCGCGGAATGTGTAAGCCAAAACCATTGGCTTTTTTGAGCTTCGGCTGTCGTCCGTAATCCTCAGAGCCGTAGATTGGATGATTAGCCTTATATGACGCAAGAAAAAGAGTATTGGAAAAGGTGTAGTTGTCGAGTTACTTACTTTCCAATAGTTGAAGATCTTGGAGCCACAACCAGTCGACAGACTGAGCCTGTCAGTGATGCAACACTTTCTGGCGCGGCGGAGGTAGCCAAAATAAACCTACAGATCAACGAGCCGTCCTCCACGACGATCAGCGTGAGAGTGGAGGTCGGAGAAGGTCGGCAGGTGGAGCGCGAGCGACAAGCAATCTATCAACTGCATCTCAGCCGCAGGCGCATAACTACCCGTGTGTTTTTTCTCAAATTATTTTCGTTTGCTGGAGGTTGAACGGAAACGGCGGGTGTGTGGACAGCTGTGACACGGTTCCGGTCCGCTCCAGCGGCCCCGTTCAACAGCCGTCACTAACTACGCTGCGATAGGACGCCACGAGCGTCCTATCACTTTCACCTCCCGGCGCACCTCGCGGTTGGAGGCGCGTTCGGGAGGGGGCCTACAATAAACAGGGGCTCGCTGTTCTGGCGAACCCCGAGAAGGCGCCAGAGAGAAGGAAGAAACCTCAGAGAGTTTTCCTGGCAGCCTGTGCCCGCCTTCGGCCCTACTTCTTGCCCCGTGCGCAACAACTAGTCCCGTAAGCATGAACACCGCTTCTACACTCTGAGTGCCCATTCTCTGTTCTTTGCGAACATTGCGCTACGCGAATCTAGACGAGTCAACACAGCGTCGACGTCCGTACTCCTCTGCGCACGCGTCTCACATACTCCCTCACGATCTCCATACCATAGGAAGAATCTTCACTATGACGTCATGTTGACGATGACGTCAGGGGAGAGGATGACAAATGACTGGCGCACTTGCAATTCAAGAGAGGAACACAACTTGTCGTTGTATCGGTGTGAAACGTGTCGCTTCATCGGCTCAAAAATCCAAAACGAAACGCAAAATCTCCCAGATCTCTTCAATGCTCTTCTTCACCGCTCCGCGTCAGCCGCCATCCTCCTCATGCCCGTGCGCCGTACCACCGCCTATCCAATCAGACCACCACACAACCGACGAAGTGAAGATTTCGGGCGGCGCCTTCAAGTCGAACTGTACCTGGCTTGAGGCGCTCGCCGCATCGTTTGTCGCCTGCGCCTCCCACGTCTCAACAGCATCCAACGATTCTTGGACTCACGACCCCTGCTCTACTTCCAAGTTGGGGTGAGGCGGAAATCGAAGCTCCACCGGCGGCGATTGCACAGGTTGCGGTGCCAGATAGATCCGCTGCGGCGCCGCCACGCGAGGTCGCGCTTCCCCTTCGTCACGCTGGATGGCCTGATGAATGTGGGTTGTTCCCACAGCGTCTGGTATCGACGGCTGAACGAATGGTGGCGCCACGAGAGTGGGTTCCTGCACCTCCACTTGCTCACTGTCTCGCCCAACGCACGTCCCCATGACGAGCAACACTGGCGTTTGTGGTGACATGTAGCCAAACTGGCGAAGTCGGTAAGCGGTTTGCGTGTACGGTCTGCGCAATCTCAGCGTTCCAGTGCGCATCTTCATGCACATCGGCAACATCGACCAGCGCACTCTGTGGCACCACTTCCGCTCCGTTCGCGAGAGCTTCGCGAGAGCTTCTCGTCGACGGCGGCGGCGTTCGCGAATCTCCTGTCGACGGCGGTCTCGCCTATGCCGGTACTCCAGCGTGGCGATGTCAACAGCATCGCTGCGGGTCGATGAGCCCGACGCTCTAGCGGGCGACATGGGTAGCGTGTGGGAGGCTTCTACATGATTTTCGCCTACTCGGCGACGACGGTGAGCGGGCTGACCCGCGGGGCTCAGCTCGGCTTGGGCGGCGGTGCGCTTGCGCCCGCGGCGCGGAGAGGTCAGCCCTGCAGACGGGAGCACGTACCGTGCGTCGCACTCAAGTTCTCGGTCTTCTGCACATTTTCGATGGCGGGTCGGCGGCGAGGGAAAGTAGGCTGGAGCGGGCTTCCCACTTCGATTGGACCAGCCGTGTTGTTGACGGCGCTGGGTGTAGAGGGTAACAATCCAGGTGGCGGTGCAGGATCAGCTTCGTTACTGTTGTCGGCGGGTCGAGGGTGACGAGGAGCAACCGGATCCAAGAGAGGCAGCTCAGATTCCTCAGCGCTGCGTTTCCGGCCGCGGGTCATGAAAGGCGGTGAAGTAGTGTTGACGTGCGGTAAAGTGCGCGGTTGGTCCATGTCTGCTGTCACACGATGTTCAGCGAGACGATTCAGCGCAAGTGGCAGCGTTGGACGGGAATGTTGGATGTCCAGGGCGGCGTTCCCAGAATTAGCATTACGGATAGATGGTGTAGATGGGCGTTCTGATGTGGTAGAACTCATTGGAATTAGGGAGCAAAACGACTCAGGTTGCAAAGGGGCGAGCGACGAGTGGTGAATGCATGAAGGGCAGAAGCTGCGAGCGCTGCTTGTGTCGAATGGGATGACTCCCCGGCTGGAGGAGCGCCGGCGTCATGGCGAACACGGTGGAAGCGGCCGTTTCCGCTCTGGGGGCGACGATGTCGGCGGTAGTTGAAGCGGCGCATGGATAGATTGGTGGACACTGAGTGAGCTCGTGGCATGTTCGCTGCAGTCGCAATGATGAGCGCAGCTCGCGAAAAGTGGCGACTGCACACACAGGACGACAGCAATGAGCCATTGGGACGTGTCCACGCCTGCGACGTGCGTTGTCAGAGATCTTGCGCGCCTGCGGGCGACTGAGAACAGGTGCGATACCTGTATTTGCTGTATTCTTGCATGCCAGCGAGTGGCCATCATTAGGATGATGACGTCACGCCCGATCTCGATTTCTGACCTGAACAGCGAGAAACAAACCATCGAAGATTGATGAGGCTCCGTTCATTCTCCAAACAAATTCTCCCTCAACGTTTCGATTTTAGTTCATGTATCAACATTTCCTTTATTACTTGCAAGTATCACTTCATATGTGGTAATCTAAATGGAGTTTGCCGCATTGCAGTACATCATGTTTCACGTCGAAGCTTCGACACTCACAAATGGGAGTCACGCATGTACTAATCTGTCTTCTAATTCACTGAAGCATTATTCCAGTCTCTCATTCACTGACAGAGCATCACGCCTTGCAATCAAATTGCTCAGCATCCCATGTCAAACGTCACTCTTTGACCTCGAACAAAGGGATTGTCAGCGTGTTTGAAGCTCCGTTGCCCAGAAAAAACATCCGAAACAATGGAGATCACCATCAGTCCAGTCGTCACAGAGTACGAACTTCCCACAGTCCATCCCGCACTTACCAATGTCAGTAGAGGTCACATGTGCATGAAGAACATCCAATTCTAGACACATTCAAAGCAGTACTTAAACCAGGTTCTCAGAACCCGATGATCCCATGTCCTTTCTGGTCGCAGCCCCCCGACGCCAGATACCCACCTTTTCGCACAAGCATTCCTCATCGCTGTGTTAGCCGTTTTCTTCTGCGTCGTTCTCCACACAACCTTTCTTTCAAGAGTTAAGGGGGCTGCCCCTCTGGTCGTTTCGAATTACGTCTCGGAGTATTTGTTCTTTTTGATCGCACACCGCCACAACAACAGCGGTATGGATTTTGTTTTTTCGAAGGGGGACGAGGTCTTCATGACTGACCCCGAAGTGGATTTGGAATTTGTGTGTGGGGAGGCGGGGGCAGACGGATACATTCCTGTCCCCATGGATCGATGGGAGAGGCGAAACGAGGCGGCGCACGAACGGCTCACACCCCCTCCGAGTCCCTCTGCCGATTCGGAGGAAGAACTCTACGTCGACGAAGGGGGGGATGTGCTCATGACAATGCCGTGGCTCCCGCTGGAGGTGATTGAGCACCTGGCGGGCAGCAAGGGGTACCGCTCTGTGCCCCTCGTGCGATGGCTCCGGCGAAGAAGCCGAAGCCGAAGTAATTCGCCCAGGGTCTCCCCCCCAAGATCGCCTCAGCCAGCCTCCCGCCATGGCAGCCCGGGCGGGAGGGATTGTCGTTTTCCGCGCTCGCCTTTGCGCGCCAGTGGCGGCATTCGGAAGCCGGCCGCTTCCAACAAGCTCATCCTCCGCGGCCTCTCCAGCCAAATGTTCAACACGAACAAGTTGCTGTCAATGTTGGCCCGGGAGAAAGTTGATGTCGTGGGAATGAGTTTGTTTGGGAAACGGTCGGATGTAGATGAGGCGAGCGCGGAGGTAAAGTTCGCCACCCGCGAGGGGGCGCAACAAGTATACGACAATCGAGATGTATACTGGCAGGAGGAAATGATCACCATCTTCCAAGACGGTGATCCTCTTCTGGAGGCTTAGATAGGATGGCCTGGTTATGTTGTGAGTCCACCAGTTGTGCACCTGTTTTTCTCGTCTCCTTGGGATACAGGAGATAAAGTGAGCAGACTGGTTGGAAGGTTGTAGGGAGTTGATAGCATTGTAAAAATGATGTAAAGTATGTGAAACCAAATGTACCTGTTGTGTTATCCCTTTCTTACCATTGAGCTCTCTAGTTTTGTAGAACAAGTCTTTTCAAGTGAAGCCATCACTTCTTACATCATGCCCTGCAACGGTCTTGGGAGTTTGGGGTAGAATGTAAAAAGCATATTAGGCATACAATCAGAAGCAGAATTCACATTTCACACGAAAGCGGAAATACACAATGGAGGTGTCGGCTGGCACATCTGGAAGTGTACGTTGGCTGGTCAAGGCGCAATGACGAAGTGCCGGGCCATTGCGCTTCTGATTAAGATTGGGAGGAACGAGAGAGGAGCAGCAGCAGTATGCGGAAGGCTGTGGAAGTCCATGGCTACAATTTACTCTCTCGCTTGTTTGCCAGATGCGCACTTCTTGACCTACAATGCGATGTAATTATAACTTAGTAAAGATGCAGCTCGTGGGGAGAACGCGACGGTGCCCGCGGACGACAGTGGCCGGCCAGTGTGACGCGTTTTTCTCATCGATCTGGTGCACGGGTTTATGCAGCACCTTTCGCATCCAGGCTTGGAGCGCAAAGGAAAGGGATCTTCTGTCCGTGAAACGGGGGTGCTACATTCTTCTGTACTCGCTTCGGTGGTTTGAAGAATGGTTGAGGTTGCTGTGGGAGAGTGTGCGCTTGTGTGGTTGCAATGCGCAAGAGGGGTGCTGAGTGTTGAGGTTCGATACCTCTGATTTTACTGAAGAGGTAGAGATGTGGTGTCTTAAGTACACCACTGCCAATGTTTTCTGCTTCAGAAAACTACTACGGTACACTAACTATGTAGGAGGTAATGACACCCGAGCGTGGGTGCAGCAATCCTTGGTGGAGCTATGGTGCTGAAGTGGATGTCTATATCTACTTCAGTGCCGAAGTGGATGCCTTCATCCACTACAGAGAGGCGGGACGTTGTCGACAAAGAGAGGCTCATACATCGCGACGGCGACGGCGACGCCGCCTGCTTCACGTGAGGGAAGCGACAGGTGAGCTCACCGTTTTTTATTTTATGGCAGGTCCATCCGCTGCCTTCTTGGCTGAAAGATGAGCTTTCAGAGCTTCCTTCTCGACAGCGGTGGCCTTCGTACAATCATCAATCCAATGCCGTTCACCTTCACGCTGGCATGGTTCGTGCGGACAGAACGGGGGAAGTCGTTTGGATTTCTGGCTTGCGCGCTTCTGCTCTGTTGAAGAGCTTGAGGGGGCTGGTGACTCGCCACTCGTGGCAAAACTTACAAAGTTTCCTTTGCGGGGTTTTGAAACTCGCGTTCTAGAGGGTGGACCATTGTCTACGATCTAAAATGCTTCGGACACAGACATTGCGTGTTTCATAAAACCTTTGAAGTCCTTCTTCAGAGGTGAATACACCAGTTCCAGGTCTGTTTCGAGACGTTGTTGCAATGTTCTGGGACGGATAGTAGCTACAATGTGCTTGACTGATAATTTAGGATGGTCATTCATTACCCAAATGAGCCCATTCCTACGCAGCGTAGACACATACGACGTGAAAAGCCTCTTCATTCGCGAGCGGGAGGAGCTGTCAGACATGTCCATCGAAAGTTCACGTTTGATTATAGCATTAATTTCTGTCACCGTCATAGTGTCTTTTTCTTCCTCGGCTTCGGTTTCCAAATACCTACGAAGTTTGGCATCCGTAAGGTCCTCGGACATCTTGACCGTAGGAAGGTATTCCAAATCAATACAGGACTGAAGCCATTCAGAGTCTACACAGAAGCAAATACTGACCGGGCGGACAGGCTCGGTGGTGGTCGAGTCAATGACCGAAAGCTGTAGCGCTCGTTCCATGACTTCCTTCGAATACTGGTCGTACTGACGTAGAAATATCCGAATTGACCTTGGATTGGTGTTAGAGAGTCTTGGGTGGTCCACGGAAAAGGCTACGGACGATGGTTGCTGAAGAAGATATTCCATTTCTTCTCCAGACTGAGCGGTGGGCGTCGAAGCGGACGTTATTGTGGTGATCGAACAAGCGAAACGCGATACAACCAGTATCGGCAGTGATCACTGTGCGCTTGTGTGGTTGCAATGCGCAAGAGGGGTGCTGAGTGTTGAGGTTCGATACCTCTGATTTTACTGAAGAGGTAGAGATGTGGTGTCTTAAGTACACCACTGCCAATGTTTTCTGCTTCAGAAAACTACTACGGTACACTAACTATGTAGGAGGTAATGCCACCCGAGCGTGGGTGCAGCAATCCTTGGTGGAGCTATGGTGCTGAAGTGGATGTCTATATCTACTTCAGTGCCGAAGTGGATGCCTTCATCCACTACACTTCCCTCCTTTAAAGGCCAAGCGCAGCTTTTGCTTTCTGAGCCAGATCGGGGGATGTGGTTTTTCGACGAAGTAGTTTTTGCAGCATAACTGGAACGTCCTTGTAGATCTGTTTGAGAGGCTCCAAAGTGTCCTCTGCCTCATCAAGACCTTTCCAGCGAACATGAACCAATAGGCCTTCCTCGCTTTCCACCAACTTAAGTAAACGTCCTACGGGCATACCGGTCTCAGATGAAAGAACGTGGGACAAAATGGCCTCTTTGTTCAAGGATTCGTCATGGTAGAACTTCAACCGAGAGCCATGTATGTCCTTGAGCGATCCGTTCCTGAGATCTTCGACTTGATAAATGTAGTCCGAAAGTGCCTTAACAATTCGGCTTGGTCCTCTCCAACGTAACGCGAGCTTCTCACCGGCCGTGAAATCATCTCTTGCCACCAATACAAAATCCCCTTTCTCAAAATTTGCTAGAGTGCCCTTGGAAGCCCTTTCTCTCGACTTCTGTCTGTTGTTCTGTAGCGCATTGTGCACTAAAGGTTGTAACTCGGACATCAACTTTTGCAGAGCGCCCATGTTGGTACAGCGCTCTAATCGTGCTGCGCGAATGTTAACAGGCTTCGTGGTAGATGTGCGCAGGAAGGTAGAGATAGGGGGAGTAGGTTTGAGACCCATGAAGGCGGTGATTGGTGCAGTGTTGCTGCGGTGAGGAGACGGGGTGTTGTTCAAGATGCTCTGGATGATTGGAATGAGATCGGGCCATTCTTTGAAATCCATTTGATACTCGGATGTCAACGCCCGAAGTGTTCGGATGAGTTCTTTGCCAAGTCTTTCCACTGCCCCATTGCTCCATGGTGTGTAGGGGAGCGTGAAATGATGCGGTACGCGAAGATACTTCGTAATTTTCCTGATGGTCTCGTTCTTGAAGTGCGTTGGACCATCGGACATCAAGCCCTGCGGAACATTAAAGGCAGCGCACCAGTCTACGATAGAAAGCGCGGCGTTGTCCGATGTCGTTCCTGAGGTAGGAAAGAACCACTTGTAGTCGGAATGATCATCTCGAAGCATCAGGATGTATTTAGACCCTACATGACTTGGTCCAATTTCAATGTAGTCAAACTGGAGAAGGTCGTTTGGCTTTGACCCATGGAGTGCCGGACCAAAGGGCCTTGGAACTTTCTCACCTCCAGTGGTCGAAATACAGTGGATGCAGGCATCTACAAAATCCTGAATGTCTTTCGACAGTGTTGTCCAATGATAGTTCTTGCTCAGAGCATTTGATGTAGTTTGCCTACCACGATGGCCGGCGGGACCAGTGTGGGCAATGATGCAGAGTCTCAGCTGAAGGTTCTCAGACTTTTCTGGGATCCAAATGGCTTCTGAAGAGGTTCTCCAGATTCCATTAAGACAATGTAGATCTAATGGGCGAACGTTGGAGTGTTGGTCTTGTTCCAGTGCTACTTCTTCTGCAGATGGCCAGCAGAATTCATCGGTGTTGGCGGTTGGCAGAATTGGAATCTGGAGTAACCTTCGGACAATTCTGAGTGCAGACCAACGCGTTAACATGTCAGCCCACACATTGTCCAGTCCACTGATGTGGAAGCATGTATACAAGTATATACTGAGACGCACAGCCCAACGAAGAACCTTTCGTGTTGAGGATAGGCTGAGATCCGGGATGAGAGAGAGGGTCGAATATGAAAACGAGGTTGTTGTGGTCTGTGAAGAGGTCGAATCCTGCGGCGGTGGCAGCAAGCCAATGCATTCTCTCGACTGTAGCCATTATTGCGAAAGCCTCTTTCTCCAGAGTCGACCAAGCCAATTGAGTCGTGTTGAATCTTCCGGAACAAAATGCAAGCGGGCTGTGCCTTTGCTCGGCGTGAGGGAGATGGAGGTCCTCTTTCGGTACTTGCGTAACGATACCAGACCAAGAGGTGTCAGATGCGTCTGTGTAAATTCATAGCCGCTGCCGCTCGTCGCGATGAGCGAGAGTAACCAGATTAGCGAGCGCCTTCTTGCACTGATCGAAAACAATGTTTTCTTTCTCATCCCATCCCAGATCCTGCAATGATACGTTCGCTACAGCTCGTTTGGTGCGCTTACCAGCTACGGCATATACCCTTTCCAACATTTGGTGTAGGGGCTCAATGAGATTCGTGAAGTTCGGTATGCCGGTTTTGACCCACTGCATGGCGCACACAAACTGTTGCAAATGGGCTCCAGTGGTTGGAGGTTCCATGGAAAGGAGGCCGTCAAGCTGTCGAGGGTCATGGCGTACTCCATCTGCGGATACAATTCGTCCACACCATTTAATGGTTTGAGCAAACAGGATACTCTTGCCTGGATGTAGTCGGATCGAATAACGTGCACAGGTTTCGAACAGCTTTCGAATTCCTTTCAGTAGTCCCTCCACAGTTCGATTGTGGAAGCAGTATGTCATCCAGCCAATAGAGAATCTGCTGGAGGAGCTCCTTGGGGAACACTTCTGCCAGAATGGATTGTAGATGTGTCGTAGCGTTTGTTGTCCCGTGCAGAACTCTGGTTGGTGTGTAGACGCCATCAGGCGTTATGAATGACTGGAGTTCCTGCGAGGCCTTATCCAAAGGGAACTGCCAGTACCCATGAGAGAGATCAAAAGTGGCGAAGAACTTGGATCCAGCCAGCTTGAGTAGTTCCTGTTCAATATTCGGCATTGGAAACTGATGCTGGACTGTGAACTTGTTGATGGGCCGCAAGTCTACAGTGAATCGGAAACGAGCTGGTCCAGGTTTGGGGACAAGAAGTGGTGCTGATGCCCATGGAGACGACGGATTGGGGTACACCATACCAGCTCGAACAAGATTTCCAACGAACTTGTCAAGAAAATCCCGCTGGTCCTGCGAGTACTTACGCAGACGGACGCGAACTGGCTTGGCATCAGGTGTAACGGCAATCTTCAGTGGCTTGACTTGTGCTGGTGGTCCTGAGGAAAGCGAGGTTCTGAAGATGTTGATATGTTCATGTGCCATTTCGCTGAGAAGGTTCGCCTTGGTTTTCTCCAGTCCATTTCCAACTGCCACTTGCAACATGTCTTCTACTGCTTTGTGGATGCTCTCATGCTGCTCACTGTCAACTGTGTCAAGAAGAGCTGGGTCTGGAAATGGGTCTTCAACCCGTCGCTGGGCATAGTAGTTCACCCTTGGACGGTCGGGCGCAGTTGTAGTTGACTCGGATGTTGTACTAGAGCAGTTTAGGCGTACAATCATGAGACGGCTGACGTACCCACCTGCCGAAGTGGATGTGGGGTTGCCGACTTGTGGGCAGTCTGCCCCATTCAACGCGAAGCGATTTCTGTCCAGCAGAGTATGAGTGTCTACACGCAAATGCTGCAGTACGGGTCTGCCGATGAGTAGATTCTCACAAGCCAGATCGTTATCAGCAACCAAAAATGAGATCTTCATGAGTGCCAAGTTTCCAGATGCCAGGTGTAGAATGGTGCGCGGTACTGTCCATGTGCGTGAAAAAGAGAAACTCTCTGCTTCTGCCTGATTATCCTTCCTTAGTGCCACAGCCAACGTGACCTTCTTGATAGCAGAAATCTTCCCGATACCTTGCAAGGTAGCTGACTCTGCGAGTGTAGGTGACACAATGCTTTCGTCATTGCCATCATCACAGCGACCGGAAGTCTCGACGGAAGTCATGCCATCGGAAACAGTAACAGAACAGCTTGCGTCTGTAGAGTACTGGGCAAGTTTCACACGTCCCACACTACCTGGCTTCGCTTTGACTTTGTGAGACCTTGTGTTCTTGGCAGGTCCATCCGCTGCCTTCTTGGCTGAAAGATGAGCTTTCAGAGCTTCCTTCTCGACAGCGGTGGCCTTCGTACAATCATCAATCCAATGCCGTTCACCTTCACGCTGGCATGGTTCGTGCGGACAGAACGGGGGAAGTCGTTTGGATTTCTGGCTTGCGCGCTTCTGCTCTGTTGAAGAGCTTGAGGGGGCTGGTGACTCGCCACTCGTGGCAAAACTTACAAAGTTTCCTTTGCGGGGTTTTTGAAACTCGCGTTCTAGAGGGTGGACCATTGTCTACGATCTAAAATGCTTCGGACACAGACATTGCGTGTTTCATAAAACCTTTGAAGTCCTTCTTCAGAGGTGAATACACCAGTTCCAGGTCTGTTTCGAGACGTTGTTGCAATGTTCTGGGACGGATAGTAGCTACAATGTGCTTGACTGATAATTTAGGATGGTCATTCATTACCCAAATGAGCCCATTCCTACGCAGCGTAGACACATACGACGTGAAAAGCCTCTTCATTCGCGAGCGGGAGGAGCTGTCAGACATGTCCATCGAAAGTTCACGTTTGATTATAGCATTAATTTCTGTCACCGTCATAGTGTCTTTTTCTTCCTCGGCTTCGGTTTCCAAAATACCTACGAAGTTTGGCATCCGTAAGGTCCTCGGACATCTTGACCGTAGGAAGGTATTCCAAATCAATACAGGACTGAAGCCATTCAGAGTCTACACAGAAGCAAATACTGACCGGGCGGACAGGCTCGGTGGTGGTCGAGTCAATGACCGAAAGCTGTAGCGCTCGTTCCATGACTTCCTTCGAATACTGGTCGTACTGACGTAGAAATATCCGAATTGACCTTGGATTGGTGTTTAGAGAGTCTTGGGTGGTCCACGGAAAAGGCTACGGACGATGGTTGCTGAAGAAGATATTCCATTTCTTCTCCAGACTGAGCGGTGGGCGTCGAAGCGGACGTTATTGTGGTGATCGAACAAGCGAAACGCGATACAACCAGTATCGGCAGTGATCACTGTGCGCTTGTGTGGTTGCAATGCGCAAGAGGGGTGCTGAGTGTTGAGGTTCGATACCTCTGATTTTACTGAAGAGGTAGAGATGTGGTGTCTTAAGTACACCACTGCCAATGTTTTCTGCTTCAGAAAACTACTACGGTACACTAACTATGTAGGAGGTAATGACACCCGAGCGTGGGTGCAGCAATCCTTGGTGGAGCTATGGTGCTGAAGTGGATGTCTATATCTACTTCAGTGCCGAAGTGGATGCCTTCATCCACTACAGAGAGGCGGGACGTTGTCGACAAAGAGAGGCTCATACATCGCGACGGCGACGGCGACGCCGCCTGCTTCACGTGAGGGAAGCGACAGGTGAGCTCACCGTTTTTTATTTTATGGCAGGTCCATCCGCTGCCTTCTTGGCTGAAAGATGAGCTTTCAGAGCTTCCTTCTCGACAGCGGTGGCCTTCGTACAATCATCAATCCAATGCCGTTCACCTTCACGCTGGCATGGTTCGTGCGGACAGAACGGGGGAAGTCGTTTGGATTTCTGGCTTGCGCGCTTCTGCTCTGTTGAAGAGCTTGAGGGGGCTGGTGACTCGCCACTCGTGGCAAAACTTACAAAGTTTCCTTTGCGGGGTTTTGAAACTCGCGTTCTAGAGGGTGGACCATTGTCTACGATCTAAAATGCTTCGGACACAGACATTGCGTGTTTCATAAAACCTTTGAAGTCCTTCTTCAGAGGTGAATACACCAGTTCCAGGTCTGTTTCGAGACGTTGTTGCAATGTTCTGGGACGGATAGTAGCTACAATGTGCTTGACTGATAATTTAGGATGGTCATTCATTACCCAAATGAGCCCATTCCTACGCAGCGTAGACACATACGACGTGAAAAGCCTCTTCATTCGCGAGCGGGAGGAGCTGTCAGACATGTCCATCGAAAGTTCACGTTTGATTATAGCATTAATTTCTGTCACCGTCATAGTGTCTTTTTCTTCCTCGGCTTCGGTTTCCAAATACCTACGAAGTTTGGCATCCGTAAGGTCCTCGGACATCTTGACCGTAGGAAGGTATTCCAAATCAATACAGGACTGAAGCCATTCAGAGTCTACACAGAAGCAAATACTGACCGGGCGGACAGGCTCGGTGGTGGTCGAGTCAATGACCGAAAGCTGTAGCGCTCGTTCCATGACTTCCTTCGAATACTGGTCGTACTGACGTAGAAATATCCGAATTGACCTTGGATTGGTGTTAGAGAGTCTTGGGTGGTCCACGGAAAAGGCTACGGACGATGGTTGCTGAAGAAGATATTCCATTTCTTCTCCAGACTGAGCGGTGGGCGTCAAAGCGGACGTTATTGTGGTGATCGAACAAGCAAAACGCGATACAACCAGTATCGGCAGTGATCACTGTGCGCTTGTGTGGTTGCAATGCGCAAGAGGGGTGCTGAGTGTTGAGGTTTGATACCTCTGATTTTACTGAAGAGGTAGAGATGTGGTGTCTTAAGTACACCACTGCCAATGTTTTCTGCTTCAGAAAACTACTACGGTACACTAACTATGTAGGAGGTAATGCCACCCGAGCGTGGGTGCAGCAATCCTTGGTGGAGCTATGGTGCTGAAGTGGATGTCTATATCTACTTCAGTGCCGAAGTGGATGCCTTCATCCACTACAGAGAGGCGGGACGTTGTCGACAAAGAGAGGCTCATACATCGCGACGGCGACGGCGACGCCGCCTGCTTCACGTGAGGGAAGCGACAGGTGAGCTCACCGTTTTTTATTACTGTAATGGTGCTCGTCAAGTGATGTCGCCATATTGACGATGACGTCATGGGAGTGGATGACAAGTGACTGGCGCACTTGCAATTAACGAGAGGAACACAACTTGTCGTTTTATCAGCTCAAAGATTCAAAAACCATTTTCAAATGATCTCCGCGCTCTCAAACGCTCCTCTTCACGCATCCGCGCCAACCTGCAGACTTACGCTTCCGCTTGCCCCTGCGCCGCGCCGCCGCCTATCGAATCGGACCACCTCACAACCGACGATGTCAAACTATTTGGCGGCGCCTCCAAGTCGAACCGCACATCGCTTGAGGCGCTCGCCACACCGCCTGTCGTCTGCTCCTCCAACCTCTCAACAGCAGCCGCCGAAACCTCGCCCCACCACCCCTGCTCTCTCTCCAAGCTGGGGTGCAGCGGCCGTCGGAGCTGTACCACCGGCGGCTCCATCGGTTGTGGCGCCAGGTAGATGCGGTGCGGCGCAGATTCGTCAAATCTCACTTCCCTTTCGTCGCGCTGGATGAGCTCATGAACGTGAGCTGTCCCCATAGCGTCTATTACAAACGGCTGATCGAATGGCGGCGGCAGGACAGTCGGTGGCGGCACATCCAATAGTCCACCAACCTCTTCACCGTCAACGTCCGCGTGAGGGGCACCACTGGCGCTTGCAGTGGAATGTCGCCAGTTTTGCAACCTCGGTGAGCGAATCCAATGCCCCGTCTGCGCAACCTCAGCGCCACAGTGCGTCTCTTCGCGCAAGTCTGCAGCAGCTGGTGGGGCGTCCTGTGGCGCAACTTCCACTTCGTTTACCAGAGCTTCTCGTTGGCGCCGGCGTCGTTCCCGGATCTCCTGTCGACGGCGATCTCGCCGACGCCTGTACTCCAGCGTTGCAACATCAACGACATCGCTGCGGGTCACGGATCTCGAAGCTGCAGCAGGCGGCATGGGGTGCATGTGAAAGGCTTCCACATTGCTTTCGTCTACTCGGCGACGACGGCGAGTGGGTTGATCTGCGGTGCTCAGCTGTGCTTCAGTAGCTGTGCGTTTGCAACCCCGTCGCGAAGACGGCAGCCCGGCAACAGATGACATTTGCTGTGCGTCTTGGTCATGCCTCCCAGAATCCTGTCCATTGCGCTCGGTGGTTCGGCGACGTCGGGAAGTAGGGTTGAACGGGCCCCCACCTTGGAGTTCCGCTGCGGTGTGGTTTACGGCGCTGGGTGTGGTGAGCAACACTGCAGTTGGAGGTGCAGGTCCAGCTTCGTTGTCGATCGCGGCAGCTCGACGGCGACGACGAGCAACTGGGTCCAAGAGAGGCAGGTCGGCTTCCTCCGCGCTGCGTTTTCGGGCGCGGGGCGCGGAGGACGACGATGTTGCGTTGGCGCGCGATAAAGTGGGCGGTATGTTCATATCTGTTGCCTCCCGCTGCTCTGCCAGACGATTTTGAGTGGATGGCAGCGTTGAATGTAAAGGCTGGATGTCATGGGCGGCGTTGAAAGGCGCAGCTGCGCGGTTCGGGTGGGTAGAGGGCGTAGAGGGACGCTCTGGTGCGGCGGAAGTCATTTTAAACCAAAGAAACGACGGAGGCTGTACCGGCGGGAGCGACGGGCAGTGAACGCGTGAAAGGCAAAAGCTGCGAACACTGCTTATGTAGGGTGGGATGACGCCTCGGCAGGAGGAGCACCAGCGTCATGGCGGTGAGGGTGGAAGCGGCCGTTTCCGCTTTGGGAGAGGCAAAAGCGGGGGGGGGTTGAAGCGGCGCATGGGGAGTAGACAACTTAATGACGTCGTTGCGTGTCGCTCAGCTGGGAGCCTTGAACACGAAAGCTGCGCATCTTAGTCGCAATGAGCGCAGCTCGCGGAGAGATGGCGAATACACACGCAGGACGACAGCAATGAACGATTGCTACGTGTCCACGGCTGCGACGTGCGTTGTCAGAGATCTTGCGCTCTTGGTTTGTCAGCTCACGTCGCAGCTCCTTGGATGATAAGAATAGCTGAACAGGGGTAGCGTTACAAGAGTGGGATCTAGAAACGACACTGGATCCGAGCTTCAGCAATGGATCCCCTTCTCGTGATTCACGAGATGGGGATCCAGTGCTGAAGCACCGAGTTGATGGTGTCACTTTCTGAAGGTGACTGTAAATTCAATTCGAAAAGGAGAGAAAACAACGAGCTCATGGGAATATGACGACAATAGAACTAAGTGTGAGAGACTCAATTACAAAGAAACTGGATTTCGAATGCTGTCACAGCTCCTTGCGCATTAGGGAGTTAGAATGTGACAGATGAACCAGGCAATACGGGTTACGTTTCTTCACACATACATATCACGGCGATGTGAGCGTGTGCTCCGTCCTACACGCCACAAAGGCTTTGGGCCATGCTGGGATGGTGGAGCAAGTCTGAAAAGAAGTAATTAGTGGTAAGGAGTCCAGTAAGGACTCCTTATCTGGAGCGTGCTCTTCCGATAAAAACCGCACACGTACACGTACTGCTCAAATGTTACTGACGTAAGAACAACGCCTACGGATAAGACCGTTATTGAAGAAGCAGACGCCAATGGTACGCGTCAAGTAATGACGTCATGATTACCACGACTTCACAGGCAAGTGATGGCGCAGATGTAAGAGGAGAACAAAACTTGTCATCTTTCTCTTCACTGTCGAGCTACTCGTGGACAATTCAAAATCCAAAACAAATTTGAAAGTGCTACCCGTCTTTCGTGCGAGCTCACCCGTTTTCAAGCTGATCATGCCCTCCTCATTCTCTTTCTGGGCTTACGAAGCCATCTCGCACACTCAAAACTATCCATTCCCCTAACCACCTCCCTTCATTCTACTCTATTGGCTCGCCACATTTCGCTCTCTGACCTCGCTCCCCCACCAATCCCACCACCTTCTTCAGCTAGATGCGCGATGTATCCATCGATACAGCTTCGTAATGTGATTTGTAGTTTCACAATCTCATCTATTTTCACCACCTTGGGAAACGAGAAGTATGAAATGCAGCTGTGGTTGGGCCAATTGGTCAACCGCACGGCCGAAAGCGTATGCGACCAAACCAGTACCGTGTACAGGTTTTAAAACGATAGACTAATGCTATGAGCTGTGGAACCAGGTGTTCACAGTTTACCGGAAACCAAAGTGGTTCAGATGTGTCCCGTTCTCGCATCGACTTGCTTTCAGTAGCTTGTTTGCCTCTCCATTGTTTTCCAGCAGCATCAACGCAATCTTCGTGCGACGTTGGGTCGCAGCTCTGACGGTGAGTGAAGAAGACAAAGAAGAAGAGTAAAGCGTTATAGGTGAATGGCAGTGGTTCGCATACCCCACGTGATACGAAATACGCGCTCACAACAATCACAACAACACAAATTGTGTTATGTCGATCAGCTCTGGACATCAGCCTTCATTTCTTTGTCTGGGTTCGCTCCACATACTGCTGATTCAGGAGTATGTGGGCATAAAATAGGCCATCGCCCAGAAGAAAAACGGCCATAATATGCGTAGCAACCAGTTGAGAATTGCGCTCGCAATACGGTTGAACAGCGGTTGATGCCAAAGTCGCGTCCAAACAAGCTGATGTTGGGTAGCAGCGGAGACATTCCAGGACACGGCCACAAGCAAAGCCAAATCTGATGTCTTGCTTGTGTTGCGGACGCAACGCTACTATTGCACTACGATGTGCCTTATGATGCAAGGAGGTAACCTCTACTTGTTTCTCTATTTGAAAACAACACGTCAGTTTCCGAACACCTCCGAAGTTTGAAAGTGTTTGGAAACCGACGTTAAGATCCAAATAGAACTCCAAAGCTTGATACGCACCGTCGTAATCGTTTAAAGGTCACTTTCTTAACACAAGGTTCAGCACTGGTGATCATTTCATTCTTCACGCATACCAATCAACATTCTGGCAGTGGCTGTGGGGAAACCTTTGTGGAGGTGAGCAGTACGAAGAAAGATTTCGTACAGAATCGCGATTGAAGTCAGGAAACAACGGTTGTGCAACCCGTAACTTATCGCATGCAAGCATTGTCGTAAATCCGCTGCGTAGCAGGAACGGATGGGATACGAGCCAAGCTTTTTTATGGGATGGGACGTATGCGGGACTTGGTTACTTGCAAAATATATGAGAGCTGGATCGGTATGTAACTTGCGGGGCTTCCCAGCATTCTACGACAATGCGGTAGGACGTCCGAATGTTTGGACAGGCTGTCAACGCTCGTGGATGGGTCATACTTTCTATAGCTCATGGGAGCGGTTTTGCCTATCTTCCTTTCCAGTGCGACAGATACTGGAAACAAAACACCCTGTTACGACAATGCTGCTACCCATGGAGGATCCAGACACATGCGCAGTAGCTTCTTGACGAGAAGTTGAGATTGCTCTTCGTCAAGCACGACGACCAGGTGAATGGCCGACAACCCATCACATACTTGACTGGCGGAAACATTAAAAACCCCAAGAGTGTGCTTCTGCTCTTCTATTTGCTCAAAGTGTTGTTCAGCATCGGCTCGGTCGTTTCAAAATTCATAAGAACCTGCTTCTGAAGATTACACGATTCGGATTCCTTGGGGGCAAATGAAAAACACGGCCTGGGCATGGTCGGCGATACATTGTTCTTGATGCTATACTATCTCAACTAATGTAAACATTACAACTGGCCTCCTTTCCAATCAATCTCAGCTGGATTAATACCTAAGGCTTTTCTCTGCAGTTTCCGTTCTTTCCAGAAGCAAAGAGAAATGTCCATGGCCAGTTCCGGATGCCTTTTCAGAAATTCCTCCTGCTTGTTGAGTAAGCGAGAACTTTCATCTCGCAGGTTTTGAGCGACCTCTGCGAAATGTTGCTTTTCTCGAACCAGCCCATTGACATAAGCTTCCAATTGTTCGTAATATGTCTCGTATTGAACAATAGTTTCCTTTTGTTGAGCCAATTGAACATCTCGTTCTTGGTTCAACGTTTCCAAAGCCGATATCCTCTCTTCCTTCGTATCCACAAGGTCAGAAATATCTTTGGTAGCCTTGAATAAGGTACTGAGGTATTCCGTCTTCTCGGCAAGCATGCCTCGTAGCAAATCATTTTGCTTTTGACCCAGTTTGAAGTCCTCTTCCATACATTTGAACGCTTTCTCCGCTTCAAGAGATCTTGCTACTTCTCCATCTCGCTTTGCCTTGACGTCCTCAAGCTCGTCCAACAATGAAAACCGGTTCATGTCTTTCAGATCGAGTTCCATCTGTAGACTGTCGTTTTCTTTTGCGGCAGCTTCCAATTCGTCCCCTAAATCATCTCGCTCCGCACAGACGTTCCCTAACGTCTGTTCGAGATCGGACGCTTTACCAACCGCTTCTTCATAGGCCGTTGCAGCCGTATCCACCTTATTACGCATATCGTGTATCACTGCATTTGAGCGGTGCAGCTCTTGTTGATGAGCTTTTTGGATTTCTTGCATCTCCAGCAGGATACTTTTCTTTTCTGCTTCACTTTCTTTCACCTGCTGTTCTAAACCAGCCACACGAGAAAACGCATGATCTCGTTCCTGTTCGCAATGCTGCAAACGACGACGCAGTTGTTCAATCTCATTCATGGTCAATTCATTTTGGCTACGAATCGTATTCGCTTCATTCGAAACTTCATCCCTTTCCGAACAGACTTGGTGCAAGTCCGCTAGAGCTCGGTTTCTTTCCAAGACCAGCTCTCCAATCTTCTCGACCTTCTCTGCTTCAATACTGGATAACGCAAAAGAAAAGGACGCGCATTTCACTTCCATTAAATTGCACGTATAAGGGTACTTGATAGAAGAGATAAAAGCACTTTTCATTGCGTTGATGTTACCGTTAGGCGAGTAGGCGTTCATTTCTGTTTCCAAAAGCTGCAAATTACGTGGAGCTCAGCGAAGAAGTGTAGCAACAACGAAGGTGATTGACGAGCGAGCGACGGCATCGAACATGATGATGCAGAGAAGATGGCACTTAATAAGTGAACAACATTGGGCTGACAATGATTGTTAATTAGAAGCATAGCAATTAGAAGCAGATAGCGGGTGACGCAAGACCTAAGTGGCTCTCTATAGTAGACTCGGAAGCGGGTCACTCACGGTGATGACCAATCTTGGTGGGCGGCGTGAATGTTGCATATGTACTAGCGTACACCGTAACGTGAATTGAAAACACCTACTTGGGGACTAATTAATGATGCGAAGACTTCACCGAAGGAACTGAGGTAACACAAGACTGTGATATTTACATGTTTGCGGCGACTACCGAAGTGTATGTATGGCGATGAAGAAGTGTAGCTCTATGTAGCCCGACGAGAAAGAAGACTCTGAAGCTGGACAGATTGGGGTTCATAATAAAACTGTAAAGCATGTCGAAATTGCTCACCAACATACACTTTGAAGCTTTCTAACGCCATGCACACGACGCGTCGAGCATTGCCTTACAGCGATACATTCACGCCGCCGTTGGTCGTGTGATTGCGCGAGCTCGATCGAGCTCGCGCCCGTTCAATTTCGTGCCAGGTGCGCCGCGCAACGGCGCGCCATCTGCAAGTACCGTTGGCCAACACGTGTACAGTACTCTCTCCAACATCCCGGCGCTCGTCGCCGCTCATGTCGGCGAAGCATCGCGCGCGGAGTGGACTCCCAATTGCAACGCCGCGCGCGCACGGAGCAGCGAGCGCGCGAGCGCGTGCGCACGCAGCTCAACACGTCCCGAACGGCAGCTGTGCAGCCGTCGTGAGCAGCCGCACGCGCGCTGCTTGGGCGGCTGCGCTGCTGGAAAAGCCGTCCCGACGCTTCCCGACTCAGCTGCACCCACCCTCTCAGCCGCTACTGCGCACATCCGCTCTGGTTGGTGCATATCCTCTCTTGCTCTCGAAGGCGCTTTTCCGGCATTCTTACCAGTCGGATCGAACGAGCTTTGTGACTGAATGTATGCCGCTCGGAGGAGTGGAACGCCGTACTCGAGGCTGTTAGAAAACGGCAGCTCAACATCGTCGTCTTTGTCGTGCTTTTGTTGCTTAAGCTTCAGCCACCTCCTGCACTATCCTTTCTTTGCCCATTCGCTCTTGCACATTCTCACCTTCTTGCTCTCCCATCCGCTGTTTTACGAACTCTCTATCCCTTGCTTGGCACAGGGCGTCACAAACGCTCAGCCTGTTTCTCGTAGCGTCGATTGGCTCTCGGACAGAATCTATGTCAGCGGTGGAATCGCGACGCCATACTAGACACTCGATGCTTGTTCAAAACGCTCTTCACCGGGTCGGACAGCTGCTCTTCTTATTGTTTGTTGTGCTGTTTCTCTATTTTTGTGAACCTCACTGTTGCCGTTTGAGCCGACTGGCATGCTGATGTATGGAGCATGATGCTGATTTTGAATGACGGCTTGAACCGCAGGAATGTTTACATTCTGACGTTTCTGTTGCGGTTGTGATCGCGGATGTGTTCTGTTTCTTAGAAACTGCAGTGATGTGTTTCAGGATGCATCCATCTCATTTGTGCATCATATAGGCGAGCCCCGTATCGATTTGGCATGTGCGTACATACTAGTATCATGAGAGTCACTCACATATGCATATGAAGCAAATAGATTGTTCTTGGTTGAAGCTGAGTCGACGAGCGGGGAAGAGACGGCAACAACAAAGCCACCCTGTACGGCGCTTTTGGTGAAGAAAAGAGTATGCATGTGCTCGTGGCCTTGGGGATATGCCCCACCGTAAACCGGCGTGCGTACGTTTGCAAACCAACCAACGTTTGCGGTGCGTTGACGAGCTATCAAGGCGAGAAAACTGTTCAGCACAGTTGGTACGAGCTTTTCAGAAGGAGCAATGGAATGAGAGGAAGCGCGTTCGTGTTCTGCCTTGATCAGCAAACAAAGGTTGCTCGGAACTTTGGAGTGATACTGTAGATATGTGGATTCAATGCATTCACCTTTGGCATCACGCCGCGGCAAGCGCTGTTGAGCGGATAACAATGTGATCACTGGCAGCAATGGCGGCACTCATATTTCATACTGCTATCAAGCACTTGGGGCACTCTGAATTGGTTCGGCCGCACAACGTTGAGGTGCTAGACGTGCAGCAGCTTCGAAATAAGCAGGCTGGCCGCAGTTGGCAGCAGCCACGGTTGGCAGGGGCGGTGCATTCTCACAAAACATTGCGTGCGTGTATCATACACGCCATGTATATAGCAACGGACAACGACCGCACATTCATCGCACTTAAGCTTTGGAGAGCGCCATGATGGCGGTCTCCAAAGCTTGAGCGCGATGAGTGTGCGGTCGTTTTCCTTTGGTATCTACATGGAGTAGTGGCAGCATTGTGGCTGTCGCAGACGAGCCTGGCAAGGAGTTCTGGCATTTCCAGGACACGCAGAAGTATATTTATTTAGCCTGTAGCAAGCGACCAAGCGCAAGATGTTCTGTAGTGCTCGTCGCGCGAGCCGATCAACAGGTTCCTGATCTGCCTCCGGTGAGAACCATCGTGCGAACAGCTAACAGCATCTGCATACCGCGCTTAGATTGTCACGATCTCAAAAGCCACCCACCCGCCCTGCAATATTGAGTGGAGACCGCGGGAACAGCTTGTCTGGTCTAGTGGAGACCGCTGGATGCGAAGAGTTATTCTCTTACGCATTGTGTATATACCTTATAGGCATTTACACCCCCTCCCGTCCAGACATTAAAGATCTTACGCTACAAGCGTCGTATAGGCGAACAATATAGCTTCTGTTCTTTCAGGGTGCCCTCGTCGCGCGGAATGAAGGAGACAAAGTTTAGCCGCTGACCGCCCCCGGAAGAGCCGCAACTTAATGAGTAATTTGCATGACGTCACCATGACCAGCGCGTTGACAACTGACTGGCGCACATGTCCAATACACCGTCACGCGCTTCAATGCACGTTTCAACTGCAACCAAATTTTGATACAAGCCAACGGCGGCGTATCTCAACAACCCGCTACAGCCATCACTGCTGTAAGCCGTGACCAAATGCCAAAGGCGCGCTGCCAAAGCACCTGAGGTTCCCTTTTGTTCCCTTGTTCCCGGAGATCTCCGTCAGACGCAGGTGGCTCACTCGATCGGAACAAATCTTCGCCGTTTGACGTAGCATCAACACAGCCGTCGAACCTTCCATCATTCGAAGGCAGCGTTCATCGCACGGTATACGGCCAGTCTACAAACGGGCAGCATGCACTTGAGTTCAGAATCTCCCGCCCAACGGAGCTCAATCACAATGCTTGCCCCTTTCCATCAGAGCCCACCGGTTGCGAGCATTCATTCTATGTACAGCATTTGATGCCTTCGTGGACAAGCGGTGCATCGACGCCACTGGAGTGAGATCGAAACCGTCGCTTCACGGCGTGGCCACAACCATCGCCAGTAAAGGCTACTGAGCTCGACAGCCACTGGCCGTACGTGATGTTTGAGCAGGTGGCTTCAACATGAAGAGACGGTTGACATGTGACTGGCGCCGCTGTAAAATACTTGTCGCGCGCTGTATGATACATACAGCCTGTAGCCAAGGTCCCTGCTTCCATTCTGGTACAATTCCTTACCGCTCCGTCGTCCCCTTGGCTCCAAGTGAGCTATCCTCGCTGCAGTCCTTCCGAGATCCACGCTCGCCCATGTTGCTCTGCCTAGTGAACTCTTTGGCACCAACATATGGATACCTCACTGCTCTGACCTCTATGTCAGCGCGTGTTAACCCATGGATGTTCGTTATGCTTTGCCTTCATTGAAGGAAACATTTTCATGACATCGTCCTTCTGGAAAGCAATCGAATACGAGGTGTCAATGGCCGCGACGCTAACTTTCCACAACGATCGCAGTATTGGATTTTGGGAACAAACAAGCGATTATTCAACGGCGTTAAAATTGCTTCTAACACCACATGTGCGTCATTTGAAGAAGAAACGAATCCAACTCCATGTCTTGGTAGAGCTATCCCTTTATATTACTATATTAATCCACTGATGTTTGGTCTTGGAGATTGCTGTTGTTGCGTATCGTCCTCTGCGTCCCGTACTCTTTATGCTTGTTCCACCGTAATGCGCATCATTTCTCTGCGCGAACGATCTTCCTGTTATGGAATCAACCAGCCGAAGCTGAACTGAGGGAGTGGTTGAAAGGAAAAGGCAAAGACGATCTGCAAGCTGAGGGAGGCAGCGCGTCTGTTGTGATGAATTCGACCATGATGACTAGCATGACTGACTGAATCGTGATATTCGAAGACAGTCAAAGTCATCATAATTTTTGCCGTAGTCAGTCAGAGGCTCAGTCACAAATAAGGGCCTGGGCTTTACTCTGCCCTTTTCGTTCCTTCCAAAGGCAGAGTGATATGTCCATCGCAAGTTCTGGATGCCTCTCCAGGAATTCTTCCTGTTTCCTGAGAAGCTCAGAACGTTCTTCATGCAGCTTTTGGGCGACATTGGCGAACAATTGTTTTTCTCGAGTGAGTCCGTTCACATAAACCTCTAAATCTTCGTAGTATTTCTTGCACTGAAGAATGGTTTGCTTCTGCTGGTTTAACTCAATTTCAACTTCTTGCTTCAGCGTTTCCAAAGCCGAGATCCTTTCTTCTTTCACATCCACAAGGTTGAGGATGTCTTTTGTCGCCCTGAACAAGGTACTGACGTATTCAGTCTTTTCCGCCAACATGCCTCTTAGCAGTTCATTTCGGTCATGTGCCAGATTAAGTTCCGTTTCCATATGAATAGACGCTTTCTTGACTTGCAAGCATTCCTCTACGTCTTCTTGGTGCTTCGCCTTGACTTCCTTTAACTCTTCCAACAAAACAAAGCGATTCATGTTTTTCAAATCGATGTCCATCTTTAGACGCTGGTTTTCATTTGCGGCAGATTCTAGTTTTTCCACTAAGGATTCCCGCTCCGTACACAAGTTTCCCAGCGTCTGTTGAAGATCTGACACTTCCGCAACAGCTTCTCCATAAGCTGTTTCAGCTTCTTGCATCTTAGCGCTCATATCCTCAATCACCTTATAGGAGCGGTGGAGCTCTTCCTGGTGGTCTTCTTTGACTTTTTGGAGCTCTTGGCGCATGCATATCTTCTCTAATTCCCCTTCCTTCTGCTTCTGCTCCAAAACACCAACATGTGATAATGCATCGTCTCGCTCCTGTTCACACTCCTGCAGACGACGCAAAAGTAGTTTAATCTCATTTCCGGCCAGCTCCTTTTCCCTCCGAAGCGTAGCTGCTTCATACGAAACCTCATCTTTCTCCGTGGATATTTGCTCTAAGTCCGTAAGCGCTTGGTCCCTTTCTAAGACCAGTTCACCAACCTTGTCCTTTTTCTCTGCTTCAACAATCGATAATGCAAATGAAAAAGTGCTGCATTTCACTTCCCTTAAGCTGCACGTATAAGGGTAGTTTACCGTTGACAGAAAAGCATTCTTCATTGCAGTCCTGTTGACGTTCGCGGAGTAGGCATTCATCTCTGTTTTCAAAAGCGGCAAAATGCGTGGCGCTCAGCAAAGAATTGTAGCAACAAATGAGGTGGTTGATGAGCGAACGACAGCATCTAACATGAGGATGCAGAGAAGATGCCACTTAATAAGTGAACCACATTGGGCTGGCCATGATTCTCAATTAGAATCATAATCGCATAACAATTAGAATCAGATAGCGGGTGAAACAAGACCTAAGTGAGCCTCTGCAATAGACTCGGAAGTGGGCCACTCAGGGTGACAAAGAAGCTCGGCAGGCGGCGTGAATGTTGCGTGTGGGATAGTACGCCGTAACTTGAATTAAAGCCCCTACTTGGAGACTAATTAATGATGCGAATGTGGAAATCGCTCACCAGCACTTCGTGGGGCTTGTCCGCATGTGCCATGCCCACGACGTGTCGAGCGGTATCTTACAGCGATACCTTCACTCCGGTCCACGTGCGCTCGAGCTCGCGCCACTTCGATTTCGCCCCAGAGACGGCGCGCGATCTCAAAGTACCGCTGGTAGATACGTCTGATACACTCGTACCTTCGTGCTCGCCGCCTCTCCGACATGCCGGCGCACGTCACCCCTGAATGTTGGCGCAACATCGTATGCGGAGTGGACGCCGATCGCAACGCCGTACGCACACGGAGCAGCGAGACCGCGAGCGCGGGCGCACGCAGCTCAACAATTCCCGTACGGCAGCTGTGCGGCCGTCGTGAGCAGGCGCACGCGCCCAACTCGGGCGGCTGTGGTAGTTCAAAACCCGTCCAGGCGCTTCTTAACCCGCCTAACCCGCCTAACCCACCCTCTCAGCCGCTGCTGTGCACATCCACTCTTGTACATGTCTTTTCTTGCTTTGGAAGGCGCGTTTCCGGCATTCATACCGGTCAGATCGAACGAGCTTTGTGACTAAATCTATGCTGCTCACAGAAGTCGAACGCCGTACCCGAGGCTCGGTGGTTGTTCAGGACGCCTTTCAATCCGTGTAGTAGTTCAACATGGTCGTCTTTGTCGTGGTTTTCTTTGATTAAGCTTCAGCCATCTGCGCTCTCATTTGGTTTGCCACTCGCTCTTGCACATTATCACCCTGTTCTTTTCCCATCTGCTTTCTTACATACTCCATATCTCTCGCTTGCCTCAGGACGTCACATTTCGTCAGCATGGTACTCGTAGCTTCGATTGGCTCTCGGACAGAATCTATGTCAGCGGGGGTATTGGAACGCCATACTGGACGCTCGATGGTTGTTCAAAACTTCACCAGGTTGGGCATCTCGTGTTTTATTCTATGTTGTGGTGTTTTTCTGTTTTTGTGAACCTCACTGCAGCCGTTTGAGCCAACTGGCATGCTGACATATGGAGCATGATGCTGATTGTGACTGACTAATTGCAGGAGAGTTTAGCAAACCAACGCTTGCGGTGCGTTGACGACCTATCAAAGCGAGAAAACTATGCAGCTTGTTCGGAACTTTGGACTGATAGATATGCTGATGCAATGCATTCACCTTTTGCATCACGCCCCGGCAAGCGGCATTGAGTGGATAACAATGTGATCACTGGCAGCATCGGAGACACCCATATCTCATACGGCTATTCAGCAGCTTTGGCACTTTGAATTGGTTTGGGCGCACAACGTTGAGGTCGCTATACGTGCAGCTGCTTCGAAATAACTTTACACAGGCTGGCCGCTGCTGGCAGCAGCCATGGTTGGCAACGGCGGTGCATTCTCACAAGACATTGCGTGCGTGCCATGGCTCTCTTCAAAGCATGAGCGCGATGATTGCGCCGTCGCTGTTCCTTGGAGGATAGTAGTCGCAGAATGGCGCAGAGTGTGGCTGTCGCCAGATGAATGGGTCCAGGCAAGGAGTCTACCTTGTGTTGCGGTAATTGGGGGCGCGGTCGGCACGATTAATGAGAAAGATGGTCGCTATCGCCCTTGGCTCTCAAAAGAGTTGCGAGGAACGGACAAGACAGCGTGATTGCTTGCATCTATGGGCGACGATTGGAGTAGCCACTTCATCGGCTGTGTCGTGCTGGAGGCCGACAGTTAAGCATACAGCAGAGACAGTTGCGCCCCGCTTCAAGCTGAGCTTGAAGTAGTTAATAGTGTGGCTATAGAACGCGACTTATAGCCACAAACATCTTGTGGAACCGTCCGCGGGTCTCCTTAAAAGCCCCACGGACGGATCAGTAAACTACAGATGTCCCGGCAGGCGTCTGGTTGAAGCTCTCTGCGCCTCCCTCCTCCTTCATCTCTACAGGCTGTTGCACCAAATTAGGAGTGTATGCGCGGGATGCACGCATGACGTCATCATGACCACGGCGTTGGCAACTGATTGGCGCACATGTATATATACGATATCCTGTTACGCGTTTCAACTGCAAAAACGTATGAGAGGCAGGTTGAAAACAAGACGATGTGAGTTGAGGACTGCTTCTGTAGAGTCTGAGATAGCAGTCCTCCATTTATAGGCAAACAAAACACACGAGAGCATGGAGGTAGTAGTTCTATGCTCTCTAAACAATACAAGTTCAAATACAGTAAAAGGTCACGTAAGTAATAACACATAACTACAAATATTCAAAGTCACTGAGATCGTAGTGTTAAGAATGTAAAAACTTCTCCCGTGTAACACGGCAGCGTTACCCCGTCGCAAGCACGTTTTCCAACGAAAACACTCGGAGGCAGGAAATCCGTACGCCAGTTTGAGTATCAAACGGTGAAGTAGAAGGCTCGCCGATCTGACAAAATCAATACAGGTACATTTTGTAGCAGCTGGGAGGCAACCATGTAAGGTTCTTGAGATTTAATCGGAACAACGAGAAAGACAATGACCGCCATGAAGTACAGTTGTAGCTTTCGCCTCATACAATATTTCTTACAAATGAAAGCAACGCAGGAATGGTACAGCTCGTGATCCAGAACAGCACCATTGCTGTTCTAGAGTACGAGCTGTCTCTATCTACTTTGCCGGGCGCACGGTTGTGCCGAATGCATGCCAATAATTCATTGTATGGATAATGTCATGAACCGAATTCGACTCGTGGTGTAGGGTTGAATCCAAGTACAGCTTCTCACGGAGAGATCGTTGAAGTACTTAAGAATGGTGTGCAGAGGCATCACTTTTGGCTCTTCCTCCAAAGAGGCGATTCACAATCCTTCTCGTATCTAAAACTTGAACGTCATTTGTGTGTTTCTCCATTCCGAAAGAACGACCGATATCTGCATTTTGAAAACGAAATCCGTGAGAATGATAGGGGTCTTGTGTACAGTTGTGATTTTCAGCCTTCTCGTTGAAGGGTGCTTCGCTAATGAAAGGCATTTCGGCATGAGTTCAAACGGATCAGCACACTTCTTACCCGTTAGTGAGGGAGACGCAGCCCCTCGGAGCTTAAGATCAGCAGTGTTTTCTAAACGAGGAGTTTCACTTTTGAAACGAGCAACAGCCACCTCTAGAAATGGATCCCAGTATGTTCCAAACAGTTTGAGAGCAGAATCTCAGAACCTGCTTCCAAGTGATACCTTTCTTGGTCGTGTTGGGCAAGAGAACCAAAAATTCAAATATCTGTGTGGAACATGTTGCCAAAAAAGCGTTGCACACCATGACAGAGGCTTTTTCTCAAACCGACGTTGTGGGTGTGTCGTGATGGGATCATGGCTTCCATACTACAGGGGAAGGTGCAAAATTGGTGAAAGTCTAGGTTACATTCGTGTTCCTTCGCGATGCTTTTACCACCTTTGCAATTTTGTCCTTGGTTTCTGGACTGGATGTAAATGTAGCAGAGTGTAAAGATAGAGAGTGTCTTACTTCGAGGTAATGTTTGCCAGTTTTCTCTTCTGGATGTAATCGATTGGATCCGTGTGTGGTATTGAAATGTCCTCTTACTAAGTCCTTCTTCTTCATTGTTTTGCCAAATGTTCAGTATCCTGAACCAACTCTTAATTCAATCCGACTGACCGGCATAGAGGTATATCGTTTCTCAACCAAGGAAATAATTTCAACTTTTGCTGCTGCGGACTTGTATAACCTTGATTGGGTATCTAGAACAACGCCGAAATGGATGCTTTCTGTATAAATGAAGTCGCTGCTGACTCGTAAAGGTGACAACTCGCCAGATTACTTACATACGAATCTCAGATTGAATACTGAGACCACAAAAAGGGAAAGGGTGGTACGTTTGTGGGTTTTAGTCATCACTCAAATTGCAAGTACGAGTAAGAATCATGTCGAGTCTTTTCTTGATCAACAAGGTGACATGTATTGATTTTGGGGGCAATAATCACCCCAATGCCTCGCTGTTAGCACCAAAGCGTCAACCATTTGTGATGCCGACGACTTGTTCCACATATAGGCATTGTGCATTGAGCACTACGTGTTCTTCTTTTGCTATTCTGTTGTTTAGAAGTCCATGGTGAAGAGATAAAAACATGAAACCCATACCATAATACGGTCCTTTGGAGCCCTCCCGTTCCACAGGAACTGGGTCGATTGCTCTGACGGAACGGAAACTAAGCGTTTGCTTCTCATCAATTGGGATCAACTACTTCGAACGAAAGTGGCGACCGTCTCCGTAGCCGATGGCAACAGGCTTTGCTTGTTTCTTTCGCAAGTTCTGACAGTCTCTCATGCGACGATCGAAAGACGGGGAAAACAGCACATAGGCTATATTTCTCAACCAAAAACCAGGCAAATACTGATTTGTTACTAGAACTTTGAGTACAATCAGATTCTGGCAATAGCTCTTCTCTCTCCTCGGAGCAGTACTGGCTGTACCTATTCAGCCAAAACGTGAAACAGTTTTGCAACATTCCAACTTCAACACTGTCATCGCAGTCCAACTATAAGACAGAAGCTTTTAGGGCGAAACTTTCGGTTGTCTTAGTTTGTCCTTTCAATTGAAGAACAACAGATGCCGGACATATCGTAGTTAAAGAGTGTTGTGGGCTGACCTGACAAACTCCTGTGGATCTCCCGGAGAGAAGGTGCCCATATCATTGCAGTAACAGTAACACAGAGTGTAGATGATGAGAACGAGGGAAAGGAGAATAAGGGACGTTGTCAGATGACATTTCACAGGTTCTTCAGCACTCGGGGTACTGGTATTACAGCTCTCAGATGGGTAAATCTGTCCATCATGATGCCCCATCAAAATTAGAGGGGCTTTGACCCTACATTCCCATTTGATGGTGCATATGAAGAACAGAGTTACTTCCACCTGCATCCAGATTCAATTCTCAATCGTACCACATACTGTAATCCTCATGTTCACCAAGTCTGTGGTCTTGTATGCACATGAATCTCCACACCCAATTGAAAAGCGAAGGAGGGCGTAGGAGTAATTCTAGGATAGTAATACTCACATCGGTCACCTAGAAAGCTTCGGACTTCAGCTGCATAAAAACTTGGGCGGATTGCGAGCAACCAACGACTTCCAGAAGCGCTGGAAAAGGTAGACATTCGATTATCAACAAATACCTGTATCGTCGATGATCTTGAATTTGTTTGCTCGACTCTGAAAATGGTTCTTGCAAACATCCGAGAGGTATGAGGACGTGTCAAGCACCCCCTCGGTACCAGCAACGTTCAGAAAATGCGTTCATCAAACACTGCGGAGAAAGAACATGCCAATTGTTGCATTCAGTACACATTGCACTCCTCCTGTGCTTGTTCGCATTCGAATCTGTCGAGCGAAAACAAAAGTTCCCGATTATGGTGCAGGCCAGTGGTATTCAGGTGAAGATATAATTTGGCCGTCGCAGCAGGCGGCGAACACCAGGACAGCACATGGAAACACAAGCCTACGTGCACGGCCACGGCCACGGGGACACGAGAGGAGAAGCTGTTGATAAGAGGCAACGACACTGATGCAACGTAGATATGAACCTCGACGTCGACATCGACGGTGAGAGGGCTCTCGTCCCAATGCTGTGGTTGCGGGCGGAGAAGGAGCTCAACCTGTTCACGGTGGCAACCGTCGCATTGTCACGTGCATCTCCGTGTGCGGCGGCGGTTTGGAGCCAAGCGTCGTCTCTTCGTTACACGTCTCGTACATAATAATAAATTGAACGACCACAAATAAACTGGCTGTGTTTTAATTAATAATAATGTTCTACCTGATCTCACGTCACTGTGCGGCTTCTGCCTCGAGCCTATCCCAGCCGTTGCCAAGAGGTATGACTCGGTTGGGTCTCAAGAGTTAAAACGTATGCTTGCCCGTCCCCATCGATAGCTAACATGAAAGGCGACAGTATATTGGCGAAGGACGTCTTCCCGTCGTCTCCTCGCGCAGATTTCTTGTTTAAACTACCACTATCCGTACGTGTCTACTGTCGATACGTAGCGCAAAACTGCTACGGTATGTGCAACCCTTATTCCATTCTTCGAGTTTACAAACGCTGTTTCTTCTCCGACCCTAACCCATTGAAAGTTCAAGAAACCGATCGCAAGGTAATATGCGTTAGGTACGAGTGTGTCCAACGAATCAACGAATCCTTGCTGGCTCAATCTCACAACAATGTACGGGCTCTACCGATTACGATCATGGCCTAAGACAACCCGCATCATACTCTTGCTGGCTGTACTGGCTTATCACCACTTCGAACAAATTCATACGAATCTTTGAATTTGTGCGATGAAGAAGGTGGAAGTTGTGCGCGAGGAAGCACAGGACGGCCTGCATTGGAGAATTCATCATCATCCGTTAGATTTCTCAGTTGCCATCGAAGCGTAAAACAGCTACCATGTGCCAATGCGCCTTGTTCAATATCTTGGCGTTGATACGCTAAAATGTTGAACAACAGAAGACGCGTAAGGATTGGAGGGACTGGAGGCATGGGAAAGGATTTCGTTTTCTAAGCACTGATTGGGCCTCTACTCCAATCAGTCCGTATCAGTGCGAAACCTCAGGCGAGGAACGAAAATGAACAGAACAAAAGGCTTCGAGAATGAAGAGTATGAGGTTAGATCAGGAGGCTAACTTGATAGACGGGAGGAGGCGGTCATGCATTCCTCAGTAGTGGAACCATTCGACACATGCCACATACGCATGTGGTACCACCTCTGGATGTTCATCTTCGTTGTCATTTTCATCAGCGTCCGTATTTAAGCCGTCGCAGCTTTCACCTCCCCACATCCACACTCTCAACAACCTGAGAACGGTCGTAGCAAAACATTCCCCAGTATCGAATCACACATCTGCCAATCATGAAGTTCGTCACAACTCTGTTCGTCTCGGTTCTGTTGACATCTGCTTTGGCAGTGACGGTGCCTGAACGCGTGTGCCCCGATCGCTGCCATCCTCATCGCCCGCTCGCCGTGCAGCAATGCGAACATCACATCATCACCCCCCTTTGCGTCGTGAAGAGCTGTGCAAATGGTTTCTCATGCTCCCTGCCGGCAAACTCATTCCTGGTGGCCAACATCGCTCTCTCTAACGTGGAGCTTCTGATGGAGTACAGCTGGGCTGCCGATCGCCGAGATTTGGACACTAGTACGCGATTCCATGGCGCCAACGTTGGATGGAGTTGCAACAACCCCAGTGAGTATCTGAAGTGGCTTGGAGACAACACGAGTTATGGCGGAAGCGAATATGCGGTGGTGGACTTTGAGCAAGCTCGCATTGATGGTGTGTGGACTGACGCAACTACGGTTACGGCGAATGCTGGATGGCACGGCTCCAATCAGCAAGGCGAAGCTCAACTGAGGGTGTGGCTGCGAGGAAAGGGCAGCGACGATCTTCAAGCCGGAGGAGACAGCCCGTCGGTTGTGATTCACCCTGGCGTGCAGATCAACTGCTCCCCGCATCATGTGGGTAACGTGAAGATCGTTCGCGGAGAGAAATTGACGCGCATTACGGTGGAACAAGCGTAAAGAATAGGGGAAGCAGATGACGATACGCAACAGAAGCAATGTTCAAGACCAAACATAAGTGGATTAATAAGTAAAGTAATGTAATGTAAAAATGCAATATGAGGATAGTTGTCGATAGTTAGCATGGTGGCCATTGACGTTTCGTTTTCCATCGCTATTGTGCGCTTGTGTGGTTGCAATGCGCAAGAGGGGTGCTGAGTGTTGAGGTTCGATACCTCTGATTTTACTGAAGAGGTAGAGATGTGGTGTCTTAAGTACACCACTGCCGATGTCTTCTGCTTCAGAAAACTACTACGGTACACTAACTATGTAGGAGGTAATGCCACCCGAGCGTGGGTGCAGCAATCCTTGGTGGAGCTATGGTGCTGAAGTGGATGTCTATATCTACTTCAGTGCCGAAGTGGATGCCTTCATCCACTACACTTCCCTCCTTTAAAGGCCAAGCGCAGCTTTTGCTTTCTTAGCCAGATCGGGGGATGTGGTTTTGCGACGAAGTAGTTTTTGCAGCATAACTGGAACGTCCTTGTAGATCTGTTTGAGAGGCTCCAAAGTGTCCTCTGCCTCATCAAGACCTTTCCAGCGAACATGAACCAATAGGCCTTCCTCGCTTTCCACCAACTTGAGTAAACGTCCTACGGGCATACCGGTCTCAGATGAAAGAACGTGGGACAAAATGGCTTCTTTGTTCAAGGATTCGTCATGGTAGAACTTCAACCGAGAGCCATGTATATCCTTGAGCGATCCGTTCCTGAGATCTTCGACTTGATAAACGTAGTCCGAAAGTGCCTTAACAATTCGGCGTGGTCCTCTCCAACGTAACGCGAGCTTCTCACCGGCCGTGAAATCATCTCTTGCCACCAATACGAAATCTCCCTTTTCGAAATTGGCTAGCTTGCCCTTCGAAGCTCTTTCTCTCGACTTCTGTCTGTTGTTCTGTAGCGCATTGTGCACTAAAGGTTGTAACTCGGACATCAACTTTTGCAGAGCGTCCATGTTGGTACAGCGCTCTAATCGTGCTGCGCGAATGTTAACAGGCTTCGCGGTAGATGTGCGCAGGAAGGTAGAGATAGGGGGAGTAGGTTTGAGACCCATGAATGCGGTGATTGGTGCAGTGTTGCTGCGGTGAGGAGACGGGGTGTTGTTCAGGATGCTCTGGATGATTGGAATGAGATCGGGCCATTCTGTGAAATCCATTTGATACTCGGATGTCAACGCCCGAAGTGTTCGGATGAGTTCTTTGCCAAGTCTTTCCACTGCCCCATTGCTCCATGGTGTGTAGGGGAGCGTGAAATGATGCGGTACGCGAAGATACTTCGTAATTTTCCTGATGGTCTCGTTCTTGAAGTGCGTTGGACCATCGGACATCAAGCCCTGCGGAACATTAAAGGCAGCGCACCAGTCTACGATAGAAAGCGCTGCGTTGTCCGATGTCGTTCCTGAGGTAGGAAAGAACCACTTGTAGTCGGAATGATCATCTCGAAGCATCAGGATGTATTTAGACCCTACATGACTTGGTCCAATTTCAATGTAGTCAAACTGGAGAAGGTCGTTTGGCTTTGACCCATGGAGTGCCGGACCAAAGGGCCTTGGAACTTTCTCACCTCCAGTGGTCGAAATACAGTGGATGCAGGCATCTACAAAATCCTGAATGTCTTTCGACAGTGTTGTCCAATGATAGTTCTTGCTCAGAGCATTTGATGTAGTTTGCCTACCACGATGGCCGGCGGGACCAGTGTGGGCAATGATGCAGAGTCTCAGCTGAAGGTTTTCAGACTTTTCCGGGATCCAAATGGCTTCTGAAGAGGTTCTCCAGATTCCATTAAGACACTGTAGATCTAATGGGCGAACGTTGGAGTGTTGGTCTTGTTCCAGTGCTACTTCTTCTGCAGATGGCCAGCAGAATTCATCGGTGTTGGCGGTTGGCAGAATTGGAATCTGGAGTAACCTTCGGACAATTTTGGGTGCAGACCAACGCGTTAACATGTCAGCCCACACATTGTCCAGTCCACTGATGTGGAAGCATGTGTACAAGTATACACTGAGACGCACAGCCCAACGAAGAACCTTTCGTGTTGAGGATAGGCTGAGATCCGGGATGAGAGAGAGAGGGTCGAATATGAAAACGAGGTTGTTGTGGTCTGTGAAGAGGTCGAATCCTGCGGCGGTGGCAGCAAGCCAATGCATTCTCTCGACTGTAGCCATTATTGCGAAAGCCTCTTTCTCTAGAGTCGACCAAGCCAATTGAGTCGTATTGAATCTTCCGGAACAAAATGCAAGCGGGCTGTGCCTTTGCTCGGCGTGAGGGAGATGGAGGTCCTCTTTCGGTACTTGCGTAACGATACCAGACCAAGAGGTGTCAGATGCGTCTGTGTAAATGCATAGCCGCTGCCGCTCGTCGCGATGAGCGAGAGTAACCAGATTAGCGAGCGCCTTCTTGCACTGATCGAAAACAATGTTTTCTTTCCTATCCCATCCTAGATCCTGCAATGATACGTTCGCTACAGCTCGTTTGGTGCGCTTACCAGCTACGGCATATACCCTTTCCAACATTTGGTGTAGGGGCTCAATGAGATTCGTGAAGTTCGGTATGCCGGTTTTGACCCACTGCATGGCGCACACAAACTGTTGCAAATGGGCTCCAGTGGTTGGAGGTTCCATGGAAAGGAGGCCGTCAAGCTTTCGAGGGTCATGGCGTACTCCATCTGCGGATACAATTCGTCCACACCATTTAATGGTTTGAGCAAACAGGATACTCTTGCCTGGATGTAGTCGGATCGAATAACGTGCACAGGTTTCGAACAGCTTTCGAATTCCTTTCAGTAGTCCCTCCACAGTTCGATTGTGAAGCAGTATGTCATCCAGCCAATAGAGAATCTGCTTGAGGAGCTCCTTTGGGAACACTTCTGCCAGAATGGATTGTAGATGTGTCGTAGCGTTTGTTGTCCCGTGCAGAACTCTGGTCGGTGTGTAGACGCCATCAGGCGTTATGAATGACTGGAGTTCCTGCGAGGCCTTATCCAAAGGGAACTGCCAGTACCCATGGGAGAGATCAAAAGTGGCGAAGAACTTGGATCCAGCCAGCTTGAGTAGTTCCTGTTCAATATTCGGCATTGGAAACTGATGCTGGACTGTGAACTTGTTGATGGGCCGCAAGTCTACAGTGAATCGGAAACGAGCTGGTCCAGGTTTGGGGACAAGAAGTGGTGCTGATGCCCATGGAGACGACGGATTGGGGTACACCATACCAGCTCGAACAAGATTTCCAACGAACTTGTCAAGAAAATCCCGCTGGTCCTGCGAGTACTTACGCAGACGGACGCGAACTGGCTTGGCGTCAGGTGTAATGGCAATCTTCAGTGGCTTGACTTGTGCTGGTGGTCCTGAAGAAAGCGAGGTTCTGAAGATGTTGATATGTTCATGTGCCATTTCGCTGAGAAGGTTCGCCTTGGTTTTCTCTAGTCCATTTCCAACTGCCACTTGCAACATGTCTTCTACTGCTTTGTGGATGCTCTCATGCTGCTCACTGTCAACTGTGTCAAGAAGAGCTGGGTCTGGGAATGGGTCTTCAACCCGTCGCTGGGCATAGTAGTTCACCCTTGGACGGTCGGGCGCAACTGTAGTTGATTCGAATGTTGTACTAGAGCAGTTTAGGCGTGCAATCATGAGACGGCTGACGTACCCACCTGCCGAAGTGGATGTGGGGTTTCCGACTTGTGAGCAGTCTGCCCCATTCAACGCGAAGCGGTTTCTGTCCAGCAGAGTATGAGTGTCTACACGCAAATGCTGCAGTACGGGTCTGCCGATGAGTAGATTCTCACAAGCCAGATCGTTATCAGCAACCAAAAATGAGATCTTCATGAGTGCCAAGTTTCCAGATGCCAGGTGTAGAATGGTGCGCGGTACTGTCCATGTGCGTGAAAAAGAGAAACTCTCTGCTTCTGCCTGATTATCCTTCCTTAGTGCCACAGCCAACGTGACCTTCTTGATAGCGGAAATCTTCCCGATACCTTGCAAGGCAGCTGACTCTGCGAGTGTAGGTGACACAATGCTGTCGTCACTGCCATCATCACAGCGACCGGAAGTCTCCACGGAAGTCATGCCATCGGAAACAGTAACAGAACAGCTTGCGTCTGTAGAGTACTGGGCAGGTTTCACACGTCCCACACTACCTGGCTTCGCTTTGATTTTGTGAGACCTTGTGTTCTTGGCAGGTCCATCCGCTGCCTTCTTGGCTGAAAGATGAGCTTTCAGAGCTTCCTTCTCGACAGCGGTGGCCTTCGTACAATCATCAATCCAATGCCGTTCACCTTCACGCTGGCATGGTTCGTGCGGACAGAACGGGGGAAGTCGTTTGGATTTCTGGCTTGCGCGCTTCTGCTCTGTTGAAGAGCTTGGGGGGGCTGGGGACTCGCTACTCGTGGCAAAACTTACAAAGTTTCCTTTGCGGGGTTTTGAAACTCGCGTTCTAGAGGGTGGACCATTGTCTACGATCTGAAATGCTTCGGACACAGACATTGCGTGTTTCATAAAACCTTTGAAGTCCTTCTTCAGAGGTGAATACACCAGTTCCAGGTCCGTTTCGAGACGTTGTTGCAATGTTCTGGGACGGATAGTAGCTACAATGTGCTTGACTGATAATTTAGGATGGTCATTCATTACCCAAATGAGCCCATTCCTACGCAACGTAGACACATACGACGTGAAAAGCCCCTTCATTCGCGAGCGGGAGGAGCTGTCAGACATGTCCATCGAAAGTTCACGTTTGATTATAGCATTAATTTCTGTCACCGTCATAGTGTCTTTTTCCTCCTCGGCTTCGGTTTCCAAATACCTACGAAGTTTGGCATCTGTAAGGTCCTCGGACATCTTGACCGTAGGAATGTATTCCAAATCAATACAGGACTGAAGCCATTCGGAGTCTACACAGAAGCAAATACTGACCGGGCGGACAGGCTCGGTGGTGGTTGAGTCAATGACCGAAAGCTGTAGCGCTCGTTCCATGACTTCCTTCGAATACTGGTCGTACTGACGTAAAAATATCCGAATTGACCTCGGATTGGTGTTGGAGAGTCTTGGGTGGTCCACGGAAAAGGCTACGGACGATGGTTGCTGAAAAAGATATTCCATTTCTTCTCCAGACTGAGCGGTCGGCGTCGAAGCGGACGCCATTGTGGTGATCGAACAAGCGAAACGCGATACAACCAGTATCGGCAGTGATCACTGTGCGCTTGTGTGGTTGCAATGCGCAAGAGGGGTGCTGAGTGTTGAGGTTCGATACCTCTGATTTTACTGAAGAGGTAGAGATGTGGTGTCTTAAGTACACCACTGCCGATGTCTTCTGCTTCAGAAAACTACTACGGTACACTAACTATGTAGGAGGTAATGCCACCCGAGCGTGGGTGCAGCAATCCTTGGTGGAGCTATGGTGCTGAAGTGGATGTCTATATCTACTTCAGTGCCGAAGTGGATGCCTTCATCCACTACAGCTATCCAGAAGGTATCGGTGATGATAATGTTTCCGTAAAGGTAGGCGAAGCATGAGGAGCATCCATGAAGCATTAATACGTGCTGACGTAGAGGGCGCGGCAGTGAACGCTTGTAGTATCACTGCGTCGAAGCTCGCCCTAAAGCGTTATGCTACTAGTGCGAGGAACATGGGCGTGCAGCCAAGGGGACGACGCGACGATAAGGAATTGTAAAGTTTAGCAGAATGGAAGCAGGGAAGTTGGATACAGCGCGCGACAAACGGTATACAGCTGCGCCAGTCAGTTGTCAACCATGAGTTGTGGCCACGCCGTGCAGAGGCGGTATGAAATGTTGTACATTCAAAAGGTAGAATCAATGCTCGCCAGCGGTGGGCTGTTACGGAAATGGGCAAGCACTGTGATGGAGCGCTGTTAGATGCGCCGTTTATCGTGGGATGAACCCAGCGTTGGATTCGAAATTCGAATGCTGTGCTGATGCTACGTCAAGCGAGGAAGAGTTGGTAGGAGTTAGATACGATCGAGTGAGCCACCTCCGTCGCAAGGGGAAGAAGAATACGTGTAGCGATTTTCACCAACGGTACTGTAGCGTTTGCTCACAGCTTACAGCAGTGATGGCTGAGGCACGACGTGCAACCATTGGTTGCAATTGAAACGTTTAATGAAGCGCGTGACAGTGTATGTGGTACATGTGCGCCAATCAGTTGTCAACGCCGTGGTGCTGGTGACGTCATACGTGCATCGCGCGCATACACTCTTACAGTGAAAGCTCTCGTTGGGGCGCCTTGTGCCACAGCGCATGAAGCGGCTCCTCGTCGATAGAACGAGCCATTGCGCTGTGCTACCCGTTTGCTGCTCCGCTTTTGAGCCGAGGGCGAAAGCGGCCATCATGCGCACTACGCGTGCCGACCGCGTCCTCAAATACTGCAACAGTCAGCGCCACAGAAACACTCTGCGCCATCATCAGGAACAGCTCATTTGATTTTCGTACATCATTAGTACCGATAAAATACTTCATTCTTGTATTGCCATATATTTGGGCAACGTTTACATTTCCTAGTTCAGGTTCCGTCTTGACAAGTTTTCGTATCACAGCCAACCGGGTTTCGGGATGTGCGAGAATGTCGAACAAAGCCGAAATTATCCCAATTCGCTCTCCACTATTGCTTCAATATCTGACACAATTGTGGCAAGCGTATCCACGAACATTATCCCCCGCGGTAAGAATAGGCTTCACATTTGAAGCTCCTACACCACTCCACCATATATACTGGATCGGTTTTTTCATTTCATATTTTCCTCGAAGATCATGAACACCATTGATGTCACACACCGTGCATGACAAAATAATTTCGGCCTCTTCCGCAGACTTGCAGTCACATATCCGGCTATTAATTAGAGCACAACCAAAGAGGGCTCGATTACTGCGCTCATGCGCAGTCCCTGTCAAGAATCTTAAAATGTCGTGTTCTCTAGAATCTCCAAAAATAGTAACTCTAGTAAGAAGAGCTGGCGTGTTTGTTTCCAATTTTTTGTAGTGCTGCGTCATTTAGCTCGGTGCTACATCTAGCGGAAAGAGGCTGTGGGGCAATTTGGAGACGGTGCCTGTTCGATGATTGGTAAGCCTTTTTGGTCAGCTTATTCATTGATTCATTTGCGTCTGTCGCGCCTCTACGGATACAGCCAAAGCTAAGCATATGATCTTCAATGTGTCTCATCAGTCGATGCATTTTGGTGTTCACTCGTACTCCGAGTTTTTTACACAGAAGTGTTCCAAGGTTGAAGCATTGCTCTTGTAAGTGATTAATATCACCAACTGATCTACGCGACGCTTCTGGAGAACAGTTAACGCCGAGAAGCTCTTTGTATACCGATGCCATTTGAAGAGCAGCCTGCACTAAATTGTCTTTGTCTGGCTCTCGAGATGATATGCCCATGAGAGCAAACCACAGGAAAAAACATTGCTCTCTTCGGAAAATTTCAGACATTCCCGATTGTTTTTTTTTGGAACTCACAACAAACGGAGCAACTTTTGGAATCCTTGATAATACCGAAACATCTAACATACGCTGGTTTGCAATGGAAACCGCCCGAGTAGTGGAGTAGAGACATTTTCGGTCCTGGCCAAGTAACTCACCTGCAATGTCAGCGATTAATCGGTATATTCCAAGGTCCAGATTGTGCAAGGTGTCAAAGGCAACAATTTCATAAAGCAAAAACGGAGATGTACCCAGGCCATAGATTGCAGCCAAAGCGGGGGGATATTCATGAGCGCTCATTCGTGATAGATACTTGCGAGCGATCTCGAGATTCCCTCTCTCCCTCGTTAGAAGCTTTCGTCTTGGGACCGCGTTTGGAAGCCTATTTTTTGCAGTTAGCAACTGAAATGCTACCGTTTTGGAAATACCTCTTCTGCTTGCTCTTGCTCGAGATTGTTGAACATGGCTAGGGTCAGGACCTTCATCACATTCATGAGCTTTGAAAGGCATAGCACAGAGTGAACAGTCTCGAAAACTGTTGGCGTCTTTGAGCGCAAGGAAACCCCGTTCTTGGGGTTAGTCTGCAACTATCATTGTCAATCTGGGGATAAACACTGTCTCACGAACAGCCACTCTAGCCTTTGACGCTTCAAGAAGATCTTTGAAAGCGAGAAACAAGAATCGGTGAAAGAGTTGGAGTCTCTCTCTTCGTAGTTCTCCTTGCGATCGATCTATGCCGAATGTGTTCACACAAGGGACAATACCCACATCATGCCATTCTGTGGATTTTGCTCTTAGGTTATTGAACCGGACCCTCATGGTATTGGCACTTTGTGAGCCAGAGTTCGACAAAATCGTTCCATCGCAATAGAGGTCTATACTCAGAACCACGATGTTTTCTCTAACCTCTTTTGAAAACCTTTCCAGAATGCACGAGTCTCATTGTGCTGAGAAAACTATTTCTCCTCCGTTACTCTGTACCGCAAAGTGCTGTACACCAGAACGACCCCCGACTGACTTCAATTCCTCCAACAGGAGTTGTAGAGTGGAACGAAAAACTCCCGTTTCGTTCTTTCGCCATGAAGTTTCAATGGAGGCAGTTCGCCAACCGTCATTAAGAACCGTTCATTTTCGAACACGATTGACATAGGAGCTGAAACTTTTGGGACTTCCGAACTGATTCGTAACGTGCCGAAGTCGTTGCGGAAGATGATTTTCAATATCCATCACCATTTTTGCTTCGCTGGCTACCTGTCCCGAACTCATTTGATGCCCAACACAATGATCCAGCAGTATCTTACAGGATTGATGGCTCTCTTTGGGATGTGGAGATGGTTCTGCGGATCCCATAAACACTGGATAAGAGCTGTCATTGTAAGCAGTATAGAAATCGAATACCATGTCGGAAACGGTTTTGGCGCCATTCAAGTCATCTGTGGAACTGTCCGCAGAGGTTTCAACAGGGTTATCATTGTAAGGTTCATATTGAACCTCATCGGTGTTGCTTGACGTAGCTGGTGGCACGTTCATGCGATAAGTACCGTCAGTTTGAAGCGTTCGCCCAGAATTGGAAGCAAAGCTGTTAATTCTTCGACGGATTGGGTGAGACCGCTTCAAGTGGCGATGCAGGTTTACTCGAACGGGGAAAATACGGTTGCAAATCCTGCATTTGTGCATATGAATACAGAAGTAGATGAAGGAGAAAGGTGCACGGGTACGATGGTGCAAAGAGACTACAAAGTTCGTCATGAAACTTCGGTACGAGTACCGAGGACAAGTTTCGGTTCGACGTCCGAAAATGAAGCAACTAAGCGTTTTTGTCTTTCGATCGAGTTATGGAACGAAAGGGTTTACTCACCGCATGTATTTGGGCTCACACAATGTTTCAGGTTTCACTCTTTCCCCGGCAGGGGTTTCAAGTGCGGTTTTTCAACATCGTGCACCAAAACCATGAGAACACCAGGCGCAGCCCATTCTAGAGTACGAAGCGGGATTTCCAAGCCCCGGGGAAGAGTCAATCGACGAACTATGGTCACAGTAGGCCGAACAGAGAACCATGTGGAGAATTCGAGCCAGGCGGGACCTGCACCTCTGCCACGACTACAACAACTTCCCCCTCACGTTGTTCAATCTACTACACCGAGGCAAACAAATGTTGGAGCACAGGAATCCCCGCCATGCGAAGGACCCTCGCTTCCACGGGCTTCAGACCCCATTTCTGTGCCAAGAAGCCCGAGGGTTGACAATGCAAGACGTCCTATACGACAATGCACACCGCCTCGGAAAGCATTGTCTGAGGGCATAAACAAAATGGTTTCGGAATCAAAGCGTGTATTTGAAGCTTTGTCGGGAGGACTGAAAATGGTATGCGATACTATTTCGACCTCAAACAATGAGGTGTGCAATACGTTGAATGCCTTCCGAACAGAAGTACAGAGAAGCACAGAAGAGATTGTGAAGGAGCTCAGAAGTAGTAGAGAGACAATGGCTATGGCAATGGCCAACAAAGAAGCTTCGGGAGTCGCAATAGATGACCCTCAAATGATGATAGAGGTACGATTTTCTTACAATGTTTGGAAACCACTCAGTGACTAACATCTTCTTATGGGCATTTGATATATCGTAGAAAGCCGATTTGCTTCATGTAAGTTTATCATATATTTGCGTTGCGATGTGCTGTAGAGTACTAACTATCTTAACAGGAATATTGTCGCTTCATGTGCTGTCAGGAGTTCTTACGTCCAGATCGAGGGGAACACTTGTTTAATATTTCAATGGATCTTGAGAACCCTTCTTCTACAGTCAATGATAAGGAATGTTCATGGTTATGGAAGGGAGCAGGCTTCTTTTGCAACGGAGAGAACATAGAGGAATTTCTAAATAAGAACATAACGCTTGCTAAGCGGAAAGGAGAGACTGTGACTACAATCTCTGCATATGCATCTCGTGCGCAGAGTCGGGCTCATGAAAGCATACGAAAGTTGATGGTGAGTTATCCATATTTTTAATTGCCTTGCCTGCTCTTTCTAACATTTTCACAGTTTTCGTCTTTCTGTAACGCGACGCTGGTACATTGCCCACTGAAGCCGAGATCTCAAGCTTCGGCACAGGTGAAGAGGGTGTTCTCGCTAAAACTTCTTCAAACAGGTGAGCATAGAATGAAGAAAGAATTTCAAGACGCTTGGAGATCTGCCTGCGTATCAGGTGTCACAGAGGCCATCGCAACTGGTAAATCAGCTAAGAACAATCTTAAAGATCATGTTATTTATGGAAGTTTGGAAGAAATACCTGCTGAAATACTCGAGGTGGATCCGGTTCAAATGAACATCTACAGTTTGGGATTTGTATCGGTTAAGGTTTGTTGAGTAACATACTATTTTTGAGGCGACTTCTGAGTTATAACACACAAATGTATTTATTCTAACGATCACAGGTATCAAGGGCTATACAAAAGGTTTGTGGTGTCAAATATGGGGGAATGAATAGATCACATGCGCCAGTATGGGCAAAAGAAGTACTGGAGCTGAACGAGCTTATAAGTGAAGGGCAAACAAGTACAGAAAATGTATTGGAAGAACCGGGGAATTTATTTCCTAGCATTTTATGTTCGGTTAATGTGTGCAGCGTACTAAGTGTTACCGAAAAGGCAAATCTAGCCTCACTTCGAATGATATGAAAGAGGATTTGAAACGGGTGTCAAGTGTTTTACGAAACTTTGAATCTGTGAAAATGCATCGGTTGAAATAGTGATTGCGTGAAGTGGTATCTGTTGTGCGAAAGTGAATGGAACTGTAAGAATTCTACCTTTTCTATACAGCATTTTTGTTCATCTTTAAGGTACAAATATGTACTATTCAACCAAGTTTACATTGTGGTGTTTTGTGCGTGTTGAAGATGCTTAGTTTTGCAAAAGTTGTATTGTAGGTTCACAGTGTAAACTACTCATGAATGAAAATTGAAGCTGCTTTCGTGTCCATAGATTGAAATAGAGGCTTACTTTGGCACGGTGACGAAGTCATGCGCAGCTACGAGCCATACACACAGATAATCGTCGCATATCAAAGGGCTGTATCGTCGTCAGGTTCAGTTGTAGCCAACGGTTTACGTGCCCAATAAAGGTGCGCCATGGTGCCTGAAAGATGACAGTGTAATGTACCTACAAGATTACAATAGACCTCCTGCGCTGTTAGAGGTCAATCTGGCAGAGTAGAAGGAATATGCAGTTGTATTACACCGAATATTCATTTATCTCAATCAGTACGTAGATCTATCCCACGACGCACGATAACAATGTTAGCGTACAAAAGAACCGCATGACAATGCAAACCAGATTGCAAGCAATGCGGTTTTTGTGGTGCAAAGCCCTCGACGGGAAACAACAAGCCGCGTCGCGGACGAGCACCTCAGGGTGTTCAGGCCCTGCTCCCTGTGAAGGGCAGTCGAGCGGCAGAACCCTCCGATAGGGCCAACACGAGCCGGGTGTAAGTCCGGGTGGCCCCGATCTGGGCGTGCAGTCGGAGGTGGAGGGGTGAAGAATCAGCTTTAGAAACCGACACTGTCGGACGAACCAATACGTATGGCAGTATCCAACCCAACGGAATGGGCAACGAGGGATCAACAAATGAGCCGCGCAGCGGAGCACTGACTCACGAGAGTGGGGCGGCAAGCCCAATACCAAAAGGGACAACCTGTATAACAGGGCGAAGCAGCAAGAGCCGTATGACGGAAGATGCACCAATGGTGACGGAAAAACAATAAAGAAATAGCCGTAACGACGGTCCAGAACTCCTCGATGGTAGAGGCGGTTGACAAGTCCGGATATGCGGCGACTTTCCCAAGAAGTGGGCTAGAGTCGGGCGCAAGCTGCGACAAGTCAGAGCCAAAGTCCTCCTTGAGGTTTACTTCCGTACAGTGGCGGCAAGTGCCGCCACTTATATACGGCACTTGAAAATATCAAGTAAATATCTAAGTAACCGGCACTGCCGGCCATGACACTACACGTGGACTACCCGTGAGGGATTGCCCACGGCGCACCCGACATCGGGCCATTGCAGACACACGTGTCTACAATTACTACCCTTCCTAGGCGCACCCCATAATGGGCATAATAAACTAATAACTAGTCATATCTAGCGGTGGCGAGACCGGAAACGGATCAAACTCTTATGAAGAGCTGTAACGCGCATCCCCTGTAAAGGGCCATTGCACTACATCTCCCCCTTCTCAGGTTGAGACACCGTTCAGACGGCCGTCCACGCTCCACCATGGGAGTTCATAACCACGTCCCCCTCGACGGGGTTGCCGAGATAAGTTCGGAACCACGCACTCCACCGCCTGTTACACCATCTTCCTCAGCGCCCAACTCCCCAACAATGTCGCACAACAACCCTCACCAACCTCCGAGTGCCCCTCCGTCTTCGACGGCACGCATGCAAGTCTCGAATCCGCCGTTCCGGTCCGTGCCTCTTCCGCAAGCGGCGGCAGTTTCGCAACCCGGGTCTTCCGGTCAAGGTCCTGCGCCTGCACAAGGTGCTGGTCCTGCCCCTGTGTGGGATTGGTTCAACATCGACTTGCCCGCTTCCGCGGCTGGCTGGCCGGCTCTCGGTACTTTGCGCATCCGGGATCCTCACCGGCATAGTGCGATATTCGCCCAGGCACCCTGGTTTGACGCCGAAGCGCTCTCGGACACCGAGCTTATCGAATCCTACAACCATCGATGGCAATCTCCCTGGCGGGCTTCCGGTAGACGTGACCCGTTCTTGGGACTGGCGCGCCCCGCGTGGCGGTGAATCCGAGTTGCCTATTCGTAGGTCGGCACGAGTCGCGGCAGTTTGCTCGAAACGAGATGGCCCGTATCGGGTACGCGCGGCACTTCCGAGCTCCGAACGAGCATCCTGTGCCGGAACAGTACCGGTATGACGTTGCGCGATACCGAACATTCGGCGAAGTCGGCTACGGCGACTATCTTGCCAACGCGTTGGAACGAGATCGACCGATATTCCGGATACCGTACAGCCTCACCAGGATTTGATACTGTGGGCTCGGCCCATTCTTCGCGCCGAGTTCCGGTATCTCCGCCGTCCAGCACGGTCAGCCTTCTTGGAAGGACTCCGCTTTGAGCGGAAGTGGCGCTCCCGTTTTGGGATTCTGGCGCCATACCAGTGTTCTGAAGTCGAACGACTGGCTGGGCACGCCCGCCGAGGACGGTACATGCAACTTCCAGACTTCTGGCCGGCCGTCGAGGTCCCACGAGGGTGTTACGTGGAGCTCCCGCCCTGTATTACATACATCGGGTCGTACTTCATGAACAATCCGCCTCGCGGCCTTTGGAGTCTCCTAGCCACTGAATGGACTGTCCGCGTAGCGGCGTATCTCCTCGTCGAGGCGTACGACGCTTACCGTCTGTGGCATATTCCGGGTCTCATCCGGCAATCAATCCGTAACTTGGACCTTTCCGAAGTACTCGGCTCAGTGCGCAACGCTCGTGAAGCAACCCAACTGGTGGGCGTGATCGACCAGATTGACTGGGATGAAGTGCCTGCCAACCAGGTATCCGGTGGGGTCCGCCGGCCGAACGACCGCTCTCCGGGACGTACTGTCAATGCCGGCGATTTCGTCTACTTTGACCCATGGGAATGGGAAGTAATCGGACCCGCCGAAGCGGCTGAGCGTCGCCGAGGAGATCGGTATATCCCCGAGGGGCACCCGCGTGGGTTCATCTACGTCGATGACGGCGACGATGACCCTGTAGAGGGAGGAAGCCCCATGGACGAGGGAAGCCCAGCGGGCACAGTGGAAGAACAAAAGCCCGAAGCGACGGGAGAGGGCGACATTGTCGAAAACGTCGACCCACCCGCTGAAGCGGCTCCTGATCCAACAATCCCCTGGGGGCAATCTGTGGCGACAACCGATGACGTCGGCGCTACCATAACGCCACGTGCGGTGGTTATTCGCGACTTCCTACGAGGTGTAGGTGTGGCCGTACCGGATACGGTGACCGACGAGTCGGATCTGCAAGCGATTGCAGCGCAACACTTCTCCGGCGCTCCCGGCGGTGGCAACACCCCAGGTGCTGGGCCATCTGGCGCTTAGGCCTCCCAAGGAGGGTGATCGTAACTTGAGATCGACCCCAGTAGCGAGGGGCAAAGCCCCGTAGTTGAAGTAAACTCCTCCGGCTTGTGCCGGCTTGGCTTTGAATTTTCTTCTGCTCTCCCCCTTCTCAGTGGGCAGTACCTCATGCGAGGCTGTTGCGAATGACCCACGAGAGAGGGGCTAAGCTTCCGCTGTGAGCGGCTGTAGCATCATAACTTCATAGTCTTCCTTCCAGTATCCTGGCTCCTCTTCCTTCTTCTAGGCTTCGATCTTCTTCTTCTCCACTGTAGTGGCTTCCGCATTTCGCGGCGTATTTGCTCAACAAGAGCTGTCTGCTCAGAGCGACTTGGTCCGCCTGCGGCGGCTTAGTGATCTCAACTTAACTTAGCTGCATCCGCTTGAAGCGGCATATCCTTGCGTAATGCAATACTGTCCGCATGAGGCGGTATATTCCGTCTGAGACGGCTGTGCTCAATTGAGACGTGGGCGGTCAACCCACTTGGGCTTTGTCCAGCGTAGCCGGTATCGGTGTCCGTGTGCGACGGTGGTACTGCAAGACCTTCGAGCGAGGCAAATGCTCAATAGGCTCGTGCGTATCCTCTGAAGAGGCATAGCCGTACCAACGGACTCGATACAGTAGTTCCCCGTCAGGGGCGTAGCCGTGACTTACCAGACGGTCGATAACATATTCCTCATCGAGGACCTTCCGCTCTGTGTGCGGCTTGGTCGAGGAATCCTCTTTCGAGGCGTCATCGCTCCTGTTCCCGTCGTGGGCATCGTCAAATGTAGGCGGCTTCCGTCCTGACGGCAACACATCCTGTACACCAGGCAAAGGCGACGTTGACCATGGTGTTTTCCTGACTGTCAGGCTTCCAGTTTCCTGGTTCTTCTTCCCATGCTGCTGGGCTGTGAACGGACTTCGTTCTTTTCGCATGGCGAGCTTCCGGCGTTCCGGCATAATCTCCCGTTGCGACGGTGAACGGTCCGCAAAGCGGTGCGCCAGCGAGTGGTGCTGCAGCACGTGCCGTGGCGGCGGTTTGCCGCGCGCTGCGGTTGCTGAGCTGTGCGCCGTTGCACGGCTGGCGTTTGCCGATTCAAATTCGGAATTTTTCGACGTTCCGTTTCTCGGCACTGTCAGCCTAGCAGGCGGCACTCGGCTTGCGACAGGCACGTGTCGTACGCGTGCGCTGTCATCCTCCACAGGAGGCGGTTCGCCCACGGAGCTTGACACTCTGAGTGGTGCGTGCGCGTCTGCAGTACTCGACTGTTTTCCACTTACTGTGGCTTCACGGATTGCCGAAGCGGCGTTTGTTTCCGTACTTTTCCCGGCTTCATCCCTTGATGCTTCGCTAAAATCTCCCGAAGTCGGGTCTGCCGTAACAGTACGGTCTTCACTAACTAACTTCTCTCCTTCCGGACTTCCGGCCTTGCGATTCACCACGGTGGTGCTTTCCAACTCAGGCTTCCGTGGTAACGGCGCGTCGTTCTCTTCCGGTCTTCCGGCTTCGATCGTCACCGGAGCGGCGTCCTTCTCCGAAGGCCTCAGCGAATCTGTGCGACTCTTCCGGCTTTCCGGCAGCATGTCACGTACCATATCGGTTCTGTGCTCCCGTTCTCGGGCCTGCGAACGTAACTCCTCCTCTTGAGGCTTGCGCGGTACCTGCGCGTCGTCCTCTTTCTTCCGGTTCTCCGGCTGCGTGTCACGCGTCCGCGTGCGACTGCGTGCGGCAGAGGCCTGCGAAGGCGACTCCGTTTCCGACGGCGACAACGGCAAGGAACGATCTGCCGCCTCTCCCTCCTCAGTTGGAGCGTCGGGGGTGGTGGTCAGTATCCCCGGAGGGGCCAATATCCGCGTGTGCACATGAGCGGCAGTTGCGACTGGTGCGTCTACTTCCGGCTTAGCTGGCAAATCAGCGAGACCGCGTTCCGGATGCGGCAACAAAGACAGTTGAGTGCGAGTTCCCGCTTCGGCGGCAGTTTCCGTCTCGACGGCTGTTTCCATTGTAGGTGCGGTAGTAGCCGACGATGGCGGTTGCGATTCCTGTGAAACAGGCTTTGGCGCAGGCGTTACGCGATCTCGCGAATAACGCTCGTGCGCACCCTTGACATCAAGGACTACCGTAGTGTCGGTCGTAGCAATTACCTTGTAAGGTCCATCCGCAATCGGCGAGAGCTTATGCCGTTTCTCTTTCTCCGGATTATAGTACTCTTTCCTTAAAAAGGCATACTCCCCTTCCTTGATCTGCGGGGCGTTCTTACGCAGCCTTGCGTCGAAATTCCGCTTGTAGGCGGCCTGTGCTTTCGCAATGTTCTGCCCAACTGTTGGGATAATCTTCTTTAGCCAGTCCTTCCAGGCGTCCCTGTGTAGACGGGGCGAGGGGAACTTATCCAACGTTGGCTGTGGCTCGATAGCCACCGAAGGTGGAACGCGTGATAGCACAAGCTCGAACGGCGAGATCTGCGTAGTACGATGAACCTGCGTGTTGTAGGCATATGTCACCGCATCGGTGTACTGATCCCATTCCGACGGATGCTCGGCAACAAACGTCCGCAATGCATTGAGCATAGTGCGGTTAAATCGCTCAACCTGCCCATTACTCTGGGGATGATAGGTAGTCGTGAACCAGTTTTGTATCCGCAAGATGCGGCAGACGTCCTGAAAGAACTTAGCCGTAAACTGCGGTCCATTATCCGATAGTAGGTCAATCGGCGGTCCGTAGACAAAAACCCAGTTAGTAACGAAAGCTTGGGCGACCGCACTGGCGGTAACCTTCTTTAAAGGCACAGTCCGCACCAGCTTCGAAAAGCGGTCGGTGATAACGAGCAAAAACCGGTTTCCCCGGCGGGTGCGAATGAACTCGCCGAGCAAGTCAATTGCCACGAACTCGAGTGGGGCCCTAGCAGGGAAGAGTACCAACTTCTTGGAATACTTCCGCAATTTGACGCGGTTCTTCGCACAGTCCGAACATCCACGGACAGTGGCGTACGCGTCGAAAGCCATCGCTGGCCAGTAAAAGTCCTTCCGTAAGGTGTAGTACAGCTTCCTGCCACCAGGGTGGGCTGACAACTTCGCATAATGCGACAAATGCAGTACTCGTGACTGAAGAGTGTGCGGAACCACAATCTGTGGCCTGTTTCCGACAGTTCGGATTAGAAATCCTTGGTCGTTCTCGACGAAAGGCAACTGAGCTCCACCGTTTAAACGGCTGCGAATCTCCGTACAAAAACGGTCAGTGTGTTGCTCCCTGATGAGCTCTTCCGGAGTAATCGGTACAAAAGAGCCCGGTTCGGGTTGCGCGCCTGACACGGCTAACACAGCATCATAGATGTCCCATCCTTCCGATCCTTCATCGGCATCGTTCGAGCCATCTTCCGCGAGGAAGCACGGTATCTCCAGATCATCAACTGGCGCAGCTTCGGCCTCTGTCTCTAAGCGGGACAGTGCGTCAGCCTGAGTGTTCAGGAGTCCTTTCTTGTAGCGGATTTCAAAGTCGAATTCCGACAAGCGAAGTCTCCACCGCATCAAGCGGCCAGATGGCTCTGCAATAGAGAGTAGCCAGCGCAAGGCCGAATGATCGGTATGAACCACGAAGTGATTCCCCATAAGATAGGGCCGCAGTGTCTGTAATGCCCAGACGACTGCCAAGCACTCCTTCTCGGATACCGAGTAATTCCTCTCGTGAACGTTGAGGCTTCGTGACCAATAACCAATTGGCAATCGCTCGCCATCTTCGGTGGTCTGGAACAGTGCGCAACCAACCTGGTAGTCGCTAGCATCCGTATCGACGGCGTACGGTAAACCAGCCCTAGGCAGGGATAAAACAGGTGGCGATGTCACCGCGTCAACCAGAGACGAAAAAGCCGCAGCTTTGCGGTCGTCGAACGCTTCCAGTTGTACTGGCTGTCCCTTGCGGAGAAGCTCGTTCAGAGGTGAAGCAATATCCGCAAAGTTCGGGATGAAGCGGCGATAGACGTTGCACAAGCCGAGAAAAGATCGGAGTTCAGTCTGCGTCCTCGGATGCTTAGCCTCTTTGAGGGATTTCACACGTACTTCGTCTATCGACAGCCGTCCTGGACGGATGACATGGCCGAGATACCTGACGGTTTCGGTAAAGAACTCACACTTCTTGAGATTAAGCGTAATGCCTGCATCGCGTAGGACTCGCATCACATCCCGTACGTGGGCCAAGTGCTCATCCAGGTTGCTGGAGTAGACAATGATGTCATCCAGGTAAACCAGGCAAGTCTTCCACTTGAAGCGGGCTAGCAAGATATCCACAGCTCTCTGAAATGTGGCTGGCGCGTTCGTTAACCCAAAGGGCATCCGATTGAATCGGTACAATCCTTCATGGCAGACGAAGGCTGTCTTGTCACGATCTTCAGCCCTCACGGGAACTTGCCAATAACCCCAATTCGCGTCTAGGGTTGTGAACACCTTCGCGTCGCCCAACGAGTCGATGCATTCATCCATTCGTGGGATAGGATATACATCCTTGACCGTTGCCGCGTTGAGCTTGCGGTAGTCGATGCAAAATCGCCAAGACCCATCAGCTTTGGGCGCGAGCACCACCGGCGATGCCCATGGTGACTGAGCCGGCTCAATAACTCCAGCACGGAGCATCTTCTCAACTTGAGCTTTCTCCTCTTGCCGAGCTGTCGGTCCTGCCCTGTAAGGGTGCTGTGAGATGGGCCGAGTATTCGGTAGCAAATCAATCCGATGTTCGGTGATGCCAATCTTCCCAAGGGAACCATCCCACATGGGCGTGAACTCTTCGAGCATATGCCGCAGTTTATCGCGGTGAGTCTCTGGGACGTGATCAAGGTCCAGAGACTCAAGCTCCTTTAAGGCATTCTTCTCATTCACACCTTGTGCTTCTCGTTCATCATCCGATAAAGTCGGCTTCGCGTTATCCGATTCCGACGGTTCAAACTTCCTATCCGAATTGGTCGGTTCGAGCTCTCTCCGTTCCGCCTCTCCCTCCTCAGCTTCGAGGATCCCGAGAACTTCGGCAGTAGAAACCTGAGTAGGCACTATAGCCGCAGGATGCGGAAGCAATGAACCAATAACTTGGCTTCGTACCAACCGTTGGTGATAACGGCTGAAGTTTGCAACCAACACCTGAAAAGGCTTCTCGGGCTCAACAAAAACAATCCCATTTGCCAGGGCAAGTTGATGCTTCTCCTGCAACGCAGGCAGCGGTTGTACCGTTTGTAGGCCACACTGTGGAGATGTCACAGTGACCCAGGACTGCGACTCAGGCGGGATGCAAATAGACCGAGCCACTCGGAGCTTCGTGGACTTCCGTTCATCGGCGGTGGGCTCCTGCGCAGCAGGTAATGGAACTTGCTTCTTCAAAGCCCTTCTAAGGGGACGCCGAACGATCGGTACGCTCGTGCCGTCTTCCATTTCGACGGTTCTTGCCCGCGGTCGAATTGATTCGACGAAGCGGTCGCAGAAGTCACATCCCAATATAACGGGCGCTGCTAACTGCTTGCAAACCAAGAAATCGAGCTTCACCACGTAGCGGCCGAGCCTGACGAGCAGGTCGATGACTCCCACTGTCGAAAGTGGCCTGTTGTTCGCATCCGCAATATCAACGAGCGGCGTAGCACGAATACGAGACCGCAGATGCGGCGGAATGAGCGATTGAACCAAAAAGTTTGGACCAGCGCCTGTATCCAGCACAGACAACTGCCGAACCATATATTGGTCGGATACACCAAGGTCGGCGTAAACTTTGTAGTTTCGTTTCGCCATGACCAGGACTCTATCCGGGAACCGGCTGTTCTTTGACCGTATCCACGGACGACGCAAGACACCAAGGTGCTCAGAGTCCACGTCTGTTGTGGCCATTTTCCTCGAAAGGATAGTGACCTGGGAGCGAGGCTTCTCAGCCCCAGGCGTACTTGACCCCGTCGCAGGGGACGCCTCTCCATTGCTGGAGGCTCCCGTGCTCAGTTTTTCTGAGCTTCGCCGCCAGTCTGCGGAGGTTGCGATTCCGCAGGAGCGGCTACGTTTCCACCATGAGGTGGCTCCGTTCCCTGTTTCTCAGACTGAGTTTCCGCCTTCGCACGAAGGTACGATTTGTTGGGAACACGTTCCCGTTCAGCGGGCGTCAACAACTCATACTGAGGTATGATTTTCGCCATATCCCGGATGGGCATTAGACAATTCGGAGCGATGTGTCCATGCCTGTAACAGGTGTGGCAAATAAGGTGCCGGGGACCCGGAGGTTCCGGATTCGGCTGTCGGCGCTCCTGTCGTGGAGGATAGGGATCCCTCCAACCAGGACGTTGCGTACGATATCCGCCAGAATGCGGCACGTGCAATGCCGGGACTTGACGTCCGGCGTACAGAACGGCGTCTGCGTCAGCAGAAGACGGTTCCGTCGTCGACGGCAATTCCGATGTTGGCATAGAACCATCGTCCTGTAACAGGTGAACGTTGTCGTACCCATCCTGGGCTGGTCCTCGTGAATGAGGCAAAGAAGAGTCTCTGCCCTCCAAGTGAAGGAGTCGGCGCGTATGCGTCTTAGTGCCGACACGTGCTCGGAATGCATCTCCCTCAGCTTGGGCAAATTGTACGAGTTCCAGATAGGTAATCCGGCGTTTATCTTCCCGACGACGGGCAACGAGAGTCCGAATCGATCGGTCTAAGCCATCAACAAACATGGTGCATCGCTCGGCCGCAGAGTACACGTTACCACAGCGGTGAAAGGCCTTATTCAGGCGTGTGGAGTAAACAGTTTCCGACTCGTCGGCTTTCTGCTTCGTGTCTCGCAGCGCGAGTATAGCACCCTGTATCGCATTGCCTGTCGCGTAAGAGCGTAGGAGATATTGTACCGCTTCCGGCCAGCACGTAACTCCTCCTTCGGAGGCTCGAGACGACCCACGAACCGAATTGTATTGGTCTTCGGCTAACCCCGTTAGAAAATAGGGCAGCGCGATGTAGGCCTGTGCCTCGCTCATCCGAAGTACTTCGGCTTCCGCTACGAAGCGGGCAAGAAAGTCCAAGACCAGAATTGGATCCTCCCCCGAGAACTTATGGGGCTTGAGTGTAAGCTCCATTTGGCGAAGATGATTTCGCACCTTGCCAGTTCCACGAGGAGTCCTCCGTGGCGTAGTGTCCTCTAGCCGATAAAATCGGTACGATAGTAGCTTCCGATACAGTAAGTTCGTCGGCTTCAGCTCCTTTAATCCAAGGTGTTTCCGTCCTTTCGTACGGCCTCGCGCAACGCCATATGTGGCTTCAGTAGCCCGAGAATGGGAAGCGCGATGACGAGAGCGGTCGTTCTCGCTTGCCGACGAATCGGATGAAGAACCCCCTTGGTGGGCTTCCTCTTCAGAAGAGGAAGAAGAAGATGAGTCAGACTCCACTTTGACCTTCTTCTTTCGACCCGGGCGATCCCGGGAGCGGTGCGAATGCTGAGAATGCTCAGAAGCCGGAACTCCGGGCACAACTGCATCAGCAATGATGGTTTGCTCGACCGTCTCCAGACGGGCCGCCAAGCGGTTTAAGCGTTCAGCAGCCTGCTCGTGCAGGGCAGCCGACACTTGTCGGTCTTCCATGATCTGGTTGACATCAGACCGTAGAACACGGACGTCGTCCGAAAAATCCCGAACATGGGCTTCATCAAGCCGTTGCCGGATCTTCGTTATCTCCTGACTCAGGCCAACCTGCGAACTCTGCAGGATTCGCACGTGGGCCTCAACTTCTCGGAGGGTAAACTCGTCGGACTTGGACGACATAGCTTCGGCCGCGGTAGCGGATTGTGCCGCAGGCGCGGATTCAGCGGGTCCACGAGTGGTGATGGGGGGCTCCGTATCAGAACGGGCACCCCGGGAAGCCGGATTCCGGTCGTCATTGCCTGAGACATCCAGGATATCCTTCGGCAACGGAGGCAAACTCTGCGAAAATCCGGATGCTCCGGGCACAGAAGCAGCCTTAGAGGGGCCACCCTTGCCACGGGACGACATCGTTATCCGACACAGTCGGCCAATTCACAACCAGAGCGACTTCCGAAAACGGACAATAAAGGAAACGTTGAAACGGGCACTCCCAACGATTGGGCTCCAAACAACAGAGCCGAACTCCAACGAATGTTGGCAAACAAAGCCGATTCTAAGTCGGGAGACCAGTTTGTGGTGCAAAGCCCTCGACGGGAAACAACAAGCCGCGTCGCGGACGAGCACCTCAGGGTGTTCAGGCCCTGCTCCCTGTGAAGGGCAGTCGAGCGGCAGAACCCTCCGATAGGGCCAACACGAGCCGGGTGTAAGTCCGGGTGGCCCCGATCTGGGCGTGCAGTCGGAGGTGGAGGGGTGAAGAATCAGCTTTAGAAACCGACACTGTCGGACGAACCAATACGTATGGCAGTATCCAACCCAACGGAATGGGCAACGAGGGATCAACAAATGAGCCGCGCAGCGGAGCACTGACTCACGAGAGTGGGGCGGCAAGCCCAATACCAAAAGGGACAACCTGTATAACAGGGCGAAGCAGCAAGAGCCGTATGACGGAAGATGCACCAATGGTGACGGAAAAACAATAAAGAAATAGCCGTAACGACGGTCCAGAACTCCTCGATGGTAGAGGCGGTTGACAAGTCCGGATATGCGGCGACTTTCCCAAGAAGTGGGCTAGAGTCGGGCGCAAGCTGCGACAAGTCAGAGCCAAAGTCCTCCTTGAGGTTTACTTCCGTACAGTGGCGGCAAGTGCCGCCACTTATATACGGCACTTGAAAATATCAAGTAAATATCTAAGTAACCGGCACTGCCGGCCATGACACTACACGTGGACTACCCGTGAGGGATTGCCACGGCGCACCCGACATCGGGCCATTGCAGACACACGTGTCTACAATTACTACCCTTCCTAGGCGCACCCCATAATGGGCATAATAAACTAATAACTAGTCATATCTAGCGGTGGCGAGACCGGAAACGGATCAAACTCTTATGAAGAGCTGTAACGCGCATCCCCTGTAAAGGGCCATTGCACTACAGTTTTATGACTACAGCAATGTCGTCTTCATCAAGAAAACAGTATATCTACAACGAGGAGACTTGATCTCTGAAGTATTACGTAGTCTCTTCACAAACCATATAGCAACATCTGTCGGATTCAACTAATTCAACGACAATGGATATCCAAAACGTTCTGAACCCTCAGGCCGTAGATAACGCTCTAGAACTGCTAACGGAATTAGAAATAAATCATCAACATGAATTAGACAAATACAATAAAACAAAGGACGTGATGGAATCAGATGATGACGGGGAATCAATATCACCCTACTACGATTCTTTCTATTACCGTGGCGGATCCAAGACAATTATAAGCCTTACAAATTTTACCGCAAAAGAATTTGATAACATATGGGACTGCTCTGAACCTCGCTTTGAAAGCTCCTGGAACAAAGGACGTGGAAAAAAAATATGAAACTCAGCCCAAGGATATATTATTTATGTGTCTGACTACATTCAAGCATGGAAGACAGTGGGATTTTTTGGGGAGAATTTTTACTATCAACGGAGATACCTTCGAACGAATGATTATAAAATTTATTCACATGCTTTCAGAGGCTGTATATGATGTATATGTTGACGAAATATTATCTGACTGGCCGCTATCGAGAATTGTGGAGGAGAAAAAAATTTTAAACACTACAAATATGCTAGATACGCGACAGACGTAATGTTTCAGCAGTCGAATCGCCCTAGTGGAAATCTTTAAGAAGCGAAGAAGTATTTCAGTGGGAAGCATAAATTATATGGGTACAAAACCGAGCTGTCTGTTTTACCAAATGGTATGGCCGTTAATTTTTCTAACTACTACCCTGGATCAAAAGCCGATAAAGAAATACTAATGAAAATTTTGACATTCCATAAAAAGGCTCTAAGAAAAAAGAAGGAGAAAAAACGTAAATTCTCGGATGTGGGAGAACTCAGCGATGAATAGGAAAATCTCTGGGCTGTCCTTGCCGAGAAGGATACCGAGGAATTTTGGAAAAAGTTTGGGGTATACATCTATCTAAAAAACTGCAACATGGGTTTCTTTCTGTTTCGGAACAAAGCCGAAATAAAAAGATAGCATCCGATGGTGTAATTGTGAAGAACTATTTTGGACGAATGGCTACATTGTGGACTTTATTTGGGAAGAAATAAAGGTGAAGTAAAGATAATTATGATACTTTTTTCTCGTTCGGGATATCGCTGACAAATATACATGTCAAATGGTATCCGCTAAGAGCTCAGGATGGTGAAAAATATAATCAGATCGTCAATCGCATCTATTCTATTGGAGACAATATTTCCAGTAAGCGTAAAAAGGCGCAAACACGATACAGGGAAAAAAGGCGCCGTCGGTTGGACTCTAAATTTGGCCATATAGAAATAGAAGATGAGACCGTAGAACCCTGACGTTTTTTATGGATTTTCTTTGTTTCTGCTCTGTTTGTTAATCTTTGTTGTATTGCTGTCTATTTGTTTATTTATCTGCAGTTTCTCTTGGTTTGTCTGGGAGTATGGTTTTGCGTTTTAGCTACGTAGCTCGCTATCGTTCCGAAAATTTACTAATCTCTCTCGGAGAAGATAGTTTCTCCCAAGTTATCCATTAACCTACAAGATCTAATGCAGCGACTACGGAGTGACGAGGGACAAATCACTTGCACCTGATGATGCTGCCACCACTGTAAGATTACGTATCTTCCAAGGAACAACCACGGCGCCATCATCGCGCTCATGCTTTGGCCACAGCCATGGCACGCATGGCGCATGCCAACGAGCCCCACGAGGTTCTGGTGAGCAATTTCCACATTCGCATCATTAATTAGTCTCCAAGTAGGGGCTTTAATTCAAGTTACGGCGTACTATCCCACACGCAACATTCACGCCGCCTACCAAGCTTCTTTGTCACCCTGAGTGGCCCACTTCCGAGTCTATTGCAGAGGGCCACTTAGGTCTTGTTTCACCCGCTATCTGCCTCTAATTGTTATGTGCTTATGATTCTAATTGAGAATCATGGCCAGCCCAAATGTGCTTCACTTATTAAGCGGTATCTTCTCTGCATCCTCATGTTAGATGCTGTCGTTCGCTCGTCAATCACCTCCTTTGTTGCTACAATTCTTTGCTGAGCGCCACGCATTTTGCAGCTCTTGGAAACAGAAATGAATGCCTACTCCGCGAACGTCAACAGGACCGCAATGAAGAATGCTTTTCTGTCTACGGTAAACTACCCCTTTTTCGTGCAGCTTAAGGGAAGTGAAATGCAGCTCTTTTTCATTCGCATTATCGATTGTTGAAGCAGAGAAGAAGGACAAGGTTGGTCAACTGGTCTTTGGAAAGGGACCAAGCGCTCACGCACTTACAGCAAATCTGCACGGAAAAAGATGAGGTTTTGCATGAAGCAGCTACGCTTTGGAGGGAAAAGGAACTAGCCACAAATGAGATTGAACAACTTTTGCGTCGTCTGCAGGAGTGCGAACAGGAGCGAGACGATACATTCTCTCATGTCGGTGTTTGGAAGCGGAGGTTGAGAAGATAGGCATGCGCCAAGAGCTCCAAAAAGCCAAAGAAGACCACCAGGAAGAGCTCCACCGCTGCTATAAAGTGATTGAGGATATGAGCGCTAAGATGCAAGAAGCTGAAACAGCTTATGGAGAAGCTGTTGCGGAAGTGTCAGATCTTCAACAGACGCTGGGAAACTTGTGTACGGAGCGGGAATCCTTAGTGGAAAAACTAGAATCTGCCGCAAATGAAAACCAGCGTCTAAAGATGGACATCGATTTCAAAGACATGCATCGGTTTGCATTGTTGGACGAGCTTGAAAGCTTCAAGGTGGAATGGAATGAAGATGTGCAAAAATCTGTTGAAGCGGAAAAAGCGTTCACATGTATGGAAGAGGATTTTAAACTGGCTCAAAAGCAGAATGATTTACTACGAGGCATACTGGCGGAAAAGACGGACAACGTCAGTACCTTGTTTAGAGCCACGAAAGACATGCTCAAGCTTGTGGATGTGAAGGAAGAAAGGATACCAGCTTTGGAATTGTACCAATCGAAGCAAGGAACTTGGATACAGCGTGCGAAAAGCATTACCCTTGGTATACAGTTGCGGCAGTGAGTTGTGAACCGTCTGCTCCTGTCGAGCGCAGTAGCCTTTACTCGCGGTGGTTGTTGCCAAGCGTGCAGCGACGGTTTCGATCTCGCTCCAATCGGAATCAATGGAAGGTTCGAAGGCTGTGTTGATGCTACGTCAAACGGCGAAGATTTGTTCCGATCGAGTGAGCCACCTGCGCCTGACGGAGATCTCCGGGAACAAGGGAACAAAAGGGAACCTCAAGCCGCCGTTGACTTGTATCAAAATTTGGTTGCAGTTGAAACGGGCAGTGAAGAGGGTGACAGCATATGGTACATGTGCGCCAGTCAGTTGTCAACGCACTGCACATGGTGACGTCATGCAAATAAGTGGCTGCTCCTCTGAGAGTGCTTGCCGGCACCTACTCGTCTGCGACAGCCGCACTCTGCGCCATGCTGCCAAAGCTCCAGGCGCTCTATACACAAGTATTGGCCACGCAAAGTTTACTGCCAAAGTCCTACTGGCCACGCCTGAGCGGTTGGGCTGCGCACTGCACGCAACGCGCTGCACAGTGTGATGCACGCACACAATCGCTTCGCCATTTGGCCGCACTTTTCGAGCTGTAGATACCCGCATCTGCAAGCGTGTTTGTTCTCGCCGCCATGCGCTTGCATCTCTGTGCCAACCTTTGGGCACACAACACGTTTGTGCCCAAGGCAAAACCGTTGATGCTCATTTCCACTTTTCATATCCCTCGGCTTGTTGGTGTATCCCTCGACTTCTTGGCTTAGCTCTCGCGCTGTATGCCTTTATTCAACATAATCCTGACAGGGGCGCTGGCGCTAGCGCTGTTCTCATCTTCATCTACCTCCAGCCTACCCCTCTGCAGTCCACCATTCTATGGTCGAGACCATGCATACGTTTGGCCTTTGAAACTTGTGTGAGGAACAATACCATCTCTCCGGCCCCTTCATGCCCGACTTATCCAAGTCGTTCTTGACGTGTGGTCTTGATGTTGTCCTTTCCAGTTCACTACACCACTGCTTGGGGCTAATGGCACGCGCTGGGTCTCACATTTCACCCCACTCACTGAGTGTTGCGTAGCGCGCGCGTTAGTTCATAGCGGATCGGGCGCTCGGGGTACTCGCTGCGTAGTACGTTCCCATTCCTCGTTCGTCCGAACCACAGAGGAGTACTCGCTATATTGGTAACACGCATTTACTTCACGTTTCACACAGTGAGATCCTTCCAAACAAAGAGAATCCTGCCTGCTTGGTATTTGCAGCGGTTGAAGTGTTGGATTACATTCAAAGGCGACTGAGTAAAGCCGCTCGCAAAGTGATCGAAGCCGTTGATACCGTTGGTACAACGCTTCAAACTGGATGACCAACCCAAATTTTGTTTGCGATCCACTGCTGCTGGTTTTCGTTTCTTACGTTTCGTTCTGCAAGGACCTCTATTGGATATCGACACTGCATGCCGAAACCGAGCAATTCTACTAAATGCCAAGGATGTTAGTCGCGGTAGACTTCTGAGCTTCCTGAGAGAAACCCATTCGAGTTACTAACTATGGGAGCGTCTTAATGGAAGGATATAATAAACGACTTTCTGTCAATGGTACTCAATAGTAGAGTTTAGAAAGTTGTTCTTGGCTGTTTAATTCGTTAACTCAACCACTCATTTCATATCGCAATATTCCAATCGTACGGCTATTGGTCTACTGAATTCATTTGTTTTGATGCAATGCGGCCTTTCTTCAGGCAACGCAGTATATCCATTGCCAGCATTGGATTTGTTTCAAAAAACTTTTCTTCTTCTTCAAGTCTTTGACGCATGTCACATTTCATGTCTTCAATCTTAAGCGTTTGGAAATGCGTCTGTTCTCTCAAATGTGAAATATCACCCAGAAGAGAGTGAAAACTGTCACAAAGAATACTCTTTTCTTCTTCGAGACGATGGCAGTACACTTCCAGCTCAGCGTAGTTCTTCTCCAGTTGTGCACAGGAAATACCTTCTTCCTTCAGCAAAAGCTCAAGTCTTTCTTCGCTTGCTTCCAAAGCTGAGATACTCACGTTCTTTTCCTCCACTGTTTCACAAATAGTCATCATCTCCTCTTCAAATATGCTTATGTGACTCGTCTTATTCGCCACCAAATCCATGAGCTTCTGATTTTGATGTTGAAGCTGACGTACATCTTTCTCCAGGCCATTATTCGAGTTCTGCAAATCAATGCACTTCTTAACTTCTCTCTTGTTCTTGACTTCCAGAACTCGTACTTCATTGAGGGCCTTATCGTGCTCTCTCTTCGCGTCTTCAATCCTGCGCAGGTTTTCCTCTTTCTCCATTTGGCGTGTGTTGTTGATGGCCTTTTTCTCCATACAGGCCGCCGTAAGAGTTTCCTGAACGCTAGAGAGATTCAACACCATATTCTGGTGAGCACGTTCGACCTTCCTGACATTTTCATGAAGCTCAATCTGTAGAGCGTCAGATGACTTCCTTCCTTCTTCCAGCAACGTGATCTTCAACCTGGCTTCATCACGTTCTTTGGAAAGAAGGTGCAGAAGTTCTTGCTCGCGTCTGCATGCGTCTTCTTTCTCTTGGCGCTGCAAGACGGCCACTTGAACTGCTGCATCTCGTTCGAGTTTGACCTTTCGAAGATCATTTAGCGCTTTTTCTTTTTCCAACTTCAGTTCGGCGACTTCTGAACGAAGAAGTACTGCGTTTCCTTCTGCAATTCCCAAAGCAAAGGTAACGGAACTGTTGCTAGTTCCACACAGTTTGTGCGAGCCCTGGTCATTCATCCAAGCAATAAAACCTTTCATCCCCCTTGAAGCGCTATTGGTACGGAACATTCTTCCCTGCCGAATTATTTCGCACACCAAACACGAAGTGAATATCACGTATTGGTTGGAGCCTGAAAGAGTTATTCAAGTGCCGAACCAGAATACAAGAATAACGATATTCTGCTCAACACCAATCGTCTGGAAAGGTAGATGTGATGATTCACAGTTTACAATTGTTTTGTTTGAGAACAGTCCGAGACGCGATGCGATGCGACCGGAACGGCAGCCCCCTTAACTCTTGAACAAAAGGTATGTGGAGAACGACGCAGAAGAAAACGGCTAACACAGCGACGGCGAATGCTTGTGCGAAAATGTGGGTATCTGTCGTCGGGAAGCTGCGACCAGAAAGATTCTGGTATCATTGGGTGCTGGGAACTTGCCTCAAGTACTGTTTCAAATGTGTCTGGAATTGGATTTTCTTCAAGAACATGTGACCTCTCCTGACCATGTTGAAGTGCAGGAAGGACTGCGAGAGGGTTATACTCTGTGACGACTTGACTGGCGATGACGTACACTATTTTGGATGGTTTTGCTGGGAAGAGGAGGTTTGACGGCGCTGATAATAATTACATTCGAGGTCGGAGGGTGACTAGGTTAAGACAGAACACATTTCGAATGCAATTGGTGATACTCTGTCAGTGAGAAGGAGGTTGTAATACTGTTTCGGTGACAGGAAACTGAATTTGAGGAGAGAGCATTGCATGTGTGACTGCAGTCCATATACCTTGAGGAATCGACGTGTAACATGTCGGACTGCAATTGATGATCCGCCGTTCACCTGCATAGAGAACCATTGTCGAAACGAGTTGAACCAAACCTGGATTTCATTATCTGTAGGGGTAATAGGAAGGTCTAGAACAGGTCGACATGAACGTAGATTGGAACGTAGACACAGATAACTTAGTCGGAGATTGACTACTGATGCGGAAAGTGAGGACGTTCAGTTGGCCGCACATCTGCTTCCTGTTCTTCAGCTCAGGAATCGAGATTGGCCGTGACGTCACTATGTTCATGGTGACCATTGGCAGGCGTGCACGCGTACAGCAGGTACAGCTATTGCGACAATTCTCACCCACAAGCTGCGTATGCTTACACCTCCACGACCGTTGTATCTTACCCCTGTTCTGCTGGGAGAGTCATCATCTGCGGAGCTGCGACTTGTGCTGACGAAAAAGTGCGAAGGTCGGAGGAAGACGCACGTCGCAGGCCTGACACGTCATAATGGCTACTTGCCGTGTGTTGTCGCCATCCCTCCTCGAGCTGCGCTCATTGCGTCTGAGGGAGATGCGGAGCTTTCGTGTTCAAAGCGCGCAGCCGATGGCCACGCAACAACGTCAACAAGTTGCCCACTTCGCACGCCGCTTCAGCAACCGCCGCTTCCGTCTCCCCCGAACCGGATACAGCCGCTTCCACCGCCTTCGCAATGAAGATGGTGCTGCTCCAGCCTGGGGGTCATCCCACCCCACATATGCAGCGCTCGCACCATGTGCCTTTCACGTGTTAACCGCCCGTCGCTTCCGCCTGTGCAACATCATTCGCTTCTTTTCCCCCTACCTGCAATGAGTTCTACCACATCAGAACGCCCCTCAACGCCATCTGCGCACGCGGTCCGCGCCGCTGCGCCTTTGAACGACGCCCTCGACATCCAGCGTTCACAATCAACGCTTCCACCCACGCTGCATCGCCGCACAGAGGAGTGCATGGCAGCAGATATGGACATGCCATGCACTTTATCGCGCACCAACGCCGCTTCGCCTTCCCCCGCGACCCGCGCCCGAAAACGCAGCGCAGAGGAAGCAGAGCTGCATATCCTGCACCCGGTTGCTCGTCGACGCCCTCGAGCTGCCGGGAACGATAACGAAGCTGGCCCTACACCAACAATTGCAATGTTGCCCTCGGCTCATGGCGCCGTCAACCACACAGCTGCTCAACTCCAAAGTGAGTGCCCCTCACACCCTACTTCCCGACATCACCGAACCACCGACCGCAATGGACAGGCTTGCGAGAGCCTTGAGCAAGACGCCCGCCGTGTGTATTCTATTGCCGGTCTGTCGTCCTTACGGCGGGGCTGCAAACGCACTGCTACCGAAGCAGAGCTGAGCACCGCAGATCAACCTGCTCGCCGTCGTCGCCGAGTAGACGAAAGCAATGTGGAAGCCTTTCACACATACACCATACCGCCTGCGGCAGCTTCGAGCTCTGCGACCCGCAGCGATGTCGTTGATGTCGCAACGCTGGAGTACAGGCGTCGGCGAGATCGCCGTCGACAGGAGATCCGGGAACGACGCCGGCGCCGACGAGAAGCTCCGGTAAACGAAGTGGAAGTTGCGCCACAGGAGGCGCCACCAGCTGCTGCAGACTTGCGCGAAGAGACGCACCGTAGCGCCGAGGTTGCGCAGACGGGGAATTGGATTCGCTCACCGAGGTTGCAAAACTGGCGACATTCCACTGCAAGCGACAGTGATGCCCCTCACGCGGACGTTGACGGTGAAGGGGTTGGTGGACTATTGGATGTGCCGCCACCGACTGTCCTGCCGCCGCCATTCGATCAGCCGTTTGTAATAGACGCTATGGGGACAGCTCACGTTCATGAGCTCATCCAGCGCGACGAAAGGGAAGTGAGATTTGACGAATCTGCGCCGCACCGCATCTACCTGGCGCCGCAACCGATGGAGCCGCCGGTGGTAGAGCTGCGACTGCCGCTGCACCCCAGCTTGGAGAGAGAGCAGGGGTGGTGGGGCGAGGCGTCGTCGGCTGCTGTTGAGACATTCCAGGAGCCGGCGGCAGGCAATGCGGCGAGCGCCTCAAGCGGTGTGCAGTTCGACGTGGAGGCGCCGCCGGAGAGTTCCACATCGTCGTGTCGGATTCGATAGGCGGCGGCGCGGCACAGGGGCAAGCGGAGGCGTAGGTCTGGCAATTGGCACGGAGGTGCGCAGAGGAGCGTTTGAGAGCGCGGAGATCGTTTGAAAATGGTTTTTGAATCTTTGAGCTGATAAAGCGACAAGTTGTGTTTCTCTCGTTAATTGCAAGTGCGCCAGTCACTTGTCATCCACTCCCCTCACGTCAGCGTCAACATGACGTCATCGCTTCACGTGCATCATCAATCAAAAACAGAAAGCCATGAGCACACGAGTGTCGCTTCCCCCAGTGAAGCAGGCGCCGTCGCCTTCGCCGCCGCCGCCACGATGAACGAGCCCCTGTTGTCGACAACGCTCCGCTACTCCCGCAGCACCCCCAACCCCTTCCTCGAACCACCGAAGCAGGTCCAGAAGAATGTACCAGCTTCGTTTCACAAGCAAGTGATCCCTTATCGTTGCGCTCCAAGCCGAGCTGCGAATTGTGCTACACAAACACGTGCATCAAATCGATGAAAAACGCATCGCAATGGCTCAGTACTGTCTCTCACCGTCGCCCTCTCTCCGTGAACTGCGTCTTTAGTATGTCTGTAATAACATAGTATTGGAGCACAGCCAGCGCGCATCTCGCACACAAGTGAGCGACAAATTGTAGACTCCGACTTCTACAGCTTTCCGCATACTGCTGGTGCTGCTCCTCCGTCGCTCCTCCGAATCTTGTTCCGAAGCAAAATGGCCTGCTACTTTGTGATTGCGTCCCCACCAGCCAACGTAGGCTTTCTGCTTTGACATCCAACGCCTCCTTCTTGTTAATCTGGTTTCGGTTGTATGCTGTATATGCATCATAGTTCTACTCAGAGCTTTATTCAGAACGCTCAGGAAGTCTGCAGGGCATGATGAACGGAGTGACGCTCTATTCGATTCGGTTTGCTCTACAAAGCTCTAGACCTCAGGGGTAATGGAGAGAAAGCGAAACAAGTACATTTGGTTTGACATACTTTACATCATTTTACAATGCTAAACTCCATACAACCTTCCAACCAGTCTGCTTACTTAAATCTCCTGTATCCCAAAGAGAAGAGAAAAACAGGTGCACAGCTGGTGGACTCACAACATAACCAGGCCATCCTATCTAAGACTCCAAGAGAGGATCACCATCTTGGAAGATGGTGATCATCTCCTCCTGCCAGTATACCTCTCGATTTTCGTATACTTGTTGCGCCCCCTCGCGGGTGGCGAACTTTACCTCCGCGCTCGCCTCATCTCCATCCGACCGCTTTCCGAACAAACTCATTCCAACGACATCAACTTTCTCTCTCGCCAACATTGAGAGCAACTTGTTCGTGTTGAACATTTGGCTTGAGAGGCCGCGGAGGATGAGCTTGTTGGAAGCGGCCGGCTTCCGAATGCCGCCACTGGCGCGCAAAGGCGAGCGCGGAGAACGAGAGTCCCTCCCGCCCGGGCTGCTATGGCGGGAGGCTGGCTGAGGCGATCTTGGGGGGGAGACCCTGGGCGAATTACTTCGGCTTCGGCTCCTTCGTCGGAGCCATCGCACGAGGGGCACAGAGCGGTACCCCTTGCTTCCCGCCAGGTGCTCAATCACCTCCAGCGGGAGCCACGGCATTGTCATGAGCACATCCCCCCCCTCGTCGACGTAGACTTCTTCCTCCAAATCGACAGAGGGACTCGGAGGGGGTGTGAGCCGTTCGTGCGCCGCCTCGTTACGCTTCTCCCATTTATCCATGGGGACAGGAATGTATCCATCTGCCCCCGCCTCCCCACACAAGAATTCCAGGTCCACCTCGGGGTCGGTCATGAAAACCTCGTCCCCTTTAGAAAAAATAAAATCCATACGGCTGGTGTTGGTCGGTGTGCGGTGAGAAATTAAAACTGTCCGAGACGCGATGCGATGCGACCGGAATGGCAGCCCCCTTAACTCTTTGAACTTCGGGTGGGTGGGGAACGACGCAGAAGGAGAAAACGGCTGACACAGCTTGTTGCGGAATGCTTGTGCGAGGATGTAGGTATCTGGCGTCGGGGGGCTGCGACCAGAAAGGTTCTCGCATCATCGGGTGCTGAGAACGTGCCTTAAGTACTACTTCAAAAGTGTCTGAAACTCAATGTTGTCTGTGGATGTGTGACCTCTGTCGGCGAGGTTGCAGCACGATGGGTTAGTGGTGGGTTCGTACACTCGAATGGCGTGACTGAAGATCAGCTCCATCGTTTTGAGAGATTTTCTCGGGCAACGGAGCTTCGAATAGGCTGACAATCATTGAGTTCGAGATCAAAGAGTCACGCTTGACGTGGTATGGTAAACAATTCGAATATAATTCGTGATGCTCTGTCAGTGAATAGAAGGCTGAAATAGTGTTTCAGTGAATTCGAAGACGAAGCAGCTCATGCGTTACTGCAATATGTGATTCTTAAGTCTTCGACGTGAAACGTTATGTACTAGAAATGATGTTCGGAGGTGAACTGGAACGGGGAACCGTGTTGGAAAAGAAGCAAACTCCACTTAGATTACGATAGATGCAATGATATTAGCAAGGAGTAAACCAGGTTGATACATTAAGTCTAATCGTATCATCGAGATAAGTCTTCGGAGAATGAAAGGAGCGTCGTCCACCTCGGAAGGTAGAAAGGTTTCTTCGTTGGACTCATGTTTGCTTCACGGTCTTCAGGTCAGAAATCGAGATCGGGCGTGACGTCATCGCCATACTGAGGACCACTCGCTGGCGTGCACGAATACAGCAAGTACAGGTTTCGCACCAAATCTCAGTCACCACACCGTGGGCGTCAGCTTACTGTACGAAAGGTTTCAACCGTAAGCGTTCTAACGTCAGTAACAACTGCGCACACTACGTGTAGGGTTACTATTCGAAGAGCACGGTGCTTTGTAAGCACTGCTTACCACCAATTACCCCACTTACAGACTTGCTCAACCGTCCCACCATGGCCCGAAGTTATTGTCGTGTCCAAAGAGCACTCGCTCACACCGGCGTGGGGTGTGTGAAGAAACGTGACCCCATCGTCTGGTTCATTGGTCACATCCTAACGCCTAATGCTCATGGAGTGTACATATGTCAGCATTCCACATCCATTTGTTTGTAATTCATTCTCTCTCCCACTTTTCAACCGCTGTGCTCTGCCGGGCCCAATTACCTCCGTTTTTAGTGTATTGTGGTCACATTTTGACGAGGTCGTCGTTTTCTCTCCTCTTCGAATTGGGTTTTCTGTCACCGTCAGAAAGTGACAACATCAACTCCATCACCGAAGCACACGAAGTGCATTCGAATTGTTCAAGTTCTGTTCTCAATCTTCACTTTCTTTCATCTCTAATTCAATAGTTGTCAGCAAAACCAAACATTTTTTAAGTAGAACTATCAAAAACTGAAAACAACCTGTACGAGAAATGAATTCAATCACCTTCACTGGGTTAGCAGTTCTGGTTTATCCCATCTGTGATAAAGTGCTGTCTAATCCACCTAGCTTGACGCGGTGGGCGGCAAGTACAGGTAGGGTAATAATAGCGGTCGGGATCCCTAAGATTGAGGTACGTTAACGTTTTTCTGTCGTTGAATACTTTACTGTATATAGCTTATTTCATTAAGGCTCCTAACACAGTAACCCCTTTCTGTTCTGCCCCATTGAGGTTACTACTCGAGCCATCGTCTGGAACCCAACGAACGTTTTCACTCTTGCTCTATAATTCAAAGCAGCTGAGCTTTTGACGCTATTTTAATATTAAAAACATAAAAGTGTAGGATACACGGGCAGTTCTTGACTTACAGCATTTGGCTGAGAATATCGAACCAATTTCTTTGGTAGGCGTGGACACGTCGCAATGGTTCATTGCTGTCGTTCTGTGTGTTTAGTCGCCAACTCTCCGCGAGCTGCGCTCATTGCGACTGCTGAGATGCGCAGCTTCCGTGTTAAAAGCGCACAGCTGCCAGACACGCAACGAACTCATTTAGCTGTCAACTCTCCATACGCCGCTTCATCCACCGCCAAAATCGTCGCCCCCAAAGCGGAACCGGCGCTTCCACCGTCGTCGCCATAATGGTGACTCTGGCGCAACTGCAGATGGAGCATCATCCCACCAAACACAAGCAGCGCTCGCAGCTTCTCCCCTTCACGCATTCACCACTCGTCGCTCGCCCCTTTGCAACCTCAGTTGTTGGTTGGCTCCCTAAGTCCAATGAGCTCTACAACATCAGAACGCTCCTCAACACCTTCTATCCGCACGGCTGATCCTGCGAACGCCGCCCTCGACATCCAACATTCCCGTTCAACGCTGCCACTTGCACTGAATCGTCTCGCAGAACAGCGTGCGACAACAGACACGAACCAGGTGCGCAACTCACCGCACGCCGGCACCACTTCACCGCCTTTCATGACCCGCGGCCGGAAACGCAGCGCTGAGGAATCTGAGCTGCCTCTCTTGGATCCGGTTGCTCGTCGCCGCCCTCGAGCAACCGGAAACAGTGACGAAGCTGGCCCTGCACCGCCGACTACAGTGTGGCCCTCGAAACCCGGCGCCGTCAACCACACGGTTGGTCAAATCGAAGTGGGAAGCGCGCTCCAGCCTACTTCCCGTCATCGCCGCGGTCGCAAGCGCACGGCTACCGAAGCCGAGCTGAGCCCCGCGGATCAGCCTTCTCGACGTCGTCGCCGAGCTTGCGAAGAACAAGTGGAAGCCTTCCACACACCTCTCATTTCGCCTGCTGGAGCATCGGGCCCGTCGACCCGCAGCGATGCTGTTGACATCGCCACGCTGGAGTACCGGCGTAGGCGTGACCTCCGTCGACAGGAAATTCGAGAACGGCGCCGCCGTCGACGAGAAGCTCTAGAGAACGGAGTGGAAGAGGCGCCACATGACGCACTAGCCGCTGCTACCGTTGGTACCGACTTGCGCGAAGACGCGCACTGGAACGCTGAGATTGCGCAGAACCTTCACGCAATTCGCTTACCAACGTTGCCATTTTGGCGACGTGTCACCACAAACGCCAGTGTTGCTCGTCATGGGGACGTGGGCGTTGGGCGAGACGGTGAGCAAGTGGAGGTGCAAGAGCCCACTCTCGTGGCGGCGCCATTCGTTCAGCCGTCGATACCAGACGCTGTGAGAACATCCCACGTTCATCAAGCCATCCATCAGCGCGACGAAGGGGAAGCGCGACCTCGCGTGGCGGCGCTGCAGCGGATCTACCTGGCACCGCAACCGGTGGAACCGCCGCCGGTGGAGCTTCGATTTCCGCTTCACCCCAGCTTGGAAGTAGAGCAGCGGTGGTGGGGCGAAGTATCGTTGGATGCTGTTGAGACGTGGGAGGCGCAGGCGACAAACGATGCGGCGAGCGCCTCAAGCCAGGTGCAGTTCGACTTGGAGGCGCCGCCGGGAAGTTTCACATCGTCGGTCGTGTGTGGTGGTCTGATTCGGTGGGCGGCGGAGTGACGCAAGGGCATGCGGAGGCGTAGGTCTGGCGACTGGCGCGGAGTGGTGAAGAACGAATGGTGAAGAAGAGCATTGAAGAGAGCAGGGAGATTTTACGATTCCTTTTCGGATTTTTGAGCCGATGAAGCGACACGTTTCACACCGATACAACGACAAGTTGTGTTCCTCTCGTGAAAATTGCAAGTGCGCCAGTCACTTGTAATCCTCTCCCCTGACGTCATCGTCGTACATGACGTTATAGTGAAGATTCTTCGATGCCGGGGATGGCCTTATGTTTGGTATGTTGTATTGCAACCAGCGTCGTCAACATTTCCTCGACGCTGCCAAAGCCGAAACCATTGTGCCACAGTAAGACGCAGAACGCATACATCTATGTGGTAAGCAACACTTTTCCGGACGGGAACGCGCTTCATAGTGGTTATGTTGACTTCCAGCCGCAGAGGCAAGCACATTTTGGCTTTAATGGCGCAGCTTTGAGGACTGCGTGAGTGCATGGGGTAATTGGCCTCGAATTCGTGTTGAGCAACGATAGCGAGGATGCGATTCACGCTAGACCGCGTGGTATATCGAGAACGGCGGTATCGCGCTTTCTGTTTCAACTTCGCATACAGACAAACAATGAGCAGCTGTGTTCCTGAGAAGTATGTACGATATTGTACTCCTCATTGCACCCGCTGTTCCAAGCGCGTGCGTGAGAATCGACTTGTTATTGTTGTGCGGAGACCTGCAGAGTTACTCTTATGGATGAAGGGATGCCAACTATCTCAACAGTGTGGGTCAATGATCCTAAAGCTGAAGCGCACTCTCCTCCACTAAGTCGCCTCGCACTCTTCTCGAACAAGTCATGGCTTCAGACGGTGTGCAAACGAAGATTCATAGCATTCGCGGCGAATGCATTGCTCCCGCTTTCTTCCGATTGGAGGATCTGCAGAGCAGAAATTGGAGCACAAACCGCCTCCCGAGCTGAACACTTGCACTTGCTCGTCGAGCCGCGTCAAACCTGTTCGAAGGCACGGAGTTAGCTCGCTCCACCACCTTCACCACCAGCGCTCTCTTCAAGAAATCGTCATCACAAATGACAGTATTGATTAATAAAGAACATCTCCTGCTGTGATGGTGCAACGCATTGCCAGATACCCATTCGATGCGCTAGGTCTGGAAAATACACGACCTCTCCGTCTTCGGCTGTGCGCATCTCTAGAAGACTTCGTAGTCAAGATTTGAGCCAGATTGTCACGAAAAGCGGTGGTAGGCGGTCGAAGTGGGAGGCACGGAACATCAGTAAGCAGATCGCAGAGGCTATCTCGAAAATGTACCTCATGGTTTAGTAGAGAATAGGTTTGCTTTACGAACCTTTCGGGCTCAGCGGTGCGGGAGATAAAACGAAACAAGTTCTTTTGATTTCACATTCTTTAAAGTCATTTGTACAATTCTAACAACTCCCTACAACCTTCCAACCAGTCTGCTTACTTTAATCTCCTGTATCCCAAAGAGAAGGGAAAAGCAGGGGCACAGCTGTTGGACTCACAACATAACCAGGCCATCCTATCTAAGCCTCCAGGAGAGGATCACCGTCTTTGAAGATGGTGATCATCTCCTCCTGCCAGTATACCTCTCGATTTTCGTATACTTGTTGCGCCCCCTCGCGGGTGGCGAACTTTACCTCCGCGCTCGCCTCATCTCCATCCGACCGCTTCCCGAACAAACTCATTCCCACGACATCAACTTTCTCCCTTGCCAACATTGACAGCAATTTGTTCGTGTTGAACATTTGGCTGGAGAGGCCGCGGAGGATGAGCTTGTTGGAAGCGGCCGGCTTCCGAATGCCGCCACTGGCGCGCAAAGGCGAGCGCGGAGAACGAGAGTCCCTCCCGCCCGGGCTGCTATGGCGGGAGGCTGGCTGAGGCGATCTTGGGGGGGAGACCCTGGGCGAATTACTTCGGCTTCGGCTCCTTCGTCGGAGCCATCGCACGAGGGGCACAGAGCGGTACCCCTTGCTTCCCGCCAGGTGCTCAATCACCTCCAGCGGGAGCCACGGCATTGTCATGAGCACATCCCCCCCCTCGTCGACGTAGACTTCTTCCTCCAAATCGACAGAGGGACTCGGAGGGGGTGTGAGCCGTTCGTGCGCCGCCTCGTTACGCTTCTCCCATTTATCCATGGGGACAGGAATGTATCCATCTGCCCCCGCCTCCCCACACAAGAATTCCAGGTCCACCTCGGGGTCGGTCATGAAGACCTCGTCCCCCTTTGAAAAAATAAAATCCATTCCGCTGATGTTGCGGCGTTGTGCGGTTAGAAATAAGAACTGTCCAAGACGCTATTCGATGCGACCAGAACGGCAGCCCCCTTAACTCTTTGAACTTCGAGTGGGATGGGTGGAGAACGACGCAGAAGAAAACGGCTGACACAGCTTGTTGCGGAATGCTTGTGCGAGGATGTAGGTATCTGGCGTCGGGGGGCTGCGACCAGAAAGGTTCTCGCATCATCGGGTGCTGAAAATGTGCCTTAAGTACTCCTTCAAAAGTGTCTGAAACTCAATGTTGTCTGTGGGTGTGTGACCTCTGCAGATGAGGTTGCCGAGCATGATGGGTTAGTGGTGGGTTTGTACACTCGGGTGACGTGACTGAAGATTAGCTCCATCGTTTTGAGAGGTTTTTTCGGGCAACGGAGCTTCGAAGTCGCTGACAATCATTGAGTTCGAGATCAAAGAGTCACGCTTGACGTGGAATGGTAAACAATTCGAATGCAATTCGTGATGCTCTGTCAGTGAATAGAAGGCTGAAATAATGTTTCAGTGAATTCGAAGACGAAGCAGCTCATGCGTTACTGCAATCTGTGATTCCTAAGTCTTCGACGTGAAACTTTATGGACTAGAAATGGTGTCGGGAGGTGAACTGGAACGGGAAACCGTGTTTTCAAAGAGGCAAACTCCACTTAGATTACGATAGATCCAGTGAGATGAGCAAGGAATAGAGCAGTTGATACATTGAGTAATATTGTAACATCGATAGTTAAGTCTTTGGAGAATGAAAGGAGCGTCGTCCACCTCGGAATGTAGAGCTAGACTAGAAAGGTTCCTTCGTTGGACGCATAGATGCCTCCTTCCCGTCATTCAGGTCAGAGATGGAGATCGGGCGTGACGTCATCACCATGATGATGACCACTCGCTGGCGTGCACGAATACAGCAAGTACAGGTTTCGCACCAAATCTCAGTCACCTCCCAGTGGGCGTCAGCTTACTGTACGTGTACCAACGGTAAGAGTTCTCACGTCAGCGTGAATGTATCGCTGTAAGGCAATGCTCGACGCGTCGTGTGCATGGCGGTAGAAAGCTTCAAAATGTATGTTGGTGAGCAATTTCGACATGCTTTACAGTTTTATTATGAACCCCAATCTGTCCAGCTTCAGGGTCTTCTTTCTCGTCGGGCTACATAGAGCTACACTTCTTCATCGCTATACATACACTTCGGTATTCGTCGCAAACATGTAAATATCACAGTCTTGCGTTACCTCAGTTCCTTCGATGAAGTCTTCGCATCATTAATTAGTCTCCAAGTAGGTGTTTCAATTCACGTTACGGTGTACGCTAGTACATATGCAACATTCACGCCACCCACCAAGATTGGTCATCACCGTGAGTGACCCGCTTCCGAGTCTACTATAGAGAGTCACTTAGGTCTTGTGTCACCCGCAATCTGCTTCTAATTGCTATGCTTCTAATTAACAATCATTGTCAGCCCAATGTGGTTCACTTATTAAGTGGAATCTTCTCTGCATCATCATGTTCGATGCCGTCGCTCGCTCGTCAATCACCTTCGTTGTTGCTACACTTCTTCGCTGAGCTCCACGCAATTTGCAGCTTTGGCAAACAGAAATGAACGCCTACTCGCCTAACGGTAACATCAACGCAATGAAAAGTGCTTTTATCTCTTCTATCAAGTACCCTTATACGTGCAACTTAATGGAAGTGAAATGCGCGTCCTTTTCTTTTGCGTTATCCAGTATTGAAGCAGAGAAGGTCGAGAAGATTGGAGAGCTGGTCTTGGAAAGAAACCGAGCTCTAGCGGATTTGCACCAAGTCTGTTCGGAAAGGGATGAAGTTTCGAATGAAGCGAATACGATTCGTAGCCAAAATGAATTGGCCATGAATGAGATTGAACAACTGCGTCGTCGTTTGCAACATTGCGAACAGGAACGAGATCATGCGTTTTCTCGTGTGGCTGGTTTAGAACAGCAGGTAAAAGAAAGTGAAGCAGAAAAGAGAAGTATCCTGCTGGAGATGCAAGAAATCCAAAACGCTCATCAACAAGAGCTGCACAGCTCAAATGCAGTGATTCACGATATGCGTAATAAGGTGGATACGGCTGAAACGGCTTATGAAGAAGCGGTTGGTAAAGCGTCCGATCTCGAACAGACGCTAGGGAACGTCTGTGCGGAGCGAGATGATTTAGGGGACGAATTGGAAGCTGCCGCAAAAGAAAACGACAGTCTAAAGATGGAACTCGATCTGAAAGACATGAACCGGTTTTCATTGTTGGACGAGCTTGAGGACGTCAAGGCAAAGCGAGATGGAGGAGTAGCAAGATCTCTTGAAGCGGAGAAAGCGTTCAAATGTATGGAAGAGGATTTCAAACTGGGTCAAAAGCAAAATGATTTGCTACGAGGCATGCTTGCCGAGAAGACGGAATACCTCAGTACCTTATTCAAGGCTACCAAAGATATCTCTGACCTTGTGGATACGAAGGAAGAGAGGATATCGGCTTTGGAAACGTTGAACCAAGAACGCGATGTTCAATTGGCTCAACAAAAGGAAACTATTGTTCAATACGAGACATATTACGAACAATTGGAAGCTTATGTCAATGGGCTTGTTCGAGAAAAGCAACATTTCGCAGAGGTCGCTCAGAACCTGCGAGATGAAAGTTCTCGCTTACTCAACAAGCAGGAGGAATTTTTGAAAAGGCATCCGGAACTGGCCATGGACATTTCTCTTTGCTTCTGGAAAGAACGGAAACTGCAGAGAAAAGCCTTAGGTATTAATCCAGCTGAGATTGATTGGAAAGGAGGCCAGTTGTAATGTTTACATTACTTGAGATAGTATAGCATCAAGAACAATGTATCGCCGACCATGCCCAGGCCGTGCTTTTCATTTGCCCCCAAGGAACCCGAATCATGTAATCTTCAGAAGCAGGTTCTTATGAATTTTGAAACGACCGAGCCGATGCTGAACAACACTTTGAGCATATAGAAGAGCAGAAGCACACTCTTGGGCTTTTTAATGTTACCGCCAGTCAAGTATGTGATGGGTTGTCGGCCATTCACCTGGTCGTCGTGCTTGACGAAGAGCAATCTCAACTTCTCGTCAAGACGCTACTGCGCATGTGTCTGGATCCTCCATGGGTAGCAGCATTGTCGTAACAGGGTGTTTTGTTTCCAGTATCTGTCGCACTGGAAAGGAAGATAGGCGAACCGCTCCCATGGGCTATAGGAAGTATGACCCATCCACGAGCGTTGACAGCCTGTCCAAACATTCAGACGTCCTACCGCATTGTCGTAGAATGCTGGGAAGCCCCGCAAGTTACATACCGGTCCAGCTCTCATATATTTTGCAAGTAACCAAGTCCCGCATACGTCCCATCCCATAAAAACGCCTGGCTCGTATCCCATTCGTTCCTGGTACGCAGCGGATTTACGACAATGCTTGCATGCGATAAGTTACGGGTTGCACAACCGTTGTTTCCTGACTTCAATCCCGATTCTGTACGAAATCTATCTTCGTACTGCTCACCTCCACAAAGATTTCCCCACAGCCACTGCCAGAATGTTGATTGGTATGCGTGAAGAATGAAATGATCACCAGTGCTGAGCCTTGTGTTAAGAAAGTGACCTTGAAACGATTACGACGGTGCGTATCAAGCTTTGGAGTTCTATTTGGATCTAAACGTCGGTTTCCAAACACTTTCAAACTTCGGAGGTGTTCGGAAACTGACGTGTTGTTTTCAAATAGAGAAACAAGTAGAGGTCACCTCCTTGCATCATAAGGCACATCGTAGTGCAATAGTAGCGTTGCGTCCGCAACACAAGCAAGACATCAGATTTGGCTTTGCTTGTGGCCGTGTCCTGGAATGTCTCCGCTGCTACCCAACATCAGCTTGTTTGGCCGCGACTTTGGCATCAACCGCTGTTCAACCGTATTGCGAGCGCAATTCTCAACTGGTTGCTACGCATATTATGGCCGTTTTTCTTCTGGTCGATGGCCTATTTTATGCCCACACACTCCTGAATCAACAGTATGTGGAGCGAACCCAGACACAGAAATGAAGGCTGATGTCCAGAGCTGATCGACATAACACAATTTGTGTTATTGTGATTGTTGTGAGCGCGTATTTCGTATCACGTGGGGTATGCGAACCACTGCCATTCACCTAAAACGCTTCACTCTTCTTCTTTGTCTTCTTCACTCACCGTCAGAGCAGCGACCGAACGTCGCATGAAGATTGCGTTGAGGCTCCTGGAAAACAATGGAGAGGCAAACAAGCTACTGAAGGCAAGGCGAAGCGAGAACGGGACACATCTGAAGCTCTTTGGCTTCCGGTAAACTGTGAACACCTGGTTCCACAGCTCATAGCATTAGTCTATCGTTTTAAAACCTGTACTGGTTTGGTCGCATACGCTTTCGGCCTTGCAGTTGACCACTTGGCCCGACCACAGCTGCATTTCATGCTTCTCGTTTCCTAAGGTGGTGAAAATAGATGAGATTGTGAAACTACAAATCACATTACGAAGCTGTATCGATGGATACATCGCGCATCTAGCTGAAGAAGGTGGTGGGATTGGTGGGGAGGCGAGGTCAGTGAGCGAAATGTGGCGAATCAATAGAGTAGAATGAAGGGGGGTGGTTAGGGAAATGGATAGTTTTGAGTATGCGAGATGGCTTCGTAAGCCCAGAAAGAGAATGAGGAGGGCATGATCAGCTTGAAAACGGGTGAGCTCGCACGAAAGACGGGTACCCAAGGGTAGCACTTTCAAATTTGTTTTGGATTTTGAATTGTCCACGAGTAGCTCGACAGTGAAGAGAAAGATGACAAGTTTTGTTCTCCTCTTACATCTGCGCCATCACTTGCCTGTGAAGTCGTGATAATCATGACGTCATTACTTCACGCGTACCATTAGCGTCTGCTTCTTCAATAACAGTCTTAACCGTAGGCGTTGTTCTTACGTCAGTAACATTGGAGCAGTACACGTACGTGTTCGGTTTTCATCGGAAGAGCACGCTCCAGATAAGGAGTCCTTACTGGACTGTTTACCACTAATTACTTCACTTCCAACTTGCTCCACCGTCCCAGCATGGCCCAAAGCCTTGTGGTGTGTAGGACAGAGCACACGCTCACATCGCCGTGATGTGTATGTGTGAAGAAACGTAACCCGTATTGCCTGGTTCATCTGTCACATCCTAACCCTCTACTGCGCAAGGAGCTGTGTCATCATTCGAAATCCGGTTTGTTTGTAACTGAGTCTCTCACACTTAGTTCTGTTGTCGTCATATTCCCATGAGCTCGTTGTTTTCTCTCCTTTTCGAATTGAATTACAGTCACCTTCAGAAAGTGACACCATCAACTCGGTGCTTGAACACTGGATCCCCATCTCGTGAATCACGAGATGGGGATCCAGTGCTGAAGCTCGGATTCAGTGTCGTTTCTAGATCCCACTCTTGTAACGCTACCCCTGTTCAGCTATTCTTATCACCCAAGGAGCTGCGACGTGAGCTGACAAACCAAGAGCGCAAGATCTCTGACAACGCACGTCGCAGCCGTGGACACTTCGCAATCGTTCATTGCTGTCGTCCTGCGTGTGTATTCGCCATCTCTCCGCGAGCTGCGCTCATTGCGACTAAGATGCGCAGCTTTCGTGTTCAAGGCTCCCAGCTGAGGGACACGCAACGACGTCATTAAGTTGTCTACTCCCCATGCGCCGCTTCAACCCCCGCCGCTTTTGCCTCTCCCAAAGCGGAAACGGCCGCTTCCACACTCACCGCCATGACGCTGGTGCTCCTCCTGCCGAGGCGTCATCCCACCCTACATAAGCAGTGTTCGCAGCTTTTGCCTTTCACGCGTTCACTGCCCGTCGCTCCCGCCGGTACAGCCTCAGTCGTTTCTTTGGTTTAAAATGACTTCCGCCGCACCAGAGCGTCCCTCTACGCCCTCTACCCACCCGAACCGCGCAGCTGCGCCTTTCAACGCCGCCCATGACATCCAGCCTTTACATTCAACGCTGCCATCCACTCAAAATCGTCTGGCAGAGCAGCGGGAGGCAACAGATATGAACATACCGCCCACTTTATCGCGCGCCAACGCAACATCGTCGTCCTCCGCGCCCCGCGCCCGAAAACGCAGCGCGGAGGAAGCCGACCTGCCTCTCTTGGACCCAGTTGCTCGTCGTCGCCGTCGACCTGCCGCGATCGACAACGAAGCTGGACCTGCACCTCCAACTGCAGTGTTGCTCACCACACCCCAGCGCCGTAAACCACACCGCAGCGGAACTCCAAGGTGGGGGCCCGTTCAACCCTACTTCCCGACGTCGCCGAACCACCGAGCGCAATGGACAGGATTCTGGGAGGCATGACCAAGACGCACAGCAAATGTCATCTGTTGCCGGGCTGCCGTCTTCGCGACGGGGTTGCAAACGCACAGCTACTGAAGCACAGCTGAGCACCGCAGATCAACCCACTCGCCGTCGTCGCCGAGTAGACGAAAGCAATGTGGAAGCCTTTCACATGCACCCCATGCCGCCTGCTGCAGCTTCGAGCTCCGCGACCCGCAGCGATGTCGTTGATGTTGCAACGCTGGAGTACAGGCGTCGGCGAGATCGCCGTCGACAGGAGATCCGGGAACGACGCCGGCGCCGACGAGAAGCTCTGGTAAACGATGTGGAAGTTGCGCCACAGGACGCCCCACCAGCTGCTGCAGACTTGCGCGAAGAGACGCGCTGTGGCGCTGAGGTTGCGCAGACGGGGCATTGGATTCGCTCACCGAGGTTGCAAAACTGGCGACATTCCACTGCAAGCGCCAGTGGTGCCCCTCACGCGGACGTTGACGGTGAAGAGGTTGGTGGACTATTGGATGTGCCGCCACCGACTGTCCTGCCGCCGCCATTCGATCAACCGTTTGTAATAGACGCTATGGGGACAGCTCACGTTCATGAGCTCATCCAGCGCGACGAAAGGGAAGTGAGATTTGACGAATCTGCGCCGCACCGCATCTACCTGGCGCCACAACCGATGGAGCCGCCGGTGGTACAGCTCCAACGGCCGCTGCACTCCAGCTTGGAGAGAGAGCTTGGAGAGAGAGCAGGGGTGGTGGGGCGAGGTTTCGGCGGCTGCTGTTGAGAGGTTGGAGGAGCAGACGACAGGCGGTGTGGCGAGCGCCTCAAGCGATGTGCGGTTCGACTTGGAGGCGCCGCCAAATAGTTCGACATCGTCGGTTGTGAGGTGGTCCGATTCGATAGGCGGCGGCGCAGCGCAGGGGCAAGTGGAAGCGTAGGTCTGCAGATTGGCGCGGATGCGTGAGGAGGAGCGTTTGAGAGCGCGGAGATCATTTGAAAATGGTTTTCGAATCTTTGAGCTGATAAAATGACAAGTTGTGTTCCTCTCGTTAATTGCAAGTGCGCCAGTCACTTGTCATCCACTCCCATGACGTCATCGTCAATATGACGACACCACTTCACGAGCACCATTACAGTAATCGAAAACGGGGAGCTCACCTGTCGCTTCCCTCACGTGAAGCAGGCGGCGTCGCCGTCGCCGTCGCGATGTATGAGCCTCTCTTTGTCGACAACGTCCCGCCTCTCCCACAGCAACCTCAACCATTCTTCAAACCACCGAAGCGAGTACAGAAGAATGTAGCACCCCCGTTTCACGGACAGAAGATCCCTTTCCTTTGCGCTCCAAGCCTAGATGCGAAAGGTGCTGCACAAACGCGTGCACCAGATCGATGAGAAAAACGCGTCATACTGGCCGGCAACTGTCGTCCGCGGGCACCGTCGCGTTCTCCCCACGAGCTGCATCTTTACTACGTTTTAATTACATCGCATTGGAGGTCAAGAAGTGCGCATCTGGCATACAAGTGAGCGAGCAAATTGTAGCCATGGACTTCCACAGCCTTCCGAATACTGCTGCTGCTCCTCTCTCGCTCCTCCGAATCTTAATCAGAAGCGCAATGGCCCGGCACTTCGTCATTGCGCCTTGAGCAGCAAACGTACACTTCCAGATGTACCAGCCGACACCTCTATTGTATCTTTCCGCTTTCGTGTGAAATGTGAATTCTGCTTCTGATTGTATGCTTTACATGTCTTTTACATTCTACCCCAAATTCCCAGGACCGTTGCAGGGCATGATGTAAGGAGTGATGGCTTCACTTGAAAAGACTTGCTCTACAAAACCAGAGAGGTCAATGGTAAGAAAGGGATAACACAACAGGTACATTTGGTTTCACATATTTTACATCACTTTACAATGCTATCAACTCCCTACAACCTTCCAACCAGTCTGCTTACTTTAATCTCCTGTATCCCAAGGAGAAAGTAGAAAACAGGGGCACAACTGGTGGACTCACAACACAACCAGGCCATCCTATCTAAGCCTCCAGGAGAGGATCACCGTCTTGGAAGATGGTGATCATCTCCTCCTGCCAGTATACCTCTCGATTTTCGTATACTTGTTGCGCCCCTGTAGTGGATGAAGGCATCCACTTCGGTACTGAAGTAGATATAGACATCCACTTCAGCACCCATAGCTCCACCAAGGATTGCTGCACCCACGCTCGGGTGGCAATATTTCCTACCTAGCTAGTGTACTGTAGTAGTTTTCTGAAGCAGAAAACATCAGCAGTGGTGTACTTAAGACACCACATCTCTGCCTCTTCAGTAAAATCAGAGGCATCGAACCTCAACACTCAGCACTCCTTTTGCGCATTGCAACCACACAAGCGCACAGCCCCCTCGCGGGTGGCGAACTTTACCTCCGCGCTGGCCTCATCTCCATCCGACCGCTTTCCGAACAAACTCATTCCCACGACATCAACTTTCTCTCTCGCCAACATTGAGAGCAACTTGTTCGTGTTGAACATTTGGCTGGAGAGGCCGCGGAGGATGAGCTTGTTGGAAGCGGCCGGCTTCCGAATGCCGCCACTGGCGCGCAAAGGCGAGCGCGGAGAACGAGAGTCCCTCCCGCCCGTGCTGCTATGGCGGGAGGCTGGCTGAGGCGATCTTGGGGAGGAGACCCTGGGCGAATTACTTCGGCTTCGGCTCCTTCGTCGGAGCCATCGCACGAGGGGCACAGAGCGGTACCCCTTGCTGCCCGCCAGGTGCTCAATCACCTCCAGCGGGAGCCACGGCATTGTCATTAGCACATCCCCCCCCTCGTCGACGTAGACTTCTTCCTCCGAATCGGTAGAGGGACTCGGAGGGGTGTGAGCCGTTCGTGCGCCGCCTCGTTTCGCCTCTCCCATCTATCCATGGGGACAGGAATGTATCCATCTGCCCCCGCCTCCCCACACAAGAACTCCAAATCCACCTCGGTGTCGGTCATGAAGACCTCGTCCCCCTTCGAAAAAATAAATTCCATACCGCTATTGTTGTGGCGGTGTGCGATCAAAAAGAACCAGTACTCCGAGACGTAATGCGAAACGACCAGAGTGGCAGCCCCCTTAACTCTTGAAAGATAGGTTGTGTGGAGAACGACGCAGAAAAAAACGGCTAACACAGCGAAGAGGAATGCTTGTGCGAAAAGGTGGGTATCTGGCGTCGGGGGGCTGCGACCAGAAAAGACTTAGGATCATCGGGTGCTGCGAACCTGGTTTAAGTACTCCTTCGAATGTGTCCGGAATTGGATGTTCTTCATGCACATGTGACCTCTACTGACATTGGTAAGTGCGGGATGGACTGTGGGAAGTTCGTACTCTGTGACGACTGGACTGATGGTGATCTCCATTGTTTCGGATGTTTTTTCTAGGCAACGGAGCTTCGAATACGCTGACAATCTCTTTGTTCGAGGTCAAAGAGTGACGTTTTACTTGGGATGCTGAACAATTCGAATGCAATTCGTGATGCTCTGTCAGTGAATAGAAGGCTGAAATTAAGGTCGGTCAAATCGAAGTGGGAAGCCCGCTCCAGCCTACTTCTCCTCGTTGCCCACCCACCATCGAAAATTTACAGACGGCCGAGAACCTTGAGTGCGACGCACGGTGCGTGCTCCCGTCTGCAGGGCTGCCCTCTCCGCGCCGCGGACGCAAGTGCACCGCCGCCCAAGCAGAGCTGAGCCCCGCGGGTCAGCCCGCTCGCCGTTGTCGCCGAGTAGGCGAAAAATATATGTGGAAGCCTCCCACACGCTACCCATTTCGCCCGCTATAGCGTCGGGCTCGTCGACCGGCAGCGATGCTGTTGAAATCGCCACGCTGGAGTACCGGCATAGGCGAGACCGCCGTCGACAGGAGATTCGCGAACGCCGCCGCCGCCGACGAGAAGCTCTCGCGAACGGAGCGGAAGTGGTGCCACAGAGTGCGCTGGTCGCTGTTGCCGACGTGCATGAAGATGCGCACTGGAACGCTGAGATTGCGCAGACCGTACACGCAAATCGCTTACCGACGTCGCCAGTTTGGCGACATGTCACCACAAACGCCAGTGTTGCTCGTCATAGGGACGTGCGTTGGGCGAGACAGTGGGCAAGCAGAGGTGCAGGAGCCCACTCTCGTGGCGCCACCATTCGTTCAGTCGTCGATAACGGACGCTGTGGGAACAACCCACATTCATCAGGCCATCCAGCGTGACGAAGGAGAAGCGCGATTTCGCGTGGCGGCGCCGCAGCGGATCTATCTGGCACGACAACCTGTGGACCCGCCGCCGGTGGAGCTTCGATTTCCGCTTCACCCCAGCTTGGAAGTAGAGCAGGGGTGGTGAGTCCAAGAATCGTTGGATGCTGTTGAGACGTGGGAGGCGCAGGCGACAAACGATGCGGCGAGCGCCTCAAGCCAGGTACAGTTCGACTTGAAGGCGCCGCCCGAAATCTTCACTTCGTCGGTTGTGTGGTGGTCTGATTGGATAGGCGGTGGCGCGGAGCGGTGAAGAAGAGCATTGAAGAGATCTGGGAGATTTTGCGTTTCGTTTTGGATTTTTGAGCCAATGAAGCGACACGTTTCACACCGATACAACGACAAGTTGTGTTCCTCTCTTGAATTGCAAGTGCGCCAGTCACTTGTCATCCTCTCCCCTGACGTCATCGTCAACATGACGTCATAGTGAAGATTCTTCGATGCCGGGGATGGCCTTGTCTTTGGTATGTTGTATTGCAACCAGCGTCGTTAACCTTTCCTCGAAGCTGCCAAAGCCGAAACCATTGTGCCACAGCAAAACGCAGAACGCATACATCTATGTGGTAAGCAACACTTTTCCGGACGTGAGCGCGCTTCATAGTGGTTATGTTGACCTCCAGCCGCAGAGGCAAGCACATTTTGGCTTTAATGGCACAGTTTTGAGGACTGCATGAGTGCATGGGGTATTGGTATCGCATTCGTGTTGATCAACGAGAGCGAGGAGCTACGGTTCACGCTAGACCGCGTGGTTTATCGAGAACGGCGGTATCGCGTTTTCTGTTTCAACTTCGCATTCAGACAAACAATAAGCAGCTGTGCTCCTGAGAAGTATGTACGATATTGTACTGCGAGTTGCTCTCATTGCACCCGCCATTTCAAACGAGGGTGTGTTGAATAAAGCGAGAATCGACGCATTTTGTCGCTCGTGTTCCAACTCCAACTGCAACTGATGAGCGAATACTATTACTGCATCACGAAGTAAGCTTCCTTCCAGCTCTGATTATCCCAATTCATGGGGTTTTTCACCATGCCTCTCGGTACATTAGGTAGCTAGATGTCAACTTTTGTGTTGCAGAACATGTTGCAACAGGACAGATCCTAGAAACCGGTAGAGAAACAATTCGAGGAAGGCCCATTCGACTAAAAGCAATACCCCCCCTACTCTTTATAGGAGCTAAGTTGTTTGAAATGGCCACGGCGAGCTACGAGCTTCAACGCGCGCAGCCTGGGCTTCAGAAGCTCTTGCGAAGGTCGCGGATTCACGACGCTGATGGTGTCGCCGAGCTCGTCTATGATTTGTTGGCGATGGAGCGAATGCATTGCTGTCGCTTCCCATCTGATTGGCTGATCTGCCGAAACGGTGCCTCTGCCGAGCTCACAGCCTCTGTTCGTATCTACCTTCGCAGCTCGCTCCGCCTACACCGCCACCTTCACCATCCAAGCTCCCTCCAACCAACCTTCCTCAGCCAACATAATTTTCGATTGCTGGAAAGCTTCACTTCTTGCAACCGAGCGCTACAATTCATTTTGTAGCGCTTGGTTGCAAGAAGTGTTCTACGCCTTCATTCCACGTCCCGAATAATTTACCGCGTTCATGTTTGCCGTCATTCGTTTGTGTTTGTACCCCAATTTGTGCACAGCAGCTTTATGTTGTTTCCGCTCCGAACCGCATACTTCCTGACACTCAACATATACCTTTGGCATACTCGGTACACCGCGCGGGTTGCACTGAATTCTTAACTCATGGACTGACGCGTAGTTCGGCGACGGCCACCAAATTCATTGGTGCAACACGCAATAACTCGTTAGAGCTGGTCTCTTTTGAGTACAGGCGGTGCTTATATCTGAGCGAATGCTGTTTATTCACCTTCAACTTTTCTTGACTTTAGCTTTGCAACTCCCAAGTTTTGTTTGCTTTGCTTTGATTGTAGTACCTCAACCCTCGGATTTTCTGATTGGTCTCTGTCTGCAACAATCTCCTTGCCTGCTGTTTCTATTTCTTCGTGTTCCATTCTCTTATTTCCGCTTCAGCATTTCTTCTCTCGAGAACCCTTTTTCCACTTAGCAATGAACTACGCAGCAGTCCACGACAAAAATGACGATATGTACGACGGCAGTGGTTGGGTCAAAGTACGTCACACCTATTTCTCGAAGCGCAAAGTGTGGTTCATGCGCCTGTTGGGTTCCACTCTTAGTCTGCACCAGTCCATGAGGGATGCCACTGCATTGGAATACTCTGTGATTGGTTGCAAGGTACTCTCTGGTCTACTTCCGTTGTGCTTTACGCTGAAGCTTTCGGATGGCTGCAAGCTTCGAATTTCTTGCGATTCGCGGAAAGAGGCCAGGGAGTGGAAGGAGGTTTTGTTGTGCGCCTCCAACGAAATCTTTGAGGATCAGTTTGAGCTTCTCAACCCGATCGGCGAAAACGACGGGACTGAGCTCTTCAAAGCAAAGGACCTCTTGGACCACTCTCGCGTGATGGTGCAACGCATTGCTAGAGACCCATTTGATGCGCTAAGCTTCGAAAATACTCAAGATCTCTGTCGTCGACTGTACGCGGTACAGAACCTCGGTCACCACAACTTCTTGTGGGCGCTTAGCACTTTCCACGAGGCGGACTACGCCTACATCATCTCTCGAAGACTGTCTGGCAAGAAGTTGAGTCAGGTTATGACGGAACGCGGTGGTAGACTTTGCGAGTCAGAGACTAGAGACATCGCGAAGCAGATGGTGGAGGCTATTTCATACATGCACATCAAAGGGTATGCACTTCGAAACCTCACGCTTGACAGCATCTGGTATGACGATTCTGAAGGGTCGGATGGGCGAATCACCATCACAGACTTTCGAAATGTGGCATTTGTGTACGACGAGGAGGATCACCGGATGCGGGGCGCAGTCGGGGATGTACGGTATCATGCTCCAGAAATACTGAAGGGTAGGAGCTACACTGCTGCAGTGGATATGTTTTCGCTCGGAGTGTGCGTCTATCAAATGCTTTGTGGCTCGTTACCGTTCACAAGCGACGAAGAGCGAAAGTCACAAGTGATTGAGGACCGGGAACAGAAGCTCAAATTTGGAGAAAGTGAATGGACAAACATCTCACGTGAGGCGAAACAATTTGTGAGCTCACTACTCCGGGCTTGTGGGATAGCTCGAATGAAAGCGTGCGACGCAGAGGCGCACCCATGGCTGGAGATGGTTATCCCCGAAACAGGGAAAGGATCCGAAGCAGCGGTAGAGAACATGACGCCAGTGGGAGGCAAGAAACTTGAATCGGGAAAGTCGCCCAGACGCATGGTGAAGGTGTCGCGCGTGTATGATTTCAGCTTTCTCCTGAAACGAGATGAGAACAAGTTTTCTCCTTTCATGCGACGGTTTTTAAGGCCTCTGTCAAGGAAAGTGCCCCTGAACGTGAGGTCAGCTGTGCGCAAGGTTGCGAGAATTATGAAGCGTTGACGGCATGATACTGATGTTGATGTGGCAATAGGCGTCCCATGGTCAATGAAGGTAGATGCGTGAGGAAAACTACGAAGAACCGTTTGACCATCCAATCCAAGTTCAGCTCATTCCTATTAAAAAGTACACTTCGCGAGGTGCATGAGAAGTCTGTGCGCGAGCTCATTCACAAGCACTTTTGAACACTTCTGGGGAATATGTGATCCGCCTTCACGTGGTGCACCTGTCTTCCCTTTGTTCTACGGAAGCGAAACGCATCAGCAATCGAGTCTCCAAAGGAGGCCAACATACTTCAGATTAGGAACACTTCTGTGTGCTAGCGTAGCCATCTCAGTTCGGCATTGTTGCCACTGGTCGCACGGTATCGATCTAACGCCATTCTTACCTCAATCGTACGATTTCAAGCTGTTCAATGGAAAGCCAAGCAGCGTCAGGAAGAACCACCTGGGAGCGCATCCAGCACGGCTGCGAGCGATCAATTCCGTCATTTTGAAACTCATCTGTAACCTCTTTAGGAGGTAGTGTACTAAAGTAACCTTTCTCAACACTGCAGTGTCGCCGCGCGAGCAAACTGTACTCAATCACAATCGATTGTTTTTAAAACAAATAAAAACGTACAAAACCCAATCTGTACTAACTTACATTGCCACGGCTAGGCTCACAACGCATATGCATATAACCCAATGAATACTCGCGTCTTCCAATTCAACATCTTCGTTGTACTCATAGAGCACTGTCTGGTGCGCATAAAAACCACCGGAGCACTCACGACAATCACTACGTTCCCACTCTACCATTGTCGTTCATCGTGGTCTCCTGTTGCTGACTAAGATATCAATCAATATCGGGCGGGATAGGATGATGCGATTGACTGTGAGAATGGTACCCACCAACGCTGGTATCTTTAAAGAAGACACGTTATCGTTGCTTGATGTGGATAAACCACACGTCTCAGTTGCGAAAGGAATTTTGACGCGTTTCCACATCCAAATCGCGAACTGCCTTGTTAAGAAGCCATACAGACAAATTGATATGGATGGATCTACGAAAAATGTCAAGAAGCCCGAAACATTCACCTCTGAGGGTTTCAATGAAATGAAGAACACTTGTGATAAATCTCAGCGAAATGAAACCCGCCTGGTTGAAGTGTTCGAAAAGCGAGCAGACTTGTCATGTGAAGACCCCACTAATATCGAGCATGCAACAGAGGATAAGTGTTTATACGTTGAAACACTGCCTGAAAGACATCCTCCTGCCGGCAGCTCTTCAACGAAACACATTTTCTTGCAGCCGCCATTCCAAAATCAAAGGTCACGACTGGAACTTGATTCGGTCGAACAGCTCTTCGACGGCAATTCTGAGCTTTGCAAACACATATGCAATGATGATATCAATAGCGCTGAACGCTACACGTATTTGAAGAGAAACCTCGATGCTCTTGAGTCATGCCAAGGCATTACAGTTCCTTCTTTCGTTGGACCGTCGGAGAGCAATGAGGTTCCCTGCACCATGGAGCGTTCCGTGGAACCACATTATAGGAATGGAATTGTTTCCTATGAGTGCTCTGCAGCCAATGGTACCGCCATTGAGAGCTCCAATCATCAACCAATCAATGAAGCAGTTGTTGAGGATAAGATTGCAGCAACGGAGAGCTGCATTGTGTCGAACTCTGTGGTTCAGGGAGCACACAGGTAGGAAAACGGGAAAGCGCAATTGGAGCTACTATCTGTTGTGAACTCCAACATGGAGAGCCCCAGGGTTGATAACTCTTACATTGAACTCTCCATCGAAGTAAACGAGTCACAGAACGGTCAGGATCCCCAGAACAATCGCTGCCGCAACAAGTGCTTGTTCTGCGGCAAGAAAGGTCACATGCAACTAGATTGTTAGCGCTTGAAGGATGAAGAATCTGAGGACAAAAACCCAGAACTGTAGAGCCCCATGGCTAAAAATCCTTCGTTTGACCTCTGCGTTGAAGCAAACGAGACGCAGAACCACCAAAATCGTAAGAAAATGACCACATTAACGGCAGGTGCTTCCACTGCGGCAACTGGGGTCACATCCAACGAGATTGCAAGTACTGAAAAGTTGATAAGGACAGCATCGTCAAATCCCTTCAATGCCGGAAATGGGTTGACGTTTGAAGATATTGCTGGTTCTTGAAATTGACAAATACACCCCGGGTTCTGCAAGGACTGAATGAGAGAAACGTGAAACCAGGGATATCAGGGTCAAGGAAAGAGCTTCACCTGAGTGTTATACCCTATTTGAGTTCTGATGAGGTGTTCCACCCGGGGCACTCATGTGATGAATGGAAATCAAACCTACATCGGTCCTCTCTACTTGAGAGTACAAAAAGCTTTGTTGCGAATCGTTATAGACAAGAGCCGTTGTTCAACACACAGTAAATTAAGAACTTCCACTTCAGTTTGTAGTCTTCGAGTGCTGCCGACCTCTATATTATCACTGTGATAGGGGCGGGAAGAGTACATCATCCGGCAGTCTGCGAGAAGAAACGGAGACAGCGAGACAGTGTCGTCAACCTTTCCGCATTTCCATAAAAATACCATTCTTGTACTTCCAATTTTCCATTGAAGATGTTCTGTGGAGGTGTATGCGAACTCCATGGGAAGATGATGAGTCTCCAATTTCGTGATGGTTTTCGACAACTTTTGAAACTGGGACCTACAAATATGTTTTCTTCAATTGCAACTTGTAGTAAGCGATTGGGTCACGTCACTGACCGTCAACTTCTGCTTATATATTTCCCCCTCAACTCTACGCCAGTGAATGTGATCTATGCAAGCTGCGCGGTACGCAAAAGCGAGCTCAAACAGGACGTCTCTCAAACAGGAAGTCTCAAGAGTATTCAACACTACAGACAAAAAATTTATCAAGAAGCGATCCTCATTACAAATCCATACTTTGCTACCACTTTTACTCCTTCACAATAGCCATTTACAGCCAGCATCACATTGATGGTTCATTGAACAGCTTCGAGAAGAGTCCATGATGAAAGCGCAATGTCAAAAGGACTAGTTTGTCCAAGGTAACCCTTTCTTCATGGTCCTCCAAAGAACAAGGGAACGTAAGGATTGAGCCACAAGACCATTCTTCCGATGACGTCTAGCGATGGAATGCACGCTTTCGCCCAGTCGTCCATTCGGCGTTGATATGGTTGACGCCTTCGTCTTCACTCTGTTCAGACGTCTCTGAATCTGCAAAGGATTGACAGTCGCATAGATCATGGGCGCTTTCCCCAAAACGCCAGCATTCCACACGGCGGCGTTTTTTCTTCCTCCTCTTCACACCATTGTTTTCATCACCTTCATTCTGTGGTACACCAGATATACTGACATAGTTTGAGCAGTGTTCCAAATTGTCACCAATCGTATTCATAGAACCCACACCTGACTTCGTCTCAAAGGTGCATGGCTCATTCTCATCGGTTTTCTTCATCGCCAGGTTCTCTTTTTTCAAACAGTGTAAGATATCCATTGCAAGAATTGGATTCCTTCCCAAGAACTCATCCTGAAACCTGCGATCATCTGATAGTTTCTTCTTCACTTGTTCTAGTTTCAAAGAAAGCATGCTCTTCTGCCCTTCAACAAGATGGACATGCTGTTCCATTTCATGACGATATCTTTCCCACTGTTGGGAATTTTCTTTCACGTCTTCCAGTATTTGTTGCCACTGCTCTTCACGCCTTTCGAACAAAGACAGCTTCTCGTCTTTCGTGTCAAGAAGGGTGTTAAGATGCTTCACAGAGTTTACCGCTGCTTGAACATGATCGGTCATTTCTGCTACCGTGGCTCTCAATGCTTTATTTTGCGCTTCGGACATATTCAAGTCGATATCGAGGCGTTGAAGCGATTCGTTCAAGTGCGAAGCTTCGCGAGCCTGCTCTGCCTGATGCTCCTTTGCATCATTTAACTGGTTGATGACGTAACAGTATTGAACTTGTTTATGCTCCAGGTGCGCCTTGAAGCCATTCCTTTCCCTCTTCATTAGTTGATGCTCTTCAGCAAAAACTGTTCGATCCGTCTGGAGCTCCACCATCTTCTTCTCCAGTTGTGTGGCGTTGGTGTCAGAACGTTGAAGCGCATGCTGGACGCGTTCGAAGTTGACAAGTAGCGCCTCGTTCTCAATGGAAGATATGTTTTGTTCTTCTTCCAACATTGAGACTTGCCGTTTCGCTTCATCTCTTTCGCTCTCACAGAGTCTGAGACGGCGGGAGAGACGGCTCGCTTCAGCTTGTGCCACCTGCTTGTTCTGGCGCTCGAGAGCAAGCTGATTGAAGGCGTGGTTCTTTTCCAGTTCCAATACGGCTGTTTTCGAAGAAGCTATCTCGAGCTGCTTCCTAAGCTGTGAGATTTGGGATCGCAACAGTGCAGCTTCGCCTGCAGCATGTTGGATGTGGGCGGGGTTGTCGAAAGCGGTTTGCCAGCGGCGCGGTTTGTTGCACACGGCAGGGGCAGCAGCGCTCAAGTGGTACATGGTGAATGCAAGTGTGGTGTTCATCTCTGCGAACAAGTAGTGTGCAGTGCAGCGTTGTGGACGTGAACAAGGATAGCAAAGAGAGCAAGTAGAGATGGTGCGGTTAGGTTGGGCGGCTTAAGTAGTGGCTGCGACGCTGAAGAAAAGTGGCGACACGAGATGGGTTATGATGGCTGGGTATTGTACGTGGACATGGAACTGAACAGACACGACATACATTGATGATATGAGCGCGTGAGTTGAATTGCATGCGCAATTTGTAGCTTTGGAGCTTCATGAAGAAGATGTGATGCGCATGTGTTTGAGGAGAGTTGTGCTCCATTGTGGGTGATTGACGGGGAAAAGATGGCGACGCATCTGCGAGCAGCTGGTTGTAATTAAGAGAGGATTGAGCATTACGACGAACGCGTCAAGGTCCCAACCTGTGAAGGATTGGTACTGTACGTACAGCAGAAAAGCAAATGCGAGGTACGCGCTGTTTTGGCTGTGCTATGTATCTACAGTATGAGGTGCGCAGGTGAAGGTGAATGAGGCGAAAGACACACGTGACGTGCCTCTCACACGCTGCGCACTCGCGACTGCATTCGAAAACAGCAAACAAAATAATATTATTTGCAAGGATTGCAGCGCTGCGCTAAGGCTACTTGGGGTGATTGCGTACCGTACACACGTACACACGTGGTGGCTGTGGCGTGGGCGATGATTCACACGGCGCGAACGCGCCGCCCAATTTTCGCCGAAACGGCATCGCCAGCCAGCAACGGCGCGCGCGCATTCGTCATGTATGACGCGCGGCAGGCGCGGCGCTTGCAGCCACATGCGGCGCCCGCTGGCGCCACCTGGCGCGGCGCCACTGTAAAGCGGCGCTTATTAGGCGCCTTATTTGGCACACGTTGCAGCTCAGCACCGCAACGCGCGCACGGTGCGGGGAGCAATCATTGGCGCCGCTTTTTGTTCCACGCGCTCGTTCTCACACGGCGCGCCAGCTGTATGACGGTAACCTTAGATAGATAGATAGATAGCCCGCCCCGCTTGCGCGCGCTTTCGCCCCCCGCATCGCGACGTACATCCCGCATCCCGCATCCCGCATCCCGTTCCCCGCCGCCGCCGCCGCCGCCGCCGCCGCGCATCCTCCAACCGCCCCCGCCCCCCGCACACGCCATGAAACGTAGCCGCGCATCCGACGACGACGGCGCGCCGTCGCTGGCCAGCGTGCAGCCGCTCGATCTGCACCAACTCGCCGACGACCTCGAGCTCTCCGAGACGGTGCGCCACTCCGTGCAGCAGATCGTCGACGAGTGGGACGACGCCCCCGCCGCGCCCGAGCGCTCGCCCGCCCGCGCCTCGCTCGCGTCGCACCCCATGAAGCTCTGGGCCTCCATCCGTCGCCTGTGGAGCGCCGTCATCCCCGCCGACCAGCAGCAGCAGCAGCAGCAGCAGCAGCAGCCGTCGCCGCCGTCGCAACCACACCCGCCCGCCGTCGCTGGCGCTACACGCAGCCTGCTTTCGTCGCGCCCCGGCCTGGCCGCGCGCCCGCACGCCGCCTCCGTGGCGTCGGCGCGCGCGCGCCGCTTCCTCACCGCCGCCGACAAGGCGCGCGCCGCGCTCAAGCCGCCCGCGTCGGCCGCCGCCGTGCCGCCGGACGCCGCCGTCGACCCGTTCTTCACGCCGCCGCGCCAGCCATCGCAGCCAGCGGCGCCGCTGCGCGTGGCGCGTCGACTGCCGCCGCCGCCGCGCCAGCCGCGCCGCGCCGCGCGTCCGCGCGCGCGCCCGCTCGCGCACACTGCCGCCGCGCGCGATCGCCGCGTGCCGCCCGCGTGCCCGCCGTGCTCGCCGCTCAGCCAGCTCTCGCCGTCCAGCACGCCGCTGTCCACGCCGCCCAAGTCGCCCACGCTCAGCAGTGCGTCTGGCGTGTCGGCTGCCTCGTCTGTCGGCGGCGCGTTTGTCGCTCGCCGCGCGCTGTGCAAGCCGCCGTCGCCGTCGTCGTCGTTCGCATCGAAGCTCACGGCGTCGCCAGAGCGCCTTGTATCCATGCGTGCCGCGCGTGCGCCGCAGCCGTCGCCGAGTCAGCTGCATGAGCAGCTTTCACAGCTTTCTCTGGCCGATCCGCCGCCGCCGCCGCTGCACGCGCCCTTGGAGGACTTTTTCGATGCCGATATCGATGACAGTGCGGTTGCGCACAACGCGTTTCCGACCGATGATGATATTTCCACCTTGCGCTTGCTGCGAGACCGCTCGCAATCTACGCCGGAGCCGCGCCGTCCGACGCCGCAGTCGCCCACCACGCCGGAGCGCCAGCCTTCTTTGAGACGCTTGCATTCGTCGCGCACCGTCAGGCGCGTGGCCAAGTCGGCCGTGCAGGACGTGGAACGGCTTGCGTCGCTGCGACGTCGAATCACCGGTGATATGCGCGTGGACAGGCGTCTTGCGCATTTACGACTTTTGCAATCGCAACTTCGAGCGAGAAGGGCTCGTTTGCCTTCTGCGGAGGATGCGAAGCAACGTTTGACCGGCGCTTTGGACAAACTGCGAGAGAAAAAGAGACAGGCTTTGATAGAACAACAGAGACGGCTTTCAAGCTCGTTTAGGGTCCCCAAGCTTGGTGATGTTCCGAGGAATGTCAAGCTACCACCGCTGCGAAGACCTTCGAGAAGGACAAAGGACCAGAGGATCACTTCGAGTCCTACGGATATACGTCGCACTAGTTTTGCTACTTGAGTATATCTTGCAAGATGCATCTACTATGCTCTTGTTTTTGCATCGTTCTCATTTGTTATTTCTATCCCTTCCTACTGTGTAAACTGATTTGACTCTATATCGCTGCGGACCATCTTTCTCCTATTCACTATGCAAACCCTGTGACAGTACCAAACCCACACCTTAGAACGCACACCTTACGCTTAGCTTGGCTGAGATGACATTTTGGAGCTACCAGAGATTGGGCTCCACCAATTCAGGCACAGTTGAGCTCAGTCACAGGACCATCTCGTTAATGGGGTAATGTTCGGTATGGTGCCTTGGCACCTCGCTTGCCGCGTGGAACACGGTCTACCGAGTGGTGCGAGCACATTACAATGCTGAGGGTTGGTGTTTGGCCGCACGCTTTTCAATGTGTTTGTGAGTCGCTTCACTTCTTGGTATACATGGCTCACACCTATGGTATCGAATGCTGTGGTACGGGCCACAAGGACGGGCCCCCGTACACAAGTTGTGACATTGAAGGCACTGCTTCCATGTCGCTCGCTCAGTTCGTACAACTTGTCTGAAGACCGTTCTGCCGAGGCATTTCATAAGCACGTATGTTGCGCATACCGCGAAACGCTCCCCTGTTGCTCGGGGCAAATCGTTCGTACATGGGGCAGATCGCAAAACATATTGTGAGACGCGTGGCCCGTAATGATCTGTGGTTTTACGGCGATGGGCCACCGGTGACGCTCGCCGTTTGTGATACCCTGTATGCTTAATAGGAGGCCTCTCGTGCTTCGCATGTGAGCACTTTATGCCAAAGCGAGTGTCAGTCAAGGCGGCATGGTACTGGTATGCGGCATGGATACCGGTATAAGCCTGTAGTAGATCGTTTGCATAAAGAAATCGAATCACAATGGACACTCCAATGTCAGATAAGCAGTTCTACGCTGGGCCCAATTGAGTGTACCTGTATCAGCCTCACCAGTACACCGCAGCAAACCTTTCGCTGATATATAACAATCTCACTCTCGAGTTTGCCAGCTGAGACTGGAAATCTCCCGTTCTGAGTATCTTTGTATCTCCGTACCTTTGCGTCACATTACTGATAATGTGACACAGCAGACAGAACCGGTCCTTGTTGTCAGAACCGGTAAATCTGGTATTAGTTAACAAGGACAGCTTTCGCACGGTAAATAACGTCCTTCCTTTATACAACCAATCAACATTATACTGGACGTGCGTAGCATTACTACAAGGGCTAACATTTTACATATCCACAGAGGTGGACGATTCAAGCGGAAGCAGTGTTCCCGCTACGGACAACACACACAGGTCAAGACTTACACTTTGGAACGTAATCTTGTTGATCTCCTCTTGGATTTCGCAATGACAGTGTTGAGCTTCTTTCTCGGGCCAAGACCTCCTCCGCCGCCACCGTCTCCGCCGTCACCATCACCATCATGGTCTTCGGGATCTCTCGTACCAGGTCTTCTACGTTTCTTCCCCTTATCCGCATCTGCGTCTTCGTCCTCGTCATCCGGTGGAGGGGACCAAAATATCAAGTGACTTGAAGCAGCGGTGGCAATCACATCAGACGATGGTGAGAACCTATTAGTGGTACAGATGAGAGGAACGGCCACATCCATGAGCGAGTGGACAACCGAACCGGCCTTGACGGAAAACAAGTCAACCGGATGCAAAATATGTGCAGTATTCTCTTCTTCTCCATCCAGATACGCATCGCCGAGAAACCTTCCGCACATGAACAAATCATCTGTCCAATCCTTGGGGTCCCATACAGCGCGAAACGCGGTTAGATGCCGGTGGAAGTCGTGAGAATGGACAATTTCCATCGGACTAGAATCGTCGTGATCGTTTACCGAGCCCTGGAACGAATGAATGTCTTGCCACACTCGCAGCTTGTTATCTAAAGCAGTGGTAAGCAGCTTAGATCCAGTGTTTGGCGAAAAGTATGCCGACGAAACCACTCGGCCATGCTTGTACCACCCAAGTGGATGAGTTTCCACAAACTTGCGAGCATCCCATAGACAAGCGTGTGCGTCATTACTTGCTGTGGCAACCAGGTCTGAGTTTACCGGATTCACGTCGATACAAGTGACCTTCGAAGTGTGGAACTTGGATTTGATATCAGCAACATCATTCGCGGGCTGTCGCGGATCAAAGCGGCGGATTGTGCCATCTGAAGCACCAACATAGAGGCATCTTCTTTTGGTATCAAAGGCCATACCGTAGACCATCTTAAATAGGCTCATACTTCCTTGCCACCCATTGGGATTAAGGTTAACAACTGTTTCATAATCCTGCACTGGTTCCTCATTTGGTTGGGTGGAAGCACCTCGTAACAAAGGTATTCGCAGCGCGGACACTTTACCATCACTGCTAGAGGTATAACACACGTCTGGGTTATTGTCAAAGACGATGTTATTGATATTGCAATGGTGAACATGCGAAGGTTCTTCGCCAAAGTGTGGCAGAACTCTTCGGTCAAGCGTACCATTTGTTAAACAACGCGTGAGAGCAAGGACTCTCACGGCACCAGACTTGTCGGCAGACAACAAGTAGCGCCCAGACGGATGCCATTCCAGAGCGGTGACACGCTTGGCATGCGCCCTGGAACCAAAAAAGGACAACTCGCAGTCAAACTGTCTGTTCCTGATGTACGGCAGCGCGACATTCAGTCTATCCAGCGACGAACTGGTCTCGCGTTCCGTCGTGAAGTGGTGCAGGTGAGCCAGCCGCTCTCTGCTGCGCAGAATGCGGTGAAGCGTGTGCGCATGCGCATTGGGCCTGGTTCGGTACGGACAGTCCAACGACGTGTGTCCGCTCTTCTTGCACAGAAAGCACGGGCGAAACGGACAAGTGGTGTGGATGTGGTCGAAGCGATGGGTGACGTTCTTGTCGCGACAGTAGTAGCAGCCCACGGACTGATAGCGCTTTCGGAGCAGAAGGCCGGTGCGTTCGTCGCCGGCGGGGATTCGCGTTGCCATCGGAAGAAGCGTAACCGAAGCTCGCCGCAGCTCGCGGAGGTAAACTTAAGTGATGACGAACAACTTGAACAACGTGAGGCAAGATCTATTGAAAAGACCCTTATTGTTGGCCGCGCCACGTGGACGCTTGTTCCGCTGCATACATCGAGTCGAATGGATCTGTCTGGTGTGATCCAGCCTGCCATCATCGCCTTCGTTCTCGACTTCGTTCCCCTCGTGCCGAACGCGTTTCCCGCCAGCATGGACGCGCCGGCGCCCTGCCGCACGCTATACGTGCGAAATCTACCCGACAAGCTGAAGAAGCTTCGGCTGCGGCGTCTCCTCCACGCCGCCTGCAGCCCGTACGGCCAAGTCGTGCACATCGTCGCCGAGAAGTCGCTCGCGCTTCGCGGCCAGGCCTTCATAACCTTCCAAACGCAGACGTCCGCCACCGCCGCGCTGAGAAAACTGCACGCCACGCAATTTATGGGCAAGCAAATCTCCGTCAGCTATGCGCGCTCGTTGTCGGATAAGGCGGGCAGCGACAAGTTGGGCGGCGACTCCAAGCTCACCAAGAAGAAGAGGGCTGCGAAACGACGCGCCGATCAACAGGCTGCGAAACGCGCGCGTGTTGAGGCGGCTGCGAACGCTGCCGCCACGCAACCAGCTGTGAGTGCGCCTGCTGTCGTGCAAGAGCCACCGCCTGTGCCGGTGCCTGCTGTGCCGAATCGAATTCTGTTTGTGCAGAACTTGCCGCCAGTTGTGGAACGAGAGGGGAAGAAGCTTGCGTTGGTGGATGTGCTTTCGGATTTGTTTGCGCGCTTTGCGGGCTTTCTTGAGGTTCGGTCTGTTCCGGGCAATGATACCATTGCGTTTGTTGAGTTTGGCAACGAAACGGAGGCTGCTGTTGCACTTTCGGGCTTGCAGCAACATCCGTTGGGCACTCCTCCTCAACCAATAACTCTTTCGTTTGCTAACAAATGAGGCATGTATCGTAACTTGTACCTTGTACTGCGCTATGCACAACTCTTGCGCCGGAGCGATGAGCTAGTCCTAAACCACCAACTTTCTATCCCCGTGCTTGACTCCTGCCAAGCCTTATTCACGGCGTCAGCAACACATTGGCCCTTGAGTCGTGAAGAATCATGGCTGCTTTGAGCTTCAGGCTGCGAACAAAGGTCATCAAACTTGTGGCGTCTTGATTCAGCCTTCGCTGGAGGCTGCGTTGGACAATTCTGACGTACTTAAAACGTGCATGATTGTTAACAGGAATATCGCTGTGGTGAGATTTCTGGAGCAGTTCCACTCATACTGGTATTGGCACCAACGGTAACTGTTATCTCTCCAAGTTTGCAGCGTTTCCCTTTTCTTTCACAGAAATGTTCTTCTCGGCGGCGTTTTTATGGGCGCATGGAAAGATCAAGTACAGTTACGTTCCAGCCTTCCGCCAAGCAAATATGAACATAAAGGACTTCGGCGTGCGTCACAATTCACCGAACAGATAGGTAACTGTTCATTGTAGTGTCGCTCTCGTTCTGTCTGAGCCTCGGAGTGAGTGAGAGATGGCAATACAAAGCAAACTTATTATATAAAGGTTCCACTCCATTTGCGGTAAAATTGAGTTGCAGACCCGCCCCCTTCCGAAGTATAAGCTCCTTTTTCAACTGGCAAACGAAAAGCTTGAAGTCCGCTAGTCTGGGATTCTTGCATAATAGTATCCCTCCTGCCCTTGGTCTCCCATCCTCTTGCATCCCCCCTCCCATCACTGTACTTCTTACACGAGGCCGTATTGTCGGGCCGTAGGCCATTCTCCCTGACAACTGTTCGTCCTTATGCATTGTAAGTGTATCACTACTATTCAACCGAGTCATTTTGCTCGTAAAGTATTTTGTACTGACCCTAATTCTTATTGCCCAAGTCTTTTTCTTATTGTCTGATTTAAGTCTACAGGGTCCGACAGCTAGAGAAAGAAAAGACAAGTCGTTGTTGGATATGATTAAGGAATGGCCGTTATGGTTTTTGGCCTTCTTTAATAGAGAGAACTATCTCTAGATAGAATTGCTGCCGCCTCGAAATCAAGGGCGGCTGACCATAGTAAAGAAGAAGAAGTCTACAGGGTGTTGCCTTGGAATTCTTCTTGTTCTTATTCTTGTTTTTACTACGGATGCCGGTCCCACTTTTGACTTCATCGGTGTCTATAAGTCTTGGGCTTTTGGATGATCGCATAGCTCTCGTTTTCGGCGGTGTTTGTATTGGTCTATGGCTTCTGGATGATCCCGTTAACTTTTGAATTCTTTCGCCGTCTGCATGCTTGCGTATGCAGGGTTCAGGATGTAACTCTGGTTAGAACTTTCACTGAAACGCATTACTCTAATACAAAATCACTTTGCCATGAGCGCGTGTACAAGGAAAACAAGGCACTACGAAACGACGCGACACACACGTCCAAT